>OY744523.1:9351418-9782491 GCA_963556195.1 Sepiola atlantica
AGCTATTTGTTAATCTGCAGGATTGCAGGTTATACCTCAGACATAGAGAGCAGCAAGGTTAAGCGGGGAAAGGTTTGGCCCAGAAGCAACATTGCCACTTTCACTTATTTATTTATGGTTCCACACGCAGATGCAGAGACGACCAGAGGATGACAAATCCTGATGCCGACCCCTCCTGGATTTTCATCAGAGCCCTGTTAGCCGGATAGCTCTGATTGGCACTGCGCCTACCACAGTGAAGAAGGGTTGGACCTTAGGGGGTGTTGCTGAAGAAGTATTCTCAGACTATAGTCATGTTTTTTGTCCGCAGAATACATGCAATTTGCAGATATATTGGACTTCAAAAGAACGACATTGTCACCAAGTGGACTAGTTGAAAAATAACAGAAAAACTATTAAACAATCAAAAATATCGTTAGAATTGGTAAGTTGTCAACATGTTCGTCAATCCCTCTTTCTTTCCCTTTTCTGACTGTTGATGTGAGAACATGTGGTCAGTCATTGCTACAGCCAGATCATTTCTGTGTGACATGTTTTTAAGACAACCTGCGATCAGTATGCTCTCTGTCCAGACCACAACTGCAAAGAACTTTTCTTTTTTTCCTCTAATATCAAACAGAATTTCCATAAACAGTTTCTTTCCGAAAACCTCCCATCTGTAGAAGACATTACTACGGGACTGCTTCTCTGTCGATTAGAACATGGTCGTCTTCAAATCCAATGTCAAAAAATATTTGTCATAAAGCGTCCTCAAAAGTCATCAAATTTTATTTATTTCATTCATTTAATATTCTTCATCATTACAATTTCCATTCCATCCATCTCATTAACCCTTATCCTCGAGTGGCTTTTAGCCTTGATAAGTGGTGACTCATTAGTATAAAAACTCCTTTCATAATATTCTTCATCATTCAACTGACAATCCATCCATCTCATTAACCCTTATCCTCGAGTGGCTTTTAGCCTTGATAAGTGGTAACTCATTAGTATAAAAAATCCTTTCATAATATTCGTCATCATTCAACTGACAATCCATCCATCTCATTAACCCTTATCCTCGAGTGGCTTTTGGCCATGATGAGGGGTAACTCATTAGTAAAAAATAAAAGTTCTGTTGACATGTTTTTTTTAGACTAGATCTCTACAACCGTTTGGTAAAGCCACTTCCCATATATCCACAGATTAGGAAGCTTTGACATGGGTGCATATTTTGGTGTATTACTTGTAAGCGCAAATAAATTCTGTTATATTTTATAAGTAAAGTTTTTAGTTCCCTTTTGTTTATCTGGTAGAATGAATAAGAAACCTGATAATATATAGTGGCTTATACTATTCAATCATCTATCCGTTGCCGCTCATGGTTGGATATGCGGCTTATTGCATTGTCTATCAATTTATTCATTACATTTTCTGTCCCTTGGTTTGTTGCATTAACTATTTTGTCTCAGAATATCCAGGAGTTATCTCCCTTGAAACAGATTCAAGTTTTCCCCACTGAATTATACTAGCCAGCAGGAGAATGTGCTCTTTATTTCCGGAAACCAAAAAATATAATTCCACCCCATGAATGGAAGTTTAGAAACCGGATTTAGCCTCTCTCTTGGTTGTCTTTCAAACTAGTCAGACGTTTTACATGGTGACGTCCTTTATTCTGATCACAATCAGATGAGACTTTCAGATCAACTCGTCATCTTCGCACGGCCTTTCTCGACTGGTCGCAGCTATACATTCCCAGATATATTCAACAAAGTAAGTCGTATTTACTTTTACATTTTTCATGCATATCTCTCTCTTTGTTTACCCTGGCAACACATGTCTTTTTCGATTGTGTCTGGGAATATTAACATAGACTCTTCGATTAATAACGATGTCTCTGATGTTCATCCCCTTTTTTGTATCATGTTTTATTATATTCCTCTTACGTTTTGTCTTTGACAAACCTTTTCTGTGCGAATAAATGTATACATAAGTAAATACAACAGCTTTTTTATTATTGCCCCTTTTTTCATCAGTTTATTCTGACCGACAGAAATCTAGTCAAGAAAGGTGATCTCTTCTGTTCTCAACAGCTTATATCTCACAGAGAGGCATTGTTAGTATCTGTCTACCTTATCGCTATTTCTATGGAAGGTGCTCGACTGAGCGCCAATCTGTGGTCCTTCCTTGTAAGACATTCACAACAAGAACTCATCTTTTCTACCAAAACTGCAAATAACTTTCCTATATTTCTCTATGTGCCTAACATCAAACAGAATTTCCATGAACAGGGTTTCTTTCTAAGAACTTCCCATCTGTGGAACACATTATCATGGGACTACTTCTCTTTAGACTACAACATGGTCGTCTTCAAACACAATTCAAGAAAAACTTGTCATAAACTTTCCTCATAACTTAATCAAATTTTGTTAATTCCATTCATGATTTTCAATCCTCTCATAGTATGCATCATCATTCAACTGAGAATTTATCCATCTTATTAACCCTTTAACAACTTTTAGTTTTCATAAGTGGGGACTCATTAGTAAAAAAAACATTCAACTGTTTCTTTATTATAACCCCCTTTTCTTTTTTTAATTTCAACCTCATGTGTACTCAAATAAAACACAATACATGGTGTCGCTCGTGTTGGGGAAGCGACTCCAACATGGGTGTCGCTATAAACGGTAAAAATAAAATATCAAATGTTCTTATTTTTCACAGTTATTCATTCATTGCTCTATCTCCACCCCAGTCCACCCCACTGTCTATTATTCTGTCTGTTACGCTAAAAGACAGTTGTAGCACTGATACACAAGACCCATTTTCATTTCATGCTCCATAATTTACCCGGCTTCAGTCCAAATAAAAACTTATACAAACAATCACTTACAGTTGTAAACATGCTCGAGTGCACAAACCAAAGAAGATTCAAGCAACAAAAAGAGGACAAGTCATTTTGGTTCTCAGCAAACACTAATCAAACTAATCATATTCTTAGCAAATCAAGGAAAGTAGAACATCACAGATTTTTTGGACTTGGCAGATTTACTATGGAAATCGTGAACATAAACCAAGGCCCACAAATTTAAGTACTGATAATGACATATATATTAATGAGGAATGTGTACGTCTCTTCTTCTAATATATATATATATATATATATATATATATATATATATATATATATATATATATATATATATATATATATATTAAAATAAACATAGTTTGAGTATCCGACAATCGTTTCAGAACCTTCTAGGTTCCTCTTCAGGGATGTACTGGTGAGCTAAGATTATACCCGCCAATACACAATCATAAGAAAGAAAGAAAAAGAAAAAACAAGCAGACAAATTACATTTCAAAACTTTTCAGACGAGAAACCCTTTCCACAAGATGACAACTTTGACACCTATCTATCAACTCACAAGAAATTGGGTCATGCTCAAACTTTTGACGGAATCGAGCAGACTTGACTGTCTCTTCTTCTTTAACCACACGCATAGACACCGAGACACACTCATACATACACACACCCACGACAATATATGACAATATATGTATTAGCATATACTATCAGAAAAATTCACAAAGAGTAAAAAGTTCTTGGATTAAAGTGTCTTAAAAAAACCTACACTATACAATGGTTCATTTTTGGGTGAAACCATTCAAAATGGCGCATTAGTGGGTTCCCCCACGTGTGAGTTTGCTCTTTTCTTTGGTTTTTGTTTGGTTTCACCCAAAAATGAACCACTGTATGTTGAATGTTTTTTCAAGACACTTTAATCCAAGAACTTTTTAATTTTTGTGAATTTTTCTGATGATTTTGTAATGTTGTAGAGACGATATTGACATAAAAATGTTGTTTGGCACAAGACAAATGAAACGGACCATAAAAAAATATATCTCAGAGAAATGTTATGTTTTTTGGAAATGTGAAAAAATAAAAATAAAAATAATAAAATAAAAACATGGTTATTGAAATATAATATGAACCTGACACACACACACATATATATATATATATATATATATATATATATATATATATATATATATATATATATATATATACATATACATATTAAAAGCCCTCTTTACTAAGGCCGGGCACTCTGAGTGAGTTTAATAACAAGCAGTACTACTAGCTTCATTGCGAGATCCAACACAGTTTGTTGTTGTAGATCACTTTCGCTGCTCGTTGTAAAATACCCACCGACTTGGTATCTACAAAGTTAAATTCCTCCTTAATTCTAATTTGTGGTGGCCCACAGGAAATGCTCTTTACTGCGAATCAGTGGCGATTTGTGATCGGAGTTCGCGCCTGCCGACCGTCGGAAATTAACTTCCTGCACTGAAGATTGCATTAGCATGAAACATCGATGCCTGTAGGTAATAAATAATTAATATTTATCCATAAATATATATATATATATATATATATATATATTAAATTGAGAATAAAAAGCCCTTTTTCAATGCAAGACATATTTCTTTCTTTTTTTTTTTGACATGTATCTTATCAATTCAATACTAATTCTTCGATGCTTATATAAAAAAAAAATGTTGAACTTCCATTTCCATATATATATATATATATATATATATGTAAGCTGACATATGTAGGTGAATGTGCCGATGTGTATGTGTGTATGCGTGGGTATGTATACGCACAGGTTCACTTGTGTATCTATCTACATATGCATTTATTTACATTTATTTATATCTAAGTACATTATATATATATATATATATATATATATATATATATATATATATATATATATATATATATATATATATATATATATATATATATTCAGAAGAATTTGGCATAGACCGGTCCATTTGGCATAATGGTAAAAGTGTTTCTAATAGTTTGGGAGACCAGGGTTCAATCTTTGGTCAAGTCATATCAAAGACTAAAAGAGATGGTACTTGATGCCATCTTGCTAAACACTTAACTTTATAAGGTGAGGATAAAGGGTAAGTGGAGTATAAAAACTAGCGCCCTCCCCATCACCTCGGTCTAGTAGCTAATGAAAAGTGAGCCTTCAGGTCGCCCTCGACTATGGTCGACCACTTTACCTTTTTTTTTTTTACTTACTAAAAGAATATCCGTCCTAGGGCAGGTAAAATTAATTTGAGTCTAAATTTTAAGGAAAAATTAAATCTAAATAAAAGCTCTTTAAAATATTTTATAACACAAAAAAATTATCCAGATTAGTAGAAAAGTAATTTTTATTGTCTTTGGTAACAGTTATTTGTTGACTATTTGTTAATTTTACCCCTTTCTTTTCTGTTGGAAGTTTTTGACAATCGCCGGGCAATGTTTTTAAGTGTTTAATTAAGGTTAGAGTCAGTTAACATCCCTCTCACCCCAGTAAGTGAATCAACTTTATTTATTGAAAAATTTGGGGTGGGAGGAGGAATTTATTTCAACTTTATTTATTCTTTGGGAGAGATAAAAAAATTTTAACCCTAACCTGGTTTTGTTTTGGTGTACTCTGCATTTTTACATTTTTTTCACGACTTTCAAATTTTATATCATCTGTCGAACTCAGGCAAACATGTAAACCTGCCTTTTTATTCACATCATATGTCTTTAGACTCAGGAATACACAGGACTGACTCAGGAATTTCCGTCAAAACTCGGGACTGACTCCGTAAGTACTGAAATCCTATGTGTAGGCATTAATTACAAGTGCCGTAACTGGCTCTAAGGATGACACTGAGAGTTCTTCATGACATTATGATGAGGACCGAATTGCACCAGCATGTGTGTTGGGACGAGAGCTACGACCACCTTACATGATATGAGTGTGATCTGTGAGATTAAGGTGCGTGAGAGACGTGATTAAGGTGATAAAAAATTGAAAGTGTAATTACCTCAACCCATATTGAAATGGAAGAAATAAAATATTGGGAAGGAGACATTTATTGGATGAAAAGGGGGAAGTGCAATGCATTGTGGGAAGTGGTTGAGGAGAGAAAAATGAAAGAGATGGCAATCTCCAGGACTTGTTTGTTGCATTGCAGTGAAAGAGAAGGTGGTGTGAAAGGAAAGAAAGGGCAAAAAAAGGAAGAAAAAAAGAAGGAAGAAAAGAAGAAAGAAGGAAGAAAGAACAGAAGAGGAAAGAATCTGCCATATATAAAATCAACTTACATACAGATGAAGTAAATATTCGAGAAAAATAAACCGACAACATTTTAGGGTTAGGCACAAGGCCAGTTTTTATCTTACTCCCACAAGTAAGATGTGACCCAAGGTCGAGTCGGGAAAGTGGGGTTTAAAAATTGCCTGGGCAGCCCCGTCGGCATTCCCCGGTAGGGGCGCCTCAGGCAGTAAGCAATAAACTTACTCCTCCCCAAAAGGGGGAGGCGAAGCCTGGGAGGGTGGACCTCCTAGAACTGCACAGGACAGACCCATAGACGGGCGTAAATCAAGCCCTGAAGGCCACGACAATACCAGTCTATGGGGTGCAGTATCCATCGGAACAGATACTACACTTTGATCTTAGCCAAAAGGCCAAGAACTCGTAGTGAGTATAAAAATACATTTTAGAGTAGATGCGGATAAAAAGTATTCAAATTATCTCATAAAATTGCCTCATGCTAAATTTGGTGTAATTCTAATCAATAGTTTTGGAGCCCATAAGTGTTTATTATTTTTAGTAATAGTAGGATAATTTTAACCCCTTTCCCTCAGGATAAATCCAGCATGCCAAGGATACTTCATGCCAAACTTGGAGTCTCTATTTACTTGCCTCCTTACGAGGGGAGTTAGACACAAGGTTGATTTTTAATGTGGGGAAAATCTAGCTCCCCAAAACGGGGCATATTGGATTGGAACAAAAAATAAAATTTACCTAAGTCTAGAAGGATTTCTTCTTCACTGACTGAGGACAGAAAAGATGAAACGTAGTGTCAGAACAGATACTACACTTTATTTAAAAAGAACTAAACGATGAATAATAATCCTTCACTCTATAATAAAGACCAATGTGTATTTATTTGTTTCAGAATTTTTTAGATGAGGGTTGACAATTTGTAGAATTTGGTATATTCGGACTACTGTGGTCATATTGGGTGTTTTTATCACAACGTTTCGGCCGATGTAACCTCCGACCTTCTTCAGATATACTTTGTCGAACTTGGGAATCTTTCTGTTGAACTCGGAAATCTGGACGGGATTTCGAACGGAACTCTTTATTAAATCCACGGGGTAGCATGCCCTCGTTCCATCTGCCACAACTGGGAAGAAGTCTTCAGTAATTCGCAATTCTTCGTATCGCCCACACTGAGGATTGAACCTTGACTGTCACTTAGAACTGAATTGTACTTAGTACTATATCCACTGCGCCACAGGTTCTGCGGACAATTCTAGCATGAATTTTATGGATATAGTACTAAATACAATTAAGTTCTAAGTGACAAGAATTAATACAGAAATACAACGATCATAAAAGTCAACCCGGCGAACAAATAGTCGCCGATACGTACATGTTAAAAAAGAAAAAAAAATGTTTGTATTGTCGACGTGAACACGAAATAAAAAGGGAAAAATGCCCAGCATTTGGAAAAACTTGTACAAATTGCTTAAGAATTAACCATTTTCAAGCAAGTTCAAAAAGAAAAACGTCGAAAGAGTTGAAGAAAATGAAACCAATAGGGAAGTCTTTACATTAAAAAAAACAAAAATAAGAATCTTGAAAAATTGTACAAAAGAAAAAAGATAATTATATTAAAAGTCAAAATTAGCAATGTCGATTTGGATATGCAAATGGATACCGGCAGTGAGGTAACGCTTATATCAAAAAATTTCTGGGAACGCATTGGAAAGCCGACTTTGCGAAAGAGCAGTGTACAACTCCGCCAATTTGATGGATCGGTCATAAAAACTTTAGGATACTTTGAAGGTTCCTTAGAGTCAAAAGATAAATTCGAGGTAATACCTATAAGTGTCATAAATTGTAAAAAGAATTACGGACTCCTGGGAAACGATGTGCTTAAAATAAATTGTACCAAACTAATTAATGAGATAAAAATGGGAAAAAAACAGAAAATAAAAAAACTACAAAGCTAGTTTAAAATTAAAAGAAAATGTTACACCCTCTTATTATGAAGCACGAAAATTACCAATACATTTGTTACCATTAGTAGCAGCAAAACTATGAAAATTAATTGAACAGGACCTTATTGAACATGTTTCACCTGGGGGTAGCAAGTGGGCATCGCCCATTGTAGTTTTGATAAAGTCAGACGGAGACATACGTATATGTGGAGATTATAAAATAGGCGTAAACCACAAAGTTTGCTCGGATTCATATCCTATACCTAATGTGGAGATTGCATTACATGCACTGGCAGGAATGAGCGTTTTTACAAAAATAAATTTGAAAATGGTATACCACCAAATTCTAATAGATGATAATTTCAAAGAAGTAACAATGATAAATACACCAATAGGGTTGTTAAAATGGAAAAGAATGCCATATGGAATAAAAACAGTAAACGCCATATTTCAAAAGGCCATCGAACAGGTTTTAAGAGAAGATATAAAAAATATGGTCTGTTACCAAGATGATATGTGCATAAGAGCAAATAATGAAATTGAATTAAAAAAGAAAACCGACATCGTCTTGAACAAATTTAAAAATGCGGGAATGAATATAAATGAAAAAAAATGTGTAAACAATAGTAGTAATATATCATTTTTAGGTTATTCTATTTCAAAAGAAAGTATATCACCAGATCAAGCCTTAATAGAAAAAATATTAAAAATATCTATACCTACAAACAAAAAAGAACTTGAATCTTTTTTGGGATTGGTCAATTTCTACAGGTGATATCTATCAAAATATACAGGCCTGACTGAACCGTTTGAAAATTTAAGAAAAAAGAATGTTGAATTTATTTGGTTAGAAAAACAACAAAAAGCTTTTGAGAGATTGAAATTAGTTATGGCAAAGAAACCAGTAGTAAAAAATGTTCATCCTAAAAAGGATATTACATTAACGACAGATGCGATATCTGGACTATTATCACAATAAGGACATCCTATAATGTATTTATCAAGAAGACTAACGAACACCGAATTTAATGATTCAAATATAGAGAAAAAAGCATTGGCCATTGTATAGTGCACCACCAGGCCTAGACAATTTTTAATTGGAAAAATATTTCTCTTGAGAAGTGATCATAGACCATTGGAATTTATATTCAATCCAAGAAAAGAATTACCCAAAGTTACGACATCTAGAATATTAAGGTGGCCAATAAAGTTAATGTCATTTGAATATGTCAAAGGAAATTCAATTCCACACGTAGATGCACTATCAAGGTTGCGATTTTACAACTATAGTATAGTGATGTTACTGATAGTAGAGTGTTGTTACTATAGTAGAGTGTTGTTACTATAGTATAGTGATGTTACTGATAGTATAGTGTTGTTACTATAGTATAGTGATGTTACTGATAGTATAGTGTTGTTACTATAGCATAGTGATGTTACTGATAGTATAGTGTTGTTACTATAGTATAGTGATGTTACTGATAGTATAGTGTTGTTACTATAGTATAGTGATGTTACTGATAGTAGAGTGTTGTTACTATAGTATAGTGTTGTTACTATAGTAGAGTGTTGTTACTATAGTATAGTGATGTTACTGATAGTATAGTGTTGTTACTATAGTATAGTGTTGTTACTGATAGTAGAGTGTTGTTACTATAGTATAGTGTTGTTACTATAGTATAGTGATGTTACTGATAGTATAGTGTGGTTACTATAGTATAGTGATGTTACTGATAGTAGAGTATTGTTACTATAGTATAGTGATGTTACTGATAGTATAGTGTTGTTACTATAGTATAGTGATGTTACTGATAGTAGAGTGTTGTTACTATAGTATAGTGTTGTTACTATAGTATAGTGTTGTTACTATAGTAGAGTGTTGTTACTATAGTATAGTGATGTTACTGATAGTATAGTGTTGTTACTATAGTATAGTGATGTTACTGATAGTATAGTGTTGTTACTATAGTATAGTGATGTTACTGATAGTATAGTGTTGTTACTATAGTATAGTGATGTTACTGATAGTAGAGTATTGTTACTATAGTATAGTGATGTTACTGATAGTAGAGTGCTGTTACTATAGTATAGTGTTGTTACTATAGCATAGTGATGTTACTGATAGTAGAGTGTTGTTACTATAGTATAGTGATGTTACTGATAGTAGAGTGTTGTTACTATAGTAGAGTGTTGTTACTATAGTATAGTGATGTTACTGATAGTATAGTGTTGTTACTATAGTATAGTGATGTTACTGATAGTAGAATGTTGTTACTGATAGTAGAGTGTTGTTACTATAGTATAGTGATGTTACTGATAGTATAGTGTTGTTACTATAGTAGAGTGTTGTTACTATAGTAGAGTGTTGTTACTATAGTATAGTGATGTTACTGATAGTATAGTGTTGTTACTATAGTATAGTGATGTTACTGATAGTAGAGTGTTGTTACTATAGTGGAGTGTTGTTACTATAGTATAGTGATGTTACTGATAGTATAGTGTTGTTACTATAGTATAGTGATGTTACTGATAGTAGAATGTTGTTACTATAGTAGAGTGTTGTTACTATAGTATAGCGATGTTACTGATAGTATAGTGTTGTTACTATAGTATAGTGATGTTACTGATAGTAGAGTGTTGTAACTATAGTATAGTGATGTTACTGATAGTATAGTGTTGTTACTATAGTAGAGTGTTGTTACTATAGTATAGTGATGTTACTGATAGTATAGTGTTGTTACTATAGTATAGTGATGTTACTGATAGTAGAGTGTTGTTACTATAGTATAGTGATGTTACTGATAGTATAGTGTTGTTACTATAGTATAGTGATGTTACTGATAGTAGAGTATTGTTACTATAGTATAGTGATGTTACTGATAGTATAGTGTTGTTACTATAGTATAGTGATGTTACTGATAGTAGAGTATTGTTACTATAGTATAGTGATGTTACTGATAGTAGAGTGCTGTTACTATAGTATAGTGTTGTTACTATAGCATAGTGATGTTACTGATAGTAGAGTGTTGTTACTATAGTATAGTGATGTTACTGATAGTAGAGTGTTGTTACTATAGTAGAGTGTTGTTACTGATAGTAGAGTGTTGTTACTATAGTAGAGTGTTGTTACTATAGTAGAGTGTTGTTACTATAGTAGAGTGTTGTTACTGATAGTATAGTGTTGTTACTATAGTATAGTGTTGTTACTATAGTAGAGTGTTGTTACTATAGTAGAGTGTTGTTACTATAGTAGAGTGTTGTTACTATAGTAGAGTGTTGTTACTGATAGTAGAGTGTTGTTACTATAGTAGAGTGATGTTACTGATAGTAGAGTGTTGTTACTATAGTAGAGTGTTGTTACTATAGTAGAGTGTTGTTACTATAGTATAGTGATGTTACTGATAGTATAGTGTTGTTACTATAGTAGAGTGTTGTTACTATAGTAGAGTGTTTTTACTATAGTATAGTGATGTTACTGATAGTATAGTGTTGTTACTATAGTATAGTGATGTTACTGATAGTATAGTGTTGTTACTATAGTGGAGTGTTGTTACTATAGTATAGTGATGTTACTGATAGTATAGTGTTGTTACTATAGTATAGTGATGTTACTGATAGTAGAATGTTGTTACTATAGTAGAGTGTTGTTACTATAGTATAGCGATGTTACTGATAGTATAGTGTTGTTACTATAGTATAGTGATGTTACTGATAGTAGAGTGTTGTTACTATAGTATAGTGATGTTACTGATAGTATAGTGTTGTTACTATAGTAGAGTGTTTTTACTATAGTAGAGTGTTGTTACTATAGTATAGTGATGTTACTGATAGTATAGTGTTGTTACTAAAGTATAGTGATGTTACTGATAGTAGAATGTTGTTACTATAGTAGAGTGTTGTTACTATAGTATAGCGATGTTACTGATAGTATAGTGTTGTTACTATAGTATAGTGATGTTACTGATAGTAGAATGTTGTTACTGATAGTAGAGTGTTGTTACTATAGTATAGTGATGTTACTGATAGTATAGTGTTGTTACTATAGTAGAGTGTTGTTACTATAGTAGAGTGTTGTTACTATAGTATAGTGATGTTACTGATAGTATAGTGTTGTTACTATAGTATAGTGATGTTACTATAGTATAGTGTTGTTACTATAGTATAGTGATGTTACTGATAGTAGAATGTTGTTACTATAGTAGAGTGTTGTTACTATAGTATAGTGATGTTACTGATAGTATAGTGTTGTTACTATAGTATAGTGATGTTACTGATAGTAGAATGTTGTTACTGATAGTAGAGTGTTGTTACTATAGTATAGTGATGTTACTGATAGTATAGTGTTGTTACTATAGTAGAGTGTTGTTACTATAGTAGAGTGTTGTTACTATAGTATAGTGATGTTACTGATAGTATAGTGTTGTTACTATAGTATAGTGATGTTACTGATAGTAGAGTGTTGTTACTATAGTGGAGTGTTGTTACTATAGTATAGTGATGTTACTGATAGTATAGTGTTGTTACTATAGTATAGTGATGTTACTGATAGTAGAATGTTGTTACTATAGTAGAGTGTTGTTACTATAGTATAGCGATGTTACTGATAGTATAGTGTTGTTACTATAGTATAGTGATGTTACTGATAGTAGAGTGTTGTTACTATAGTAGAGTGTTGTTACTATAGTATAGTGATGTTACTGATAGTATAGTGTTGTTACTATAGTATAGTGATGTTACTGATAGTAGAGTGTTGTTACTATAGTATAGTGTTGTTACTATAGTATAGTGTTGTTACTATAGTATAGTGTTGTTACTGATAGTATAGTGTTGTTACTATAGTATAGTGATGTTACTGATAGTAGAGTGCTGTTACTATAGTATAGTGTTGTTACTATAGTATAGTGATGTTACTATAGTAGAGTGTTGTTACTATAGTATAGTGATGTTACTGATAGTAGAGTGCTGTTACTATAGTATAGTGTTGTTACTATAGTATAGTGATGTTACTGATAGTAGAGTGTTGTTACTATAGTATAGTGATGTTACTGATAGTAGAGTGCTGTTACTATAGTATAGTGTTGTTACTATAGTATAGTGTTGTTACTATAGTATAGTGATGTTACTGATAGTAGAGTGCTGTTACTATAGTATAGTGTTGTTACTATAGCATAGTGATGTTACTGATAGTAGAGTGTTGTTACTATAGTATAGTGATGTTACTGATAGTAGAGTGTTGTTACTATAGTATAGTGTTGTTACTATAGTATAGTTTTGTTACTATAGTATAGTGATGTTACTGATAGTAGAGTGCTGTTACTATAGTATAGTGTTGTTACTATAGTATAGTGTTGTTACTATAGTATAGTGATGTTACTGATAGTATAGTGTTGTTACTATAGTATAGTGATGTTACTGATAGTAGAGTGCTGTTACTATAGTATAGTGTTGTTACTATAGTATAGTGATGTTACTATAGTAGAGTGTTGTTACTATAGTATAGTGATGTTACTGATAGTAGAGTGCTGTTACTATAGTATAGTGTTGTTACTATAGTATAGTGATGTTACTGATAGTAGAGTGTTGTTACTATAGTATAGTGATGTTACTGATAGTAGAATGTTGTTACTATAGTATAGTGATGTTACTATAGTAGAGTGTTGTTACTATAGTATAGTGATGTTACTGATAGTAGAGTGCTGTTACTATAGTATAGTGTTGTTACTATAGTATAGTGATGTTACTGATAGTAGAGTGTTGTTACTATAGTATAGTGATGTTACTGATAGTAGAGTGCTGTTACTATAGTATAGTGTTGTTACTATAGTATAGTGTTGTTACTATAGTATAGTGATGTTACTGATAGTAGAGTGCTGTTACTATAGTATAGTGATGTTACTGATAGTAGAGTGCTGTTACTATAGTATAGTGATGTTACTGATAGTAGAGTGCTGTTACTATAGTATAGTGTTGTTACTATAGCATAGTGATGTTACTGATAGTAGAGTGTTGTTACTATAGTATAGTGATGTTACTGATAGTAGAGTGCTGTTACTATAGTATAGTGTTGTTACTATAGTATAGTGATGTTACTGATAGTAGAGTGTTGTTACTATAGTATAGTGATGTTACTGATAGTAGAGTGCTGTTACTATAGTATAGTGTTGTTACTATAGTATAGTGTTGTTACTATAGTATAGTGATGTTACTGATAGTAGAGTGCTGTTACTATAGGATAGTGTTGTTACTGTAGCATAGTGATGTTACTGATTGTAGAGTGTTGTTACTATAGTATAGTGATGTTACTGATAGTAGAGTGTTGTTACTATAGTATAGTGTTGTTACTATAGTATAGTTTTGTTACTATAGTATAGTGATGTTACTGATAGTAGAGTGCTGTTACTATAGTATAGTGTTGTTACTATAGCATAGTGATGTTACTGATAGTAGAGTGTTGTTACTATAGTATAGTGATGTTACTGATAGTAGAGTGCTGTTACTATAGTATAGTGTTGTTACTATAGCATAGTGATGTTACTGATAGTAGAGTGTTGTTACTGATAGTAGAGTGTTGTTACTATAGCATAGCGATGTTACTGATAGTATAGTGATGTTAGCCTAAAAAGAAAAACGATAAACACTTCTATATAAATCGTAATAGTATATCATTTCTGTATGAGTTGCAACGAATGGAGAGAGTGAGTTTGAGTCGGGTAGCTTTTGCGGGCGCAATCAGTAATTGACGGGATACGAACTCCTGGTTGATCTCTAGTCAATCGCTCTCTTCATATCGAGAATCGAATAGGTTAAATAACATTTTGAACACTCACGTTACCACGCGCTTTCCGGAATTTTGCCTACGGATCTCTAATGTAACGATGCCTTTTCCGGCAATCGCATACACAACTTTCCGTTACCTCTGTCTCCTTCCATTTAGACATTTGCGCATTATTTGGTTTTAGCCACCGGATCTGGTTATTTCTGCTTTATGGAACTGGCATTATTTTGGGGTTCACCAACTGTTGTGATGCGATACCGGACTCCCCTCAGTCACTAAATAAGTGAACTCGTCTAGACAATAAATACGACTACGAACAGTAGCATGGTTGATTCGATTGTATTCTGTTAAATCATATTGGATTAGCTGTAGTTACCATTGTTTGTACAAGATATATACGTTGGAATAAATCGTACTATTTTAAGACCTTTACATGCTGGGTTATTTTGTTATTTATAACTACTTACCAAGTTATATCAGTTCCCCTACTCAGTTTATGGAAAGGAAGTCAGATGCGACTCAATTTCATGTGATACATTGGGTACACAAGAAATGTATTGGAATTACTGGTAGGTTGAAAGATGATAACAAGTTTATGTGCAAGAAATGTCAGACAAAAAAAGTATATTTGAATGGCAAAGCTATTGAGGTTGTTCAGAAGTTTTGTTACTTTGTTGATACCATTGGAGCACAGGGTGGAGCAGGTGCTAGTGTGTTTGCAAGAATTAGGAGTGGATGGAATAAGTTCAGGGAACTTCTGTTATTACTAACCAGTAGAGCGCCACCACAGTCGACTAAAGGGAAGAGTCTATCAGGCATGTGTACACAGTGTGATGATGTATGAAAGTGAAACTTGGTCCGTATAGGTTGAGGACATGCGTTGCAAGAAGAGAAATGATATGAGAATGATACGATGGATGTGTACTGTGAGTCTTACAGACTGGCTTAGATCTGATGACCTCACAGGAAGATGTGTGCAAAACAGGAGACTTCGGTGTTATGGCCACATTGAAAGAATGGATGAGAGTTTTGGGGTTAGTAGATGTAGAACAGTTGAGGTAGCAGGGTCAGTTGGTAGGGGAAAGTCAAAGAAAACATGGGAGGAAGTGATTAAAATGGGCTTGAGAGAAAGAGGGATAAATAAAGATCTGGCCAGAGATATGTTAGTTTGGAAGTCAATTTCTAAAAGTCATCCAACACATGCCAGCATATAAAACGGTCGTTAAATGAAACACGATGATGATGATGATGATGATGATGATTGTGTACACTCGGAATAATAAGATAATAAATGGGTGGTACATGATAAAGTGAGTTCTAACACGGATATGACTCGGTAGGCTGTGTACTAATGAGTCTTAACTGTATTAGCATATTTTTTTTTATGTTAATCGCTCCAGACAAGGCATGAAACCACTTGATGTCAGGAGCTAAAATAAAAATACTACTTCAAGGTCAAAAACTAACCAACTATACGTGTTAGATGGATAGATTCTGACCCAGAAAGCAGCAATTCTTCCCCTTTTTTCAGAAACATCGCTCATGAAATGTGAGGACTAAAGGACAAAATAAGAGAAACAAGAGTTATGAAGCTGTCGAAAGTAACCGAATTAGTCACTTTCTACTCTCCTTTCTGTTCAACAATGCAACCACAACCTTTTCCTTTACTAGTGAATAAGTACAAGTAAGTTTTGTTTTCTCAAATACCGTATTGACCTACTAAAGAATGTTTAAGTGGACATTTGTTCAAGTGATTCTAGGTTGTCTAGAAAAACTATTTGATGTGTGTTTGGTGGAGATTTGTTTCTTTGAAGTTCTTTCATTTTGTTACTAGTTTAGTTTAAAGTTGTGTCTTTTGGGGATACCATGGCTCTTTGTTAGGTTGTTTGTTTTTGGGCAAACGAAAAAGAAGAAATGAAAGAAGAAAGAAGAAGAAGTTAAAAAAAGATAAAGAAAAAAAGAAAAAGAAAATAGTGGATAGAACTTGTTAATCCTTCTTTGCACTGTTAAATATGTAATTTAGAATTAACTGAACAAGTTATCTCTCTCTCTCTCTCTCTCTCTCTCTCTCTCTCTCTCTCTCTCTCTCTGTGTATGCATGTTGATTCAACCACTCTCTCTAATATTTCTTAATGTCTTTGTGAGCATTTAGAGAAAGAGTGACTGTTTTTCAGCTAATTTACAAAGTGCGTTTGTAATTCGTAGTAAGAACATCTCTTGATTCTACAGAACTTTTCTTTTCCTCCTTTAGTATAAGGCGGAATTTCCGTGAACAGAGTTTCTTTCCAAGAACTTCTCGTCTGTGCAAAACATTACCACATCACTGCTTTCCTGCAGACTACAACATGGTGGTCTTCGAATCCAATGTGAAAAAACTATTGCCATAAATCGTCCACATAAGAATTCAACTTTTGTGCATTCCATTCATCATTTTCAATCCTCTCATAATATTTTTCATCATTCAACTGACAATCCATACATCTGATTATCCCTTATCTCCAACGCTAAGTAGCTTTTGCTTTTGATACGTGGTCACTCCTGAGTAATAAAAGAATAATTTTATAAATTGCTTTTAAGAAAGATTTTAACAGTAATTTATTTCGTGATGCTGGAAAGTGATTTTTTTAATCAATATTTCTTCTTCTTCTTCTTCTTCTTCTTCTTCATCATCATCATCATCATCATCATCATCATCATCATCATCATCATCATCATCATCATCATCATCATCATCATCATCATCATCATCATCATCATCATCATCATCATCATCATCATCATCACCACCATCATCATCATCATCACCACCACCATCACCACCATCATCATCATCATCATCATCATCATCATCACCACCATCATTAAGAAGAAGAAGAAGAAGAAGAAGAAGAAGAAGAAGAAGAAGAAGAAGAAGAAGAAGAAGAAGAAACAAAGACTGTTGGACAAGTCAAGCATAGACTGAAGTTTATTTGTATCAAATATGGTTCGATTGCAACAAGGAGAGTTGGGAATTTTAAAAGATGTTAAAACGAATAATTTGATGATGATGATGATGATGATGATGATGATGATGATGATGGAAAGCCTCGTTTTGAATCTCGCACATGCATGAAGTGAGTCTTCTTTGTACTTCTGGGTAGGAGAGTGCACTTTCTTGTTTCTCAGTAATGGTTCAGGAGAGAGAACTTAAATATGGTCAAAGGAAATAACTCCTGATTATTCTCAGCTGACACCATTAAGGAAGGTATAAACTCACAATTTCCGCGAGCTATGGATAAAATAGTGACTTGTGTTCAACTAACCGTATACAATTAATCATTGACAATAAGTATCGTTTTACGGCATTAAATGACTCAAAAAGAGGTTTATGTGTAAAATTCACAAGTACAACTCTTTGAGAACTCAAGTCTCTTTCGATCGCTGTCACTTTCAAATCTTCTTGATACTTGTGCAGTTTACCGACCGTGCTGAAATAATAACGTCATCAGTTAGAAAGCAATTCTTACCATGGGGGAGGGGGTGCTTTATTAACTATTCTGTACTTTCACCTAACAATTTAATAAACAAAAGATACCGTAAAAATTGAATTTAACTTGAAAATCATATCTAAAAAAAAAATAGCCCGGCCCGTAAACTGCATAGGCACCATCTTCTTTTAACCATTATCGCTTTCACGTCTTCCTTGAACGGCCTGGTTCTAAGTATACCATTGCAAACAACTGCTTGCTTTTATCACAGTTAGTGCAACCGTTATGCAGGATATAGACGATCCTATGTCGTTTACGTCAATGGGTTGGGGGATAAGCGTAATTTAATAGGAGATGACCTCTTCTGTTCTCTACAGCCCCTCTCACAGAAGATACATTGCTAGTCTTTCTCCACTCTATCGTTAATTCCATGGAAGGTGCTCGACTCTCATAATATTCTTCATCATTTTCAATCCTCTCATAATATTCTTCATCATTAACCCTTATCCTCGAGTAGCTTTTGAACTTGATAAGTAGTGACTCATTAGTAAGACATAAAAGGCTGTGTCCATTACAATATGACATAAAACATATAAACCAAACCAAACCAAACCTGTCTTCTATTTTTGTTCCAAACCGCAGGTGAATAAAATTGGCCCAGAAAATTCTGAGAGATTTCCGGAAATCTTTGGATGGTCTAGGATCCTCACTAAACCATCCTATGTCATCTTATTTTGTCCTAAATTCCATGAGAGATGTTTCTGGCAAAAGGGGGAAGAATTGCTGTTTTCTGGGTCAGAATCTATCCATCTAACACTTATCGTTGGCTAATTTTTTACCTTGAAATGGTAATATTTTTTTTTTATATTTATCTCCTTACATCAAGTGGCTTCATACCTTGTCTGGAGCGATTTCCATAAAGAAAGAAGAAGATATTTACGGATGGTGGGGCAAATATATCTACAAGCAAAAATACTATGCCTCCATTTTATGGGATAATCACTTCTTGGCAAGTCGGTGAGACCCTCTATCATTGTGGAGTGGTTGCTCAGACCATACCATGAGGCCGAACCATTACATGAAGCAAAATGGAACTTCTCCCCCCCCCCCTCTCTCTCTCTCTCTCCTTTCTCTATTTCCTTTCCATCAATTTCCAAATATATTTATTCCCGAGGCTAAATACTATTCATATCAGCTATTAATCATGTCAAAGAGTCCCAGAAACTATTTACAGAAAGAATAAAAGAATTCCTTATATTCAGTAATGCTTTCATTAATTTCCTTTCATTAATTGATCGTCTCATTAATCTTCTTCCGTTACAGGGTAGGTTTTGCTTTATGGCATATCAACCCTTTTCAGATTAATTACTGCTGAATCCAACCATCTTAGTAAAAGCTTTTATGCTTCAAATTCTTAATATTTCGCCCAATTAGATATATAGTTTTAGTAATATAGGGCAGTGCTCTTCAAACTTTTTTTGTCGCGACCCCTTTTTGGAAAAAGATTTTTTTCGTGACCCACCGAAATCTTTTATAAATAAAAAATAAGTTTGAATATTATTTTAAAAATTCCATAGTTATAATTTTGGCGACCCCCTTTCTATGGTTACGCGACTCCCTTGGGGGTCGCGACCCCCACTTTGAAGACCTCTGATATAGGGGACTAGCTGTATATACCCGGCGTTACCCGGCGTTACCCGGGTGGAGACATATTGCCAGATGAAAGGCTTATTGAAATATATGCTGCTAAAAGAATAACTCGACAGTATGAATGAAATAGTTATTCGTCATATGTAGGTCTAACATCGACTGACTTATCTTTATATGTTAGCTAAAGTAATTGTAAAGATGGCAAGAGAAAAAAAAACACGTTTGAATTGGAACACTTTATATACAGGAGAGAAGAAAGAGAGAAAGTCAGATATATGTGTTGCAAATAATTGGTATTTGCAGGACTTAACTTGAGATGTGAATAATTCGTCCAGGTAATAATTCTTGAGTTTTTTTTTAATGTTTTTGCGTTTTATGTGAAGACCGTGTCCTTAGTTCGCCGCTCTTCTGTGCTGCTACTTCCGCATGTTTGTTGATGCATCATAGTAGTGGATGGAACTAAATGTATGTGTCCTGCATTTTTGGTTGACCAGGACAAAAGAGCAAGAATGTTTAAAACTGTGCAGGTTTTTCGCCCAAACCGGTTTCGTTAGGCGGCCTGTGATTAGTTCTTTCTTGACGAACCACAGACATTGTTACAATCAGACTATTCAAAGGGAGGTAACTCTGAATGTCTTGTAATAATTTTTATATATCTTCAAATATTTATTCATAATGTTTCGCTTGGTCGTTTTGTTTTATTGAGTAATTTGTTTTGTAGACTGATATTTTGTAAATAAACAGTCTGCAAGCGATTCTATTCAATTCATAGATGGGACCCTGACAGGTACTACCACTCGAGGCCAGAGTAATGACAACTATGGGGTTACTCCACACTCTTCATAGAACAGAGTGTCGGGACCCTGTAAGGAATTTTAGGTGATTAAATTATGATTATATCATTCGGAACCCACACCGAAAGAATTAAAATTATGTTCACACGTATTATGAGATTGAGTTTTCCGTGAGCAGAAATTGTTTATATTTTTGGGCTCTGGTGGGACATTGTTTAAATTAAAATGGTCGATTGTTTTGCAGCTGATGATCCAACAAGAGGGCAGGGATCAGCTCGACTGTGGAGCTTTCATGAGTTGACAAACGTCAAGAGCCAGGTTAGTTGAGTATAAGAGAAATCTTGGCCATGAGAAGTACATGGGCGCTAGAAAGATACACCCTGATAGAGTAATGCCCAAGTTGCGGCTGGTAATGTCAAGAAAGAGGGTGAGTGATTGACAAATGGGCGGATGTGAGCAGGCAACCAATTGGATCGCTTGCTAGATGGTACAAGTAGGAAGATTCGGCTAGATGCTGCCGAGTAACCTTGCCTGGATATATAAGGGGCGATGGAGCATGAATTTAGGAGATTTAAGAAAACAGTTAGAACTGACAAGTTGAGATTCAGTTGAGTTTGGGAGAACTGCCATTAATCCGTCCTCCCTTCGAGAGAATTGCTTTTCTAAGCCCAGAGAAAGAAAAGCTTTCGTCCAGAACGAGAAGCAATTAACCTTCATGAAAGACATTAAGTTTCTGTAAATACAAGTTTCAAGGAAATATACTTATTTTTATCTTCAAACAAAATCAAGAATATTGTTGCATTTTTAATACCCTGACTGCCTGTTTAATTTACTGGGGTTTTTTCCCACATGAACTATTCCTCCTTTCATTGGTGATCAAATAATCACAACGTGAGGGGGGCTAGTGTCCAGTCGACAAAGGTGCTCCGACCACACCAGTCTTCTTCAAGAGGGTGAACTTCATCAGCCCTGGCGTCCTATGAAAACCGCCAAGAGTGGGTAATGCAACATCAACTAATGCTGGAGATATCAGCGCGGGACACAAGAGAAAGTGTACAAGAGTCAATATGACAGTAACTGATTGCTGGTAAGGGAGGACTGGGTTGCACTTAGAGACACTAAATTGCGGTTTCATGTCATATCCAGGACAAATATTAGGTTGGTGCAAAAACAATGGCGTTTTCTCACATACGTTATATTTATATATGTTTTCTGAATTAATTTATTGATAAATATAGCGTTGTTATAGGTAATTTTAAAGCGCGTTTTTCGCTCTATCGAATCGTTTTATTCGTTTCCATTTTTGATATCTTCATTTATTGTTTTTACAGGCTTTATGACAGCATGGACAAAATTGAAATCCGCACGATATTCTTGTTCCAGTTCAAACTAGGCCGAGATGCGTTTGGCCCAGGAACCACAAAGGTGGTTCAATGGTGACGAAAACCTCGAAGATGAAGACGGTCAAGGCCGGCCGACTGCAGTTGATAACGAAGATCTGAAAGCCTTAATTGAAGCCGATCCTCGCAAAACCACACAAGAAGTTGCTTATGAACTCAAGGTCGACCACTCAACAGTCGTTCGCCATTTGAAGCAAATAGGGAAGTCAAAAAAGCTGGATAAATGGGTGCCACACGAATTGAACGCTAATCAAAAAAATCGTCGTTTTGATGTGTCTTCTATGCTCTTGCTGCACAACATAAACTGCCCATTTCTCAAGCGAATTGTGACGTGTGATGAGAAGTGGATCCTCTATGACAATCGGCGATGTTCAGCACAGTGGTTGGATGCCGGCGAAGCTCTAAAACACTTCCCGAAGCCGAAATTGCACCAAAAAAAGATTATGGTAACTGTTTGGTGGTCTGCGACCGGTCTTATCCATCACAGCTTCTTGAATCCGAGTGAAACGATTACAGCGGAGAAGTACTGCCAACAAATTCACGAAATGCACCAGAAGCTCCAATGTATGCACCCGAGATTGGTCAATATGCAGGGACCAATTCTCCTCCATGACACTGCTCGCCTGTATGTTGCACAACTGACCCTGCAGAAGCTAAACGAATTGGGCTACGAGACTCTGCCTCATCCACCATATTCACCGGACCTCTCGCCCACCGATTATCACTTTTTCAAGCATCTCGACAACTTCCTGCGTGAGAAATGCTTCAAAAGTCGAGATGATGCCGAATCGGCCTTCAATGTCTTCATCGCTTCCAGAACTCCGGATTTTTATGATAATGGAATAAGTAAACTTGTTTCCCGTTGGCAAAAATGTGTTGATTCTAATGGTTCTTATTTTGATCCATAAAGTTTGGTATAAAGGAAGTTATGGTCTTTTGAAGTTGAACGTCAAAAACGCCATTGTTTTTGCATCAACCCAACACTATCCCTGAAATAATGATAACCCTAACCCTAACCCAAAGCTTCCTAAATTTATGGTTTCATCAACCCTTCCTCCCCATCACTCTGCATGCCACTGTGTAGTTTTGAAGTATCTTTGAGGATAAAAATAAATTAATGTCCAGGAAGTTTTAATAATGATATAAGAATTAGGGGCCTGTGGTGTACATGGCTTATCTTCAATGGGTGTAAGCAGAGAGCTTTGGGTTCAAGACCTGCCTAGATCAATGAATGCCGTCTCACCATTTATATTTCTTTCTCTTTATCTGGACAACATGCGGATATTTGTTTTTCACTCAGTTTCACATGACTAGACTTGGCCACTCCTGTTCTGACAGGTTGAGAGTACAGGTTTGATAACTTGTCTGGCTGCTGTTTCTGACTGTTAGTACAGGAGTCCTAACTCTTAAGTAGCGCTAAGAGCAGCTGCTCTATCAACAGTTGTATGATATTAGGATAACTGTAGTGAATGTCATGCATGGAAAATGATACACCACTTATTTCTGGTGGGCATTCCTGAGGCCAAAACAAAACACCAAAAGAAAACAAAAAAACTAGTAAAGGTTATTACTAGAACCTAGTAGTAGTGACACAAATTAGCTAGGTTGTCTAGTGTAGCCCATCTCACATCACAAGTAAATGGAAAATAGTATGATAACAGAAAAAAGAGACAAACTCGTGTGTGAAAATAATAAGGAGTGTTTTTATTTCAAGGAAAGTGTTATGTCTCTTTGTTTGTGTTTTATGACTCAGTGAATCGTTAGGAGTAGAGCTGCTGCAGTGGATGATGATGATGATGATGATGATGAGGAGGAGGAGGAGGAGGAGGAGGAGGAGGTGGAGGAGGAGGAGGAGGAGGAGGAAGATAGTTTATACTAGCAGCGTCGGTATGCTGCCTGTCGTCTGGAATCGCTAAGGGAGCCAGCTGTATTGCTACTGCTATCGTCAAGTAGGTGTTTGTGCTGAGGGCAAGAATGGGCTGCATAGGGTTCATGAAGATCGTTCCTCAGGATTGTCTGGTCTGCATGAAGTTTTCCTCGTTGGTTACAGGATGACAGGTGTTTACCCCCGACATCGAGAATCACAAGGCTCACCGGTTACATACAAAGTCGGGGCAGGTTTGGCCCAGAACACACAAAGGAATTGCACAGCAGCAACGTTGTAATTTTTACTCCATTGATTTGTAGTTCTGCGTCTGACACGTCTTTGCTTGACACATGCAGAGGCAGAGACGACCAGAGGACGACGGATCCTGATACCGACTTCTCCTGGATTTTCACCCAAACCATGTTAACCAGGTAGCTTTGATATTACCATGTTGCCACTGCCCCTACCATAATGACGAAGGGTTGGAATTTAGGGGGTGTTGATATTGTTGCTCAGTGAAGATGACCTGAACATGGAGATGTTGATTTTATCTGCTTTTGTATCGAGGTTTTTCTCATAGTTTTGGAGCACTGCCTGTTCTTGAATGATATCAACTTACCCCAAACACCAAGGTCAACAAGGACCAGTGTTTGTTCCAATTCGTCGATGAAGGTCGTCATCTGTAGGTACTGAGTAGTGGTTTCACGTTGAGGAACAGTTGGAGTTTAGGGCTGTGCTGCTGTTGATGCTTGTGCTGTGAACAGGATTGGGAGCTGCTGCTAGTGGTGTCGTAGTCGTCGTGAATTGCCATCCTGCCTGACAGCGATAATGTGGGGCCATGTCGTGAAGTGCTCCCATGTCAAAAATGTGTCTTTTTATACAGGTCGCACAGTTACTGCTGATAGCAGTGTCTTCGTGTCACCTGGTTGGTTGACGGAAAGGGAGATGCACAAAGAGAGACGAAATTATGTCTATCTCTGTCATATGCACTGAAGCTGTCAAAGGGTTGACTTCTGGTTTTGTTATTAAAAGTGCAGAGTTGTAAACGGGGCACGACATACATACCCGGCGTTGCCAAGATGTCTTTTCACTTTCATTTTTGTTTCGCTTCTTTTTTTTTTTAATATGCTGTTAGTGATTTATGAAATTATCGTATTTAAAAGTTGAATTTAATTATAACAGTATCGTTTAGTCATTAAATTATTACTTCAACCAATTCTTAAAGAAACTATAACTAATTGTTATTCAGGTAATGTTTTAATCTCTATTTATAAAATTATTGGATGTAAATAGCTTCCAAAACTTACATTTTTTTAATATATGAGGATTTGGTAACGAATTTTGAATTAAAAAATTACTTTTTATTCGACAGTTTAAATGCTCTCAGATCCCTTGCAAATTTCGAAAGGTTACAAAGTAATGCAGTCTTTTTTTTCACATATTAACGAAAGAATAAAATGGCTGACTTATTTTCGAAGAAATCGAGATGCATTCTGGTGGATTTAATTTCGTAATTAAATTATTTAAAAAAAATAGGATTTTTTAAATTCATTTTGATTTTACTATATTGATTAAGGATTCAAACATTTTTGCAAAGATCGCGAGTAGACTGATGAGGCGATAATTCTGAGGATCAGTTCTATCTCCAGAATTCTTCAAGACTGGTACCACAGAGGCAATTTTCTAGTTATGAGGGAAGCAAGGCATTTGTTGTAGAGTTTGGAGAGGACAGGGCCCAGTTCAGCAGAGCATTTCTTTATTACTATTACTGGTATAAGATCAAGCCCACATGCTTTGGAGGTGTAAAGGTTTTTTATGATGTCCCTGTGGCTTCGGACTGCAATGAGAATTTAGGGAGGGAGTGGTTTGCTGAATACAAAGTGCAGTTTAAGACGAAATGCTTGGCAAGTAGTTCAGGCTTATCAGTTGCTGTTTTAGTAGAACACCCCAGGTTTGTCCTCCAATCACCTTGTAACTTCAGAAATCAAGGCTACATCATCTGGGAAACGCTTTCCTTTCAAAAACAACTTCATGGCTGGGAAGAGATGAAAGTCAGAGGGTGCAAGGTCAGGAGAGTAAGGGGATGAGGAAGGATTTCATAGTCACACGCCCGTGCTTCTGATCTGGCGTTGTCCTGCAGGAAAAGGATACCTTTGCTGATCTTGCCCCGCCTCTTGATTTTGATAGCTTCTCTTAATTTCATCAAAAGTGAAGCGTAATAGGCTCCTGTAATTGTGGTACTCTTTGCACGTTGGCTAAGATCAAAGTGTAGTATCTGTTCCGATGGATACTGCACCCCATACTGGTGTTGTCTTGGCCTTCGTGTCTTGATTTACGCCGATCAATGGGTCTGTCCTGTGCAGTTCTGGGAGGTCCACCTTCCCAGGCTTTGCCTCCCCTCTTTGGGGAGGAGTAAGTTTATTGCTTACTGCCTGAGGCGCCCTTACCTGGGAATGCCGATGGGGCTGCCCAGGCAATTTTTAAAACCCCACTTTCCCGACCCGACCTTGGGTCACATCTTACTTGTGGGAGTAAGATAAAAACTGGTCTTGTGCCTAACTCCTGGAGAGGAGTAAATCAATACTCCGTCCTGGTCCCAGAAGACTGTGAGCATGACCTTGCCAGCGGAGGGCTGCACCCTTGCTTTCTTCGTTGTTATGTTGAATTTTTTGGAGTGAAAATAAATGATCATGTAATGAAGTTTACATAAGATCTATGCTATATATATATATATATATATATATATATATATATATATATATATATACAATAATATTTTTATGAATAAATATTAATTATTTTTAAAATACCTAGAGACATCGATGTTTCATGCTAACACAATCTTCAGTCTAGGAACTAATTCTCGACGGTCGGAAGGCGCGAACCCTGATCACAAATCGCTTAGATATCCATCAGGCAATATTAAAAATAATTTAACATTATATATATATATATATATATATATATATATATATATATATATATATATATATATAATGTTAAATTATTTTTAATATTTTAAAAAATATTTTTACCTACGTACGACGTCGTTTCGAGCTAATGGCTCTCATTAGCGCAGGGTAATAACAATCTCAAACGGTCATAGGGTGCGAACCCGGTTCACAGATACATCTTGAAACTGTAGGCATTCACCTAGTCCCATTAGGTCACAAGGGATTGCCACGTAATAACGGAGTGTAAACATCACTGAAAGCGGCGAGTATAAACATCTAAACATTCGATAGCACTCAACGACAGGATCGGAGCATTGCACTGAAGCTTTTAGATGAACGTTTATTTTTTAATCTTTCCGACAGTGCTCAACTTTCAATTATACTTGCAAGGGGCTTATAATAATATCAAATTATTTTTAATATTTAAAAAAATATTTTTACCTACGTACGACGTCATTCACGGTCCTTCGGTGTATGTTAGAAAGAAATCAATAAAGTGTTCGATCGCAAAAATATGAGAACCAATATACAAATTATTTATTTAAAAACTATACATTACATACTTCAGAGACGTTCCATGGTTTCATTGAAATAGACTGACCTCTTACTGTTGTTAAAATGGTCGTTAGAGCCCATTCAAATCATCAGTGACTCACGAAATGAAAACAAATCGAAAAATGGAGTTCAAAGATCACCAGTGAATTCACTCAAGCGCCCATTTTGGAGAAAGTATCGAGTCAATAGGGGTTGACTGTATGTTTAATATGGATCTTAATCGTAACTAAGTATTATTTAGAATAAATTAATTGTTGATAATGGATGCTGTGTATTTCTCTGCTTCAATGATGCATTCATATTTAGGGGGAACGGTGTGTGGTGTAGTTTATTGGTCGGTGAGTGAGTTAGATTTTCATTGGGCGTATATTCCTGTTATTAAAGGGTTTAAGTGTTATATTTATGTTACTTTTTATATTACTTTTTATAATTTTGGGATAGTGCTTGTATTTAAGTGTAAAACTATTGTAACAATTCTAGTTTATTAGCTATGTGGGGGCTTGGTGATAACGAAGGGTGTATCTTTATCAGTGGAACAAGTTTCCTAAGGGATATCAAAATAAGTGAATTTTAGTGCGAAATATAATTTGTTTCTTATTTCAGTTACAGAAATAAATTCATGATCTCCCTAGTTGCCATTACTCCCAGGTCCCCTCTGACCCGAAGTCGTAGACCTTGTCAGGGTCCCTTCTGTGAGTTAAATAGAATCCATGGATTGCAGACTATTTATTTACAAAATAAATTTCTATCTTTATGAAGTTATGTACAGGACTCACTCCTAAACTAATTAACCGATCATATGAATTTTGGAACATAACTGTTAGGCGTAATAGGTTCAAATGTGGGCAATATTTATTTTAATTTATTTTTATACAAACAGGGTAAAAAGATGGTGGAAGTATTTTGTGATAACTATAAATACCTCCGATTTTTGTGAAATTTGAACAATAGTTATTAGACATTAATTAATAAATATTTAACAATAGTTATTAGACATTAATTAATAAATATTTAACAATAGTTATTAGACATTAATTAATAAATATTTAACAATAGTTATTAGACATTAATTAATAAATATTTAACAATAGTTATTAGACATTAATTAATAAATATTTAACAATAGTTATTAGACATTAATTAATAAATATTTAACAATAGTTATTAGACATTAATTAATAAATATTAAACAATAGTTATTGTAGTAACAAAGATAATTGATGCCTGTCTCCCCCTTGGAGTAATAATGGAATGTTCTACATTCGTGTATATTAAGAGTGAATGTTAAACACTATTTGTCTAGGTAAGCAACAAATGGTTAAATAAAGCTTATCCTTAAGTTATATTCGGCGTCCAATTTTTATTACAATTTATTTAACCATTCGTTATGGAACGTTACTTGAAACCCGATCGTCTAGACCTTGATACGGCCGACTCGGAATCTACTGACAAATGGCGGCATTGGAGAAAAATGTTCGAAGGATTCCTTACAGCTCTACAGTTATCTTCAAACGCGGCTTTAACAGGTACTGAGAAATATACCCTTCTTTTACATCATGTCTCTACTGCTATTTATAGAAATTTATCTGAATGTGAAAATTATGAAACTGCGGTGGACATTTTAGAAGCCATGTTTGTCAAGAAAAAAAATACTATTTTTGCTAGACATTTACTTGCTACCCGGCGTCAACAACCAGAAGAAAGCCTTGAACAATACCTTCAGATTCTAAAGACGTTAAGTCGCGAGTGTGAATTTACAGCCTTAACTGCGAACCAAGCGAGAGATGTTTTTATCAGGGACGCATTTATTAATGGAATACAGTCCAACCAAATAAGACAAAGACTACTAGAGAATAAAAACCTAGACTTACCAACAGCTTATGAACAAGCTCTAACGTTGGACATGGCACAGAAGCAGTCTGTCTTCTATTTACAACCCGATATTTTGGGAGCTGCTATCGTAGCCCCTCCTCTGCATGTTCAAAATTCTTCCATTGTCCAAGATGCTGCCACCCCCCTTTCTAACGATCACGAACAACTTATCACTGCCGCCTCAGCTGGATCCACATGCTACTTTTGTGGCCTTCGTATACATGCTCGTTCGTCCTGCCCGGCTCGAGATGTTAGATGCCACAAGTGTGATAAGCAGGGACATTTTTCGAAAGTTTGCCGGTCAGCTTCTCAAAAAAAACGTTCGGCTACTCTTGCTACTGTAGCACCAATTACAATATCAGCTGCATTTCCCGGCTGCCTCTCAAAAACAATCTTGAGGGTAAAAATCAATGGATTGACTATTCATGCGCTTATTGATACAGGCAGTTCCGAAAGTTTTATTAATGCCAGTATTGTAAAAGCAAATAAATGGGAAATATTTCCTTGTTCCAACCAAATATCAATGGCAAATTCATCTTTATCGTCCCATGTAATTGGATATTGCATGGTTAACCTGAAACTAAAAGGAAACTCCTATCAAGGGATCAAATTATCAGTAATGAAAAACCTCTGCTGCGAAGTGATTTTGGGTCACAATTTTCTAAAACAACATTCATGCGTTGAAATTCCTTTTGGTGGCCCCAAGCCAGTCCTAAGCGTATGTGGACTAGCAGCTGTCAAAGTGCGGCACCCGTCACTTTTTACAAACTTAACTCCTGACTGCAAACCAATAGCAATAAAATCAAGACGCTATTCAGAAACGGACAAACAGTTCATAGCAGCAGAAGTAACAAAACTACTTAAGGAAGGAATTATAGAGCCAAGTGAATCTCCATGGCGAGCCCAGGTCCTCGTAACAGCCACTGAAAATCACAAGAAAAGGATGGTCATTGACTATTCCCAGACCATCAACAGATACACATTACTCGATGCCTATCCACTGCCTCGTATTGACGAAATGATTTCTAATATTGCAAAATATCACACTTTCAGTACTTTAGATCTCAGAAGTGCCTACCATCAGGTACCTATCAAGCCAGAGGATAAGCCCTACACGGCATTCGAGGCCTGCGGTCGCCTATATCAGTTCTGCCGAATTCCTTTTGGGATAACAAATGGTGTGGCTAGCTTCCAGAGGGTAATAGATGAAATAATCTCCAATGAAAAATTGAAGGGTACTGTTGCATATATAGACAATGTCACAGTATGCGGACATAACCAAGCTGAACATGACCACAACCTTAAACGATTCATGGCTGCCGTCAAGAAATATAATCTGACTTTGAACAGTGAAAAATGTTCCTACAACTTGAAAAGCATCAAATTATTGGGATACATTGTCAAAAATGGCACCATGACGCCGGATCCCGAGCGACTGAAACCGCTAATGGAATTACCAATCCCTGGAAACATGCCCTCTTTACGACGAGCCCTCGGTATGTTTGCTCACTACTCCCAATGGGTTGCGTCTTTTTCAGAAAAAATACACCCATTGACACAAGTATCTACTTTTCCGTTGTCCTGTTCCGCCATCAGAGCATTTCAAAACATGAAAAGGAACATTGCTCAGTCTGCCATTTCTGCTGTGGATCCTTTTATCCCTCTATTAGTTGAGACGGATGCCTCCGACTGTGCGATAGCTGCCTCACTGAGACAATCCGGTCGTCCTGTAGCTTTTTTTTCAAGAACACTTTCGAAATCTGAGCGACGACACTCTGCAATAGAAAAAGAAGCGTACGCCATAGTTGAGGCATTACGAAAATGGAGGCATTACTTAATCGGCCGACATTTTGAATTAATCACTGACCAAAAGTCGGTCTCGTTTATGTTTAACCCAAAAACAACGAGTAAAATAAAAAACGAGAAAATAGCGAGATGGAGAATGGAGCTTTCTTGCTACTCCTTTGACGTCACTTACCGCCCTGGTAAGGAGAATGCCGCGGTCGACGCGCTTTCAAGGGTGTGTGGCCTGGTAACTGGCTCAGATGATCTTCAGTATATACACAGGGAATTGTGTCACCCAGGTATCACAAGAATGATTCACGTAGTCAGGAGCAGAAACTTGCTATATTCTGTTGAAGACGTAAAAAGAATTACGAACTCTTGTCGGATATGCGCAGAAAATAAGCCCAGGTTCTACAAACCTCCTCCAGCAACACTCATTAAGGCCACACAGCCTTTTGAAAGACTTAACCTGGATTTTAAGGGCCCTTTACCCTCTAAAACTAAAAATAAATACATGCTCACAATAATAGACGAGTACTCAAGATTTCCGTTCGTCATCCCCTGCCCAGACGTAACGGCTGCAACAGTAATTCAAGGCCTCTGCTCCATTTTTGCCGTTTTTGGAGTGCCTGCATATATACATTCAGATCGTGGGTCTGCTTTTATGTCGGACGAACTCAAGCAGTTTCTGCATGAACGAAGAGTAGCTGTAAGTAGAACAACTCCTCACAATCCTCAAGGAAACGGACAGTGCGAAAGATACAATGGTATAATATGGAAGACAGTACAGTTGGCGGCAGCAAATCGCAATAGTCCGATCTCCGATTGGGAAAGTCTCATCCCCATGGCCTTATACGCTATTAGGACTCTATTATGTACAGCGACAAACGCTACCCCACATGAGAGATTCTTCTCGTTCCCACGACGAAGCTCAGCAGGCACATCACTTCCCTCGTGGCTTGCACAACCTGGCACAGTTTTATTAAAACGTCATGTTCGTCATAGTAAACATGACCCATTGGTAAGCGAGGTACAATTAATCGAAGCGAACCCTCAGTATGCACTGGTCAGAAATTCAGAAGGAAGGCAATCTACTGTCTCCTTAAGGGATCTAGCCCCAGCAGGAAATGTATATGAACGTAGAACTGCTTCAGATGGATATAGAGCTCCGGTTCGTGGAACAAGTCCGACCCTCTTAGGTGATCGTGTGCCAGATACGTCAAGTTCAGAGTCCCAACAAAACGAATCTGAATATACTAACAGAGTCGTCTCTGACTCTAGTTCGGACGACAGATGGGTACCACGAAAGCGGTTTCACCCAATATCTGAGACAGATACTCAATCTTCAGACACCAAGCGACCGAAGCGCCGTAGAAAACGAGAGCGATTTGGAGCAAGATATTTTAGCCCTAAACCAGCCACACAAGACAGTCCCGAAACGTCGTCAGGTCCCGAGGAGCCTAGATTAGAAATGGATGTCGGGCACGAACAACCAAGACGCCCTCAAAGAACCCGCAGGAGGCCAGGTCGATGGGATGATTTTGTTCCCTACGAATAAGAAGATAGATGGGGGAGAATGTAGTAACAAAGATAATTGATGCCTGTCTCCCCCTTGGAGTAATAATGGAATGTTCTACATTCGTGTATATTAAGAGTGAATGTTAAACACTATTTGTCTAGGTAAGCAACAAATGGTTAAATAAAGCTTATCCTTAAGTTATATTCGGCGTCCAATTTTTATTACAGTTATTAGACATTAATTAATAAATATTTAACAATAGTTATTAGACATTAATTAATAAATATTCCTAAATGTTCAGTTTCGTTGGAGTATTTTTAAGGGTGTTTAGGGGACATAATGTGGGCACAACCTCTCATTTGAAAATTCAAATATTTCATATTTAAATTGAATTTGATTTATAATCATTCGGCACCGATGAAGCAAGATTGCATGGATTTCAATTTCTTTTTAAGATTCCTTTTAGATATTTTCTAGAATCAAAATCATCTAATGGATTCTAATCCAAACCAGAATAAGGATTTTAGCCAAAAAATTTAGTATCATTATACCTTGATATTAATATTTCTAAGGGGACATAAAAGTGGTGCAGAACTGTTTTGTTCAGGGAATTTCAAGATATTAAGCACTGAACGTGCTACCCCAACTGTTCTACATCTACTAACCCAAGAATTCTCATTCATTCTTTCAATGTGACCATACAAACGAAGTCTCGTGTTCTACACACATCTTCTTATACTATCCACATTTAATCTTCCTCTGAGGTCATCAGATCTAAGTCTGTCTTCCTTATAATTACCATCATTTTAAACTTGCACAATGGTAAGTCTAGAATTAACCTGCCAGATCGCACCATCATCATCATCATCATCATCATCATCATCATCATCATCATCATCATCATCATCATCATCATCATCCGATTTATTTTTAACAGGCCTTTGATTAGTCCTCTATAAGAGGATGGGGTCTGTCTGTCAGTCTTGATCGAAGCCTTCGTCTCCAGGCTTGGCGGTCGCGAGGATCAAAGTTTGCAATCCCCAGAGCCACACGGTCGCGTTTACACAGCTCATCCCAAGAGAGCTTTGGTCTTCCAGTCTGCCAACTTGATGCGATGGACATGTCTCGGACATGAATCTTGATTAAAATAAATTAATACGGTACATCCTCCACTCTATAATAAAGACCAATGTGTATTTATTTGTATATTTTTATAAAATAAATATAAGATGAATAATATATCCGATGAACTTACTGCATTTGTACCCCCCTCAATAAAAATACCCCCAACCAACCCGACGAGCAGTAAAATTGCACCCCTTTTCTGTAGATGCTGGAAGAGTTTCTACTTCTTTCCTCAGAATGCTTGCCTTTGGAATTCCCTCCCTGTTCTCTGTTTCCCAACCGTACCAACATACAGAAATGTAAATGCAATCCGAACAAACATCTTGCTGCTCAGCTCTCCACCTATAATAGCTAAGGCTAGTAGTCGTAGCCTCACTATAAGTATAAGCACGGTAGACGGTAGTCATACGAGGAAAAACTCAACACTTCTTTTAACATTAAACAAATCTTTATTGGGTATCCTATACCGTTGGGGTATAGCTTAGAAAAAGGTAGGACTGGTGGAAGGAAACAAAGTTCTTTTACTGCCCGGGGAGCGGTGCTTGGAAATCCAGTGGATGAGGGGCCAGGAGAGAGGTGTGAGAAGAGTTCCTTCTAGGTTGATGGCCAGGGTCTCTCTGACGATCCGTTCCACCGTTCAACAGGGGTGCAAATAGTCTGCAAGAGACTAGCTGAAATCAATACGCCCTGTGAGCCGATTGGTTAGTTTAAGACCAACTTGCCCACAGTGGACGCATAAGAAATAGGTCCTATTTCAGACTGCTACATACCCAGGTTGCTCCCCTATAAATCTGGCCCCTGTCATAGTATCCTCTTATGCTTCAGGGGCAATATTCTTGGTTTGGGGATGAACAAAAGTTTTTTAAAAAAATTTTTTAAAAGAAAAAACGGAAAGGGATGAAAATGGGAGAAATTGATTTTTGGTGACTTTTTAGCAAATCGGGTGAAAAGGACTGTCTTATTCAACTGTCTTAAGTTTTTTAATTTGTGGGTGAGATAGTTTTAGTGGAAGGGAAGCGATTCATATTTAGCAGCAAGGTGAGTGCGTGTATGCTAAAATCACAACCGAACTAGGTCGCAGGAGGGGACGGGAAGAGTTAGCAAAGTCTGAGTTGGTATCCATTGTGCTGCGTATACTTCGACTTGATTATAAGTTAAACTGTTAGCCAAAAAATAGAAAATTTTCAAAGAAAATGAAAAATAAATAAGTCTTTATAAAAAGGTTTTACTGGGAAGATTAGCCTTAAATCTTGCTGATTGTGTTGCGGTGGAATTGATCAGCTTCCAGCATTACTTGGGGATTAAGCAGGAAGATTAAGGCGGATTAGTAACCCATACGATGAAATGAAGGTGAATCAGATGATTGCGATGTTGGAAATAATCCAATTCCGAACGGGCAGAATGCGGGGAATAAATTAATATAATATAAACTATCCAATCGGAGTCTTTCATAAAAGAAAATATGAAAACCGCAAAATATGAAAATCCTGAAATTAAAAAAAATATGTGTCAGTTTTGGCGATTATTTAATGCTTTTGGGTTTGTTTGTTTTTAGATGGGGATTGATAATTTGGATTGTTCTCATCTTGAATGTTATTCTCACAACGTTTTAGCCGATGTAACCACCAGTCTTCTTCAGGGGCGGCTTGTTGAACTCGGGAATCTGTATGGAATTTGGAACTGAACTCTTTATTCAATCGTTAGGGTTAGATTGTTCTCATTCCACATCCAAATCTGTTGTTGCTTTTCTAGTTTGACTCTTAATGAACTCGGTCCTATGTATGACCTTAAAAGACATCCAGTGGTGAGGCCTCCATTTTGGAGCTGTGGGGAATGTGGAGTTGCCCCTTAGTTGCCATTGCTCCCAGGTCCACTCTGGCCCGGAATGGTAGTACCTGTAAGGGCCCCATCTATGGGTCAAATAGAACCTACTGGCGCTACCAAATCAGGCTGTCTGAAGTTATTGACTTCCTGACTCAAAATGATTCAAACATTGATATTTTATTGTTTTTTTCTTTGCAAAACTCAATCATGTTCTGCAAAATCCCAAACAAAAAACAACAATTTCCCTCCCTCCCCTCTTCTTCCCTCTCCCCCCCCCCTCACTCAACCAAACACCATGAATAAATACTTCAACATATAAAGAACTTGAAGCATAAAAACCTTCACCAAAATGATCGGATTCAGCATTAAATGACCTGAAAAAGGTTGATATGCCGTGAAACAAAAACAACCAAACCAAAAACCATGATTAAACATTTGAAGATATAAAGAACTTGAAACATAAAAACGTTCACCAAAATGACAACAATTCAAAATACCAAAGCTCTTAACTAATGACTATAAATGACCCACTGACTTAAGACTCAAATGAAGGATATTTCCTTCTACATTCATGGCATGAAATGAACTTTAGGGTTGATGTGCCATTAAGCAATATCTTACCTTACCTTAATGAACTCTACTTCTTGTATTGCATTATATTCAAATCAATCATTCAAGAAAAGAACTTAATTTCTTTCTTCTTTTTCTCTGCATCCAGTTAATATTTTCATTAGTACGACAACTATTACAAATGCTTCTAAAAAGAAAGAGAAAGAGAGAGACAGGCAACCTCTACACTATGCGAGACTTACTCTCCTATCTCATTCTTTCTATCTTCCTCGTATCAAGAGTACACATTTTCACTTATCAATAATGGAAATCAATATTCCTACTCAACTGTATTATCCTCTATTCTTTAATAAAGACAAAATGAATTTATTTGTATCTGTATAAATATATATCCGTCCTATCACATAAACGTTAGCGAGTAAAAAACTGCCAGACAAAACCATTTCAAGCGTTTAGGAGAAGAGAGAAAGCAAATAACAAGTTCGACAATGCCCACAGTTTTAAATGAATTTAAAAAGAAATCCTTCACTCTATTTCGATAATGAGACGTTTTCTATTTTTCCTTTTTCCTTTCTATACCGATTGATACGTTTTTTATTTCTTTTTTCTAACTTTCCAGCTTGAGACGTTTTTTCTTTCTTATTTTTTTTTGTTAACTTCCATGATTGAGACGTTATTTTATATGAATATGAATATTTGTGCGAACACTGACGAAGCGTGTAGGCTAGTTAGAGAATATTTTTTGTGTAACAGATCATGTGATAGTTAGAGAGAGGGTACTTTTTAAGGTGAAGCAGATGGTGAGTCAAGATACAAACTTACAGATGGTGATGTGAGATGTCCTTGTCATGGGCCCTATAAAAACGGTTAAAGGCATGGCAAACATAAAGAAAAGAAAAAGGAACAGTGATCACAAATCAATGTAACATACAATGTTTATTTCTAAGATGGAAAGTGTTGGGAAAGATTGTGTTTGTAGGTGTGTGCATAGTGGTTTGTATTTACAGCAAAAAATGTCAATTAAGGGCCAATAATTCAGTAGGCGATTAAATAAATTATTATCCACCTAATCCTTGTTGAGTGTTTTACGTATGGGAATAAAAGTCATATGCACGTAGTGTTAATGTCATATGAGTTACGGCCCTTGGTTTTGAGAATTGCCACCAGGTCTGGTATCTATAAAAGGCTGGTGGCCATGTTGGATTGAGAGAGAAATAAAGGAATGTGAGAGCAGAAGGACGGTTATACTAAGTAAGAGGGACTGTTAAACTGGAAAGAGATGACCAAAGGATAGGATTGAGTTGAAATATTTAACACGTAGCAGTTCTGTTCATGATGCTGCTGGTGATTTATTGCTCCTTTGTAGTTATTCGTGATGGTGATGATTAGATCTCGCCAAATTATACTGAAGTATTGTCATAGTGTTGCCATTGCTGTTGTGATTATAAATAAGGAAAGAGTGAACGAATCCGGTTGCTTTTGTCGTTGGCAGCACATCCTTTTGGACAAATGGGAGAAAAGGTTGCTTATGAGTTGGGCACAAAAATGCTAGTCAAGAATGTGGCAGTGTAGACATCTTGGATTAAACTGATTTCTTTTTTTTCCAAATCGGTGTTTCTATAGAGAACTTCGTAGAAAGTTCTAGATTCAATCGTTGTTTTGACATGCATGCACTTGGTTAGTCAATCTGTGTGTGGCTGATTCAAGTACTTCATTCGACTATTCCATCCTCTAGGTGAAGACAACTTAGCTAGTTCGTTATATAATTTACAAAATAAGTGAGAATCAGCACCTTCCCCATGACCACCTAAAAAGTGTAAGATCTGAAGAATGGACGACGCAACCAGTTGATGATTGTTTGTTGAATTCATGAATTAGAATTTTAAATATTTTACATTGTTCATAGTCATCAATTTATTCCTAGGCAAATTCCAAGAATGAAGAAAAAAAATAATAATTAAACGGTCAGTGACACAGCCCACACATAGAGGAGTTTCAAATAAAGCCACTAAGACGAACACCGGAAAAGATTATAGATCAGTGTGCTGTATAACTAAAGAAGGGGAAGGGGATGCTATCTTATGAGTGACATTGGCGAAAGTTGAGGAAGAAACATCAGCGAGTCTTTAAGGTAGACATTTACTTGGCCTCACGTCGATCTTCCAAAAAGCCAACATGGGCGAGGGATCGAAAATCCTTTGATGGTGGTTGATTGAGAAGTACGGTTTTGCTATATCCTGGCCAGAGATGTTACATCAATAAATCTATGAACCGTAAAAAGCGTGTGGTGTGTCTTCTTGATAAGATTTTGTGTGAGTTCACGCACATGCATTTTTATAAATGAGAAGTTATGCAGCAGCTCTGATGTACCAAATGTGGGCGCCTCATGTTACGACAAGACACAGATGAACAAAGATGACATGCTACTTCTTGAAGAGACAAGACTATGAGACAACATTTAAGCAAGGCATGCTATGTGACAAGTGTCGGTCATTCATTTCCATTATTATGAATCTGTGAATGGTAAATGATACTAACCAAAAAGACAAAGTGTTTTTTATAGTTTTATTCGTCCCAAACAAATTTCTGCTAAAGTGTAAGAACATACTGTGATATGGGGCCAGATTCATAGGGGGTATAACGAATTGAGCAGCAAGATGCTTGTTCACCTTACATTTAAATTTCTGTATATTGGTCAGAAAATAAGCTATTCGAGTAGAAAATCTCCCGGTATCTAGGACCTCTACAATGAAGGGGTGGGATTTTGCTGCTAGTCGGGTGGTATTTACGTTGAAGGGGTACAAAGGCAGTAAGTTCATCAGAGCACATTACGTGGAAGTACTTGTAAAATAAGCACAGGGATGCAACATTGCGACGATATGACAGAGGCTGGAGTTTGGCATATAGTGTAGCATCTATTAGGTCAGAAATTCTTTTTAGAACTCTGTCCAAAAGGAAGAGACCAGTGGTTGGTGCACTAGCCCAAATGTGGTAACAATACCCCATGCACGGGCGAATGATGGCCTTATAGAGATATAAGTTTTCTAGCCCGGTAGAGGGAGCTTACCTTCTTTGCAGCAGACTTAGCAGCATCTTCTATGTAGTTATTCCAATTCATGATGCCTGAGAATGTCAGGCCGAAGAGTTTAAATGTTGGACTTTCAGGAAGGGTGCTATCAGCCATGGCAATCGGTAGTTTGTAAGGTTTCTTATAATCGTTACAGGAAAGTAGCTTTGTCTTGTTAGCATTAAATGTGACCCTTATTTATGACCCCATTCCATTTCATACTGGGGGTCATTTTCTAAGGATTCAGCCATTATCTTAGATATGTGTCCATTCGATTTGCTCTCATGTTGAGAATAGAACGTGGTGTCATCAGCAAATATACCCATCTCAATTGCATCAGGGAGGGGTTCATAAAAATCAGATATAATAAAGGTCCAAGAATCGACCCCTAGGGCATACCTGCATTAATGTGATGTTGTTCAGATGACCTGGATCTTTTCTTTAGCTAAGAAGGATCTGATTATATTAAATATTCGTCCAGTAATAACCATGCAAATTAATGTTCCTGAGAAGACCTTCATGCCAGACCTTGTCAAATGGTTTGGATATATCAAGCACAATCGCCTTAGCTTCACCTGCCTTATCCAGTGTATGATATATGTGTTCAGATATGACCGTTAGGAAATCCGCAGTGAAACGGGATTGCCTAAATTGTTGGTCAGAGAGTAGTCTAGCACTTTCGAGGTGGCGGACTGTCACTAGATTGATTCATGATTCAAAGATTTTAGCGAAGAGCAGGAGGAGACTGATGGGGCGATAATTTTGCAGGTCAGTTTTTTTACCAGAGTTCTTGAAAACTGGTACCACAGAGGTAGCCAATTTTCCAGCTACCAGGGAAGCAAGATTTGCCAAGGCATTTATTGTAGAGTTTGGATAAGACAGGGACTAGCTCAGCAAAGCAATATTTTATTACTATAGCAGGCATAAGATCAGGTCCACATGCTTTGGAGGTGTGAAGGTTTTTTTATGATATCAAGTCTGGTTTCTGTTCGTAGTGGGAAATTTGGGAGAGAGTGGTTTGTGGTGTCCAAAGTGGAGTTTACGGTGAACCACTGGACAAAGAAGCTCAGCCTTATCCGTTGGCGTGCAAGTGACATCGTGGTGGTTGGATAGTGGGTGAATTATTGATTGCCCATTGTTCACCACACTATTATAGATTTTACAGAAATTGCGAGTTCCTAATTTCTGCGACTCAATACGTTTTCTGGTCGTCTCGGTTGACCTACATTTAGTTGCGGCTATGACACTCTTACAATGGTTTCTTGAAGCTATAATAAATGTTACTGTTTTAATATTCTATGACTTGCACTAATTTAAGTAATTAATTAAGCATAACATAATAACAAGGCAACTTCTTCTGTTAACGACGATGCACCTTATGAGTTTCTGACATGTTTTATTCTCGGGTGAGGTAAGTGGGCATCTTCAACTATTCAATCTCTTTCATACTTGTCATTAATGTGAACAAGTAAAATTAACTACAAGATGACCCTAAAAAATGCCACCCATGCAATCGTTAATAAAATTCACAATCCTTTCTGCAATCCTACAATATTTGGTACAAATAAACTTCAGTCTATGCCTGACTTGTCCACCAAGTTTCAGTCATCAATGTCTAACAGTTGTGAAGTACAAACAACGAAAGTAATATGGTGCTATGAGCAGAGTGAAAAAGTACATAGTAGTGATCCTCATTCAATCCCGAGCAACGTCGGGTCACCCTGCTAGTCGTTAATAAAATGTACAATCCTTTCTGCAATCCAACCATATTTGGTACAAATAAACTTCAGTCTATGCTTGACTTGCCCACCAAGTTTCTGTTATGAATGTCCAACAATAACTCTGACACACTTCTCTCTCTTTTTTTCCCCTGATTTTGGTTGTGATTTTAGTTCATGAAAAGTCTGCGGATTGTTTTGACAGACATTATTTTTTTTTAGATAACCCCACAGATAAAAATCTGAGTGTGAAACCCATTCAGGATCACATCTCCTACTGATGAGACGATCACCAAAGTGCTATGCATATCATTGAATGGTGATAAAACCAAGACTGTTGGACATTCACAACTGAAACTTGGTGGACAATTCAAGCATGGACTGAAATTTATTCGTACAAATATGGTTGGATTGCAGAAAGGATTATGAATTTTATTAACGATGCCATAGCTGCAATTAAGGGGGGTCACTCTGTACTGAAGAAGGTTTTAATTGAAACTTTTGAAATAAGCAATAGCATTTCTAACTATGGTGGACATTTTTTAAATGTTTCCTCTCGATCTGTAAATTTATAGCCAGGTCAAATTTCAAAAGAGAAATCTATTAACAAATTGATTTTTTTTACTAATAGAGTTATATATTTTTGGAACAAGTTGTAAGATCAGATTGGAACAGCAACAGCGTTGAAAATTTTAAGATTGAATTAGATAACTTCAGAAATAATGATAAAAAAAGAAGAAATTAATAAGACATTTTTGGGGACTATCTTATGAAATATTCAACAGAATTTGATCTCTATGCAACTATAATCACGTTGACACAGCAGTTAGCGTTAGATCACCAAAGTGAAGTGACGTTGAGCCTGGTCAGTACTAAATGAGCGGCCATTTGGGAAGACCAGGTGGTGTATGTATCAACAATCTCTTCAAATTCAAATTAATCTACAGATCAAATATTGGGGCCGATTATCTCGTGGTCTCTCTGCACTGTTATATTCTTTATTGATTCCCGCTAACAAGGTCTAAACCTTAATGTCTGATTTATAAAAATTATTCAAACAGATAATAAGTAGGGGTCATTTTCAGGTCTACAGAGACAAATCCAAACCAACTTGGTTGCTTATATGTAATCGCCTAAAAAAGTAGAATCTCATTTTTGTGGCAATTAGCAGAGGGTACAGAGTTCCAATGATACCCTTATTCCTATCAAATATTACTTTCCTTCCAGTGTTTGTATACAGAAATAATTATTTAAAATCCCCCCCACTCCTAAAAAAGTAGAATCTCATTTTTGTGTGAACTAGCATAGGGTGCAAGACTCCAATAACATCCTTATTCCTATCAAATATTACTTTCCTTCCAGTGTTTGTATACAGAAATAATTATTTAAAACGCCCCCACTCCTAAAAAAGTAGAATCTCATTTTTGTGTGAACTAGCATAGGGTGCAAGACTCCAATAACACCCTTATTCCTATCAAATATTACTTTCCTTCCAGTGTTTGTATACAGAAATAATTATTTAAAATCCCCCCCCACTCCTAAAAAAGTAGAATCTCATTTTTGTGTGAACTAGCATAGGGTGCAAGACTCCAATAACATCCTTATTCCTATCAAATATTACTTTCCTTCCAGTGTTTGTATACAGAAATAATTATTTAAAATCCCCCCCACTCCTAAAAAAGTAGAATCTCATTTTTGTGTGAACTAGCATAGGGTGCAGGACTCCAATAACATCCTTATTCCTATCAAATACTACCTTCCTTCCAATGTTTTTATATAGAGATAATTATTTAAATTCACTCCTCCATTCTCACGAAAAAAAATTTTTTAGATAAAAAAAATCCTTGCCTCTATGTAAGTATGTTGCTGCAAAGATGCTCTTTCATAGTTATGAAATAATACGAACATTTAAATGTTTATCATTATTTATAAATTTAATTCTTATAGGACACTACAATGAATATTTATAGGTAATTAAAAAATAGAATAAAGATACTAAAATGGGATTCAGAGGTGGGAGCAGGAATTTCTTGAGTTCTACAATTTTCCTGGGGAACGTCTGTGCACAAGTCCTGCTAATAAAATATATTTCATTATCCATTAACATTTCCTTTATTGATTCATGCTAACAAGGCTCGAAACAACCACACTTTAATGATATCTGATTAAAAAAAAAGCATTGAGACCATTTCCAAGTTTACAGAGAGAAATCCAAACGAACTTGGCACTAATCACATCCAAATTCTTGCTTATCAAATACGGCTCCACTGCCCTTGAAAAAAGAAAGTTGTATAAAAAGGTCACAGCCTTTTCACTGATGTTTAATTACCAATAAAGTAAGAACAGTTTCTAGTCTCATAAGAATAATATATTGCTTGTGGTGTCCATGTTTAACTACTTAATAAAGTCGTTACAATTCGAACCATATTTTAATCATATCCATTGCAGTGGCATTGTATATTCAATTAGTCTTAATATAATTACAATTCTTTATTTGCTGTCAGATTAATTGAGATACGGCTCGATAGCCATAACTTATGCGTAATAAATAAGAAACAGATTTAAGAATCTCTTTCGGATGAATAAGAATTGTTTTTTCACAATTTTGTTCTTTATTTAAAAAAAAAAAAAATAATTGATTGGTCTTTGTTCAAATTTTAGAAAAAAGAAAAAGTCAAAAATATTTTATTCAAAAATGAAATAAAATGGAGCAGTAATAATTGAAAGAATAAAATCCTTAAATGATAACTAAGTTCCTCGTCCTCGAGTTAAGTCCGACTTTGCCGGTTCTTTTGACCTTTTAAATTTGGGTTACCCTTTCGTGGGTCACCCTGCCATTAGTGATAATTCAAAAGCTCATCGTAAAGGCAAATAGAGCATTCTTCGATAGCTGATATCATTTATCTTAAAATTTTACAAAAATGTTCACAGTATAGTAAATTTTCTTTATAAAATAAGATATGGCACAAGGCCGAAATTGGGTGGGGTGGATGGAAGTCAGCTCTCGTCCTCTTGGTCTATTTTCTAAACTAGTTTCAGTCACCAAAATACCACATTCACTCTATAGGTAAAACCTACTTAACATTATCCCAATGGTTAGGGGGTTGGAGTGCTAAAAAACAATAGAGATTTGTATCACTAGCAAAAAGACATTAGTAACTGGGGTGGGGTCTGATAAGACCTCGGGTCGGTGTACACCATGCCTAGGAAGCTGATATTATTTATGTAAGCAGTAAGATTCCCACTTACTCGCCTGTGTCAATAACGCAGCGGATAGAAGCTCGGACTGCTGCCAAAAATGATCGAGTTTCAATCTCAGCTTGAAGCACTTGTCTGTTTAGCCATACTGAAGAGCTGTGATACAGCAAAACAGTCTGTCTATGGATTACTATATATATATATATATATTACTATCTATATCTTAAGACTTCATTGCAGTTACACGATCGTCAGAAGTGAGTGTATCAATAATGCTTTTAAAAATTTTAATAAAAGTTCAAACATTATTCAAACAATAAAGGATATTATTGATCAACTGCTGCTGAAGTGACATTGCAGTAAAGTCTCTTAATTATTTAACATAAAGCTCTATCTGAAAGGGTATCGATTCCTTTGTGTGTGCAAATTCTGCATGCTTGATTCGGCTCTGTTCCGATTTTGAAAAGTTAATTTTTCATGTTTATATATATATATATATATATATATATATATATATATATATATATATATATATATATATATATATATATATAAGAGAGATAAAAGATGAGAATAAAAAAGTGTATCGATATAATATTTATTAAAACATCAAAAGTTCAAAGCAAGGAGTTTCATATCCTTAATCCATGGATTTTCAAACACAAACTCTTTTCATCAGAGGATAAAAATTGATTGCTCTATACAATATATTGAGCTTTATATTATCATGCTAGATTATTATTAAACGACACATCGCTTATCTTTAATTTAATATTAATATATATATATATATATATATATATATATATATATATATATATATATATATATATATATAATTTTATTAATACTTCTTTGTATCTTATAAAATATAAAATAAACTTGGTCAGATTTTTCAAGTTAAACCCCAATAACAATACATCTCATGAATCGATATTTGATTCTAACTCGCCAGTAAAATAAAAATAAATTTTACTCTATGTTCTTAAGATAAAGAATTCCAATCGGTTTCATCCATTACATAATCTATCCGACTTGATGATTATTTCAGTAATAGAAACTTACAGAGATTCACCGTTTGTTACAAATTCAAAATTCAAAATGACGCCTACATTCACAGAGTATGTAATTATTTAAATATTTCTTTTCATTTACAAAGTGCCCACTTACTTTTCTTAACATAAAAGCATTAATCATTTATTTGAAATTAGAAATTAAACAAAAACTCACAACTTCAGTGACAAGTCAGAGTTATATTCCTGTAAAAATAAACAATTACTAAATCATTAAGCTGCAGAGTATCGCCGAATGGAAATATAAACACATTTGTAAACTTATACAATTTACCAAATACTTTTCCATTCAATTATTTACGCATTTATTTTCATTTTCATTTTTTATAGATTGTTTCTTTTTTAATAATTTTAATTACAAAACAAAATGTTAATAATATTAATTACAAAACAAAATTTTAAAAATATTAATTACAATAGAAAATTTTAATAATATTTATTACAAAACAAAATTTTAATAATATTAATTACAAAACAAAATTTTAATAATATTAATTACAAAATAAAATGTTAATAATATTAATTACAAAACAAAATTTTAATAATGTTAATTACAAAACAAAATTTTAATAATATTAATTACAAAACAAAATGTTAATAATATTAATCACAAAATAAAATTTTAATAATTTTAATTACAAAACAAAATTTTAATAATATTAATTACAAAACAAAATTTTTATAATTTTAATTACAAAACAAAATTTTAATAATATTAATTACAAAATAAAATTTTAATAATTTTAATTACAAAACAAAATTTTAATAATATTAATTACAAAACAAAATTTAATAATATTAATTACAAAACAAAATTTTAATAATATTAATTATAAAACAAAATTTTAATAATATTAATTACAAACCAAAATTTTAATAATATTAATTACAAAACAAAATTTGTTTTGGAAACTAATGGAGTGTTTTCCCCACTAGTCATGACATATAGAAAAGAAATAAAAATAACTTTCATCAACAAAACAAAACTAGTTTTATCGTTCTTTAACGAAAAGAAAAAGGCTGTGATGGGCAATAATTTGGTGTAAAAATTAAATTTTAAAAACTTTATAAATTCTGTATTTTCACCTAACAATTTAATAAACAGAATAGTTAATCAACCCCCCCACCCCCCACCCCCATGTTAAGAATGGCTTTCTAAATTATAACGTTATTATTTCAGTCCGGTCAGTAAACTGCATAAGTACTCTTTTATTTTCTTACTAATTCTCTGGATTTTTTTTATGGGGTATGGTTACAATAAAAAAACAGTTCGAATTATCTCCCCTTTCAACTGACTCTTCTAAATTAGAGATTAAAATTTAATCTGACCCAATAATACAGAAGCATCATTTTTTTTTTTATCGTTAGAAGTAATTATTTGAACTTGGTTAGGCATTGTGGAATATGAGATTTTTGTTGTGTTTTTATTCAGTATAGCGCAAATAATTTTTTTTTATGGAAATCGCTCCAGACAAGGCATGAAGCTACTTGATGTAAGGAGCTAAACAAATACTACTTCAAGGTCAAAAAATTAGCCGACGCTAAGTGTTAGATAGATAGATTTCGATCCAGAAAACAGTAATTCTTCCCCCTTTGTCAAAAACATCGCTCATGTAATGTGAGGACTAAAGGACAAAATAAGGAAAGCAAGAGTTACGAGGCTGCCGAAAATAAACCCAATGTCCACTTTGTACTCTCCTAGCTTCTAACTACTAATTATTTCTAACGATAAAAAAATTAAACAAGCCCAGTTCCTATCCCCTATAACTCCTTGCTGTGACAACTGTAACTGCCACGACAGACACAGCTGTCTGTTACAAAATGATTGTATGCATAAATATGTTGTGTATGCATGTACTGTCATGGAGCAAATTCCCCTTCTGATCCGGAATACTCTGAATTTCCCAAATACTCTGAATTTCCCGAAATACTTCTCAGTCTGAATCATCAGCTCCTCCCCCCCCCATTTAACCATAACCCTTTGACTCTTACTGTAAACCCTATAGATAGCTCCAATCAGTATACACCTAAACCAACTACAGCTTTACCTAATCAACCCCAGCCAGTTTCACCTGAGGTAACACCTCCCACCATTGATAATATACATCGGAATCTTTTACTATAATCAACAGAACGAAAAAAGGGTGAAAAAACAAATGTGCAACAAATAAATGTTAGCAAAGGCAAGTTAAGTTACTCATCTACCTGCCTGGATGATTTTATTTGTGTTTTAACTTATTTTAAAGGGTGGTTTTCTTGTTCATAACAGTCGGTGTTGACTGCTCGAAAAGAAATTCAAAATGGAGGCTCGCCTATGGCCAGGACTTGAAAATCGATAAAAAATCGAAAACTAAACAATACACTGATAGAAACGCATACAATAAATGTCAACAATCATGCGGAATTGTAATGTTCTATTAGTTTTTATCAGTATATTGTTTAGTTTTCGATTTTTTATCGATTTTCAAGTCCTGGCCATAGGCGAGCCTCCATTTTGAATTTCTTTTCGAGCAATAAAACCACCCTTTAAAATAAGTTAAAACACAAATAAAATTATCCAGGTAGGTAGATGAGTAACTTAACTTGCCTTTGCTAACATTTATTTGTTGCACATTTGTTTTTTTCATCCTTTTTTCGTTCTGTTGATTGTAGTAAAAGATTCCCTATACATCTACCATATCAGAACCAATTACTTACAGTCCATAGTCCTCAAACTACCAGTCCCCTTAACATTAATCCTAATCATGCTAACAACATATCTAACAATAGCAATAATAATAACTCTAAACCTGGATATAAGTTTTACACCTATATAGGATCAGCTTCGACCCGCATCAAAATATGTACCATGAATCACAGAAATTCAATTAACAACCAGAATAAGAGGGACCCTACATCTCTCACAACCTTCGCCCCAAAAAACTCAATAAGAACATACTTTATACATTGAACTGGTCTATTCTAGAAAAAAAAAAATCAACCTTTTAAAAGCCCGGATATAGAACATGTGCTTTATGCTCATTTTTGGAGTGTGTGTGTGTGTGTCTTTTTGAGGGTTGTGGACAAAAAAATAAGGTCGAAATAAAATATAATGTTCAAAAGATAGAAAAGTACATTTTATTGGCTATGGTAACATTTATTTGTTGTATATTTGTTTTTTGTTTTTTTACCCCTTTTTGTTCTGTTAGCTGTCGTTAAAAATGCTCTTCCTGTGGATTGTCTGCCGCTGTCTTGAATGTAACTCTTCGAAATTGAAAACAAATTTATTCTGCTGTTTACTAAACTGCATAAGTGCCAAATTATTTATATAAAAAATAGAAATCTTTTAATAGAAATTAAAAAAAAATTGATCTTGATGTGATTAGAGTGTTATAATTCCGATATAGCTTCAAGTCCCTATTAAATCTACTTATGATCATTTTAGCATTTTATTAATTCTCACTGTATAAACCGTATAAACTTCTGTTATATCTGCTATGCCTTATTAACGCTCCATACATAATTTAGAGTCATACACTTAAGGTATCTCTTGAGTATCATAAACACCTAACAACTCATTAAGTTATTTCTCTTCCTTTCTCACTTAATTATGCTGCAGTCAGACACTTCATCCAGTTAGATATTAATTAAACTTTTCTCTGACTAAAGATAAATAGTTTTAGAATTACCTTTGAGATTATAGAAATTATATTGTTTTGTAAGAATAGAATTAATTATTTTGCTTAAGTCTCAATAACAATTAACAATTAACAATTTCTGCTAAATCTAATATCTGACCATCTTACAGAGTTGCTTCCCTTTAACTAAAAGTTTTCAGTTCACTTTTCGTTTTTCCAGATTCGGTTTTTATTTTATCGACTTGTCTGGGCAATGATTATTCACTTCTGGATTTGTGATCTTTGACCTAACGGCCACTTCTTTATCATACAGAAGCAAGCCCTTATTTCCACTATTTATCATTAACCTGAGAAGCGGTCACGAGCATGTTAAACCTTTCCATATCTGATTTTAACCTTTATTTTTTTCTCGTGGTAGATACACACTGAAAGTTCTGCCCTTTGTTTATCGTTTAAGCTTGGAACTTGAATGGTGCATTAAAGAAACATGAAATATTTTGAAGGTTTTTTTTTTCAGGAAAAGTTTTCTTACCATGTATAGGCTGCTGAACAAAGAAAAAAAGCTAACATTAAGTTAACATGTCGAATTGACCAGTTTCTGGTTTCTCTCTCTCTCTCTCTCTCTCTCTCTCTCTCCATATTCATTTAATCTCACTTTTCCATTGCCCAGAGGTCAGACGTTTTTTTAATATTTCACAAGCTTACTCTCTAGTCCTCAAGGTTCAACAAGTCAATTGTTTCCAAATTTCACTGCTTTCAACCGTCCTTCAATTCAAGACATACATGCTTCTGCAGCAGTTTATGCAAGAGGATTACCGTTCCACTTTGGCCGAATTTAGATAAAACTATTAAGCAATTCTGTGCAGAATGTGTTGTATGTCAGCAAGCTAAAGTTCACAGACACACTAAATCTGCTGTCCAGAATTTTTAATTGCCATCTGCACGTTTCCAAACAGTGCATATTGACATTGTCGACCCATTACCCTTAACGCGCAATGAACCGGACCCACATCTAAGTCCATATAGATATCTACTGACCTGTATCGATCGTGCAACTCGCTGGATTGAAGTACAACCTATGACTGAAATAACTGCACAGTCGGTAGCAGAAGCATTTATTAATGCATGGATATCTAGATTTGGAGTTCCACTGCATGTTGTAACGGATCGAGGCAGTCAATTTGAGAGTGAATTGTTCCAGGAATTAGCCAAGGTGATAGGTTTTTACCGATTAAGAACGACTGCATATCATCCGCAAAGCAACGGATTTATAGAAAGAGCACATCATACGCTAAAAGCAGCGATAATGGCTCAAAAAGAATCATGGATGAAAACAATACCTATAATTCTACTTGGTTTATGCCGTACCCCTAATGAATCAGGCTTTTCACCTTTTACCTGTGTTACTGGAGCACCAATATTGATCCCTCAGCAATTGGTGCACAGACCGGGCGTAGAAAAAGAAACACCAGTAAATCACAAATACATACGTGATTTGTGTGATTCGATGTCCCAATTTGATGCACTCAGCTGCAATAAAGGATATCACCATGCAAATACGAAACCCTTCATACCAAAAAACTCTACTTTCCTGTGAGAAAGTATGGCTTAGAGTTGATCGAGTGAGAAAACCATTAGAAGCGCCTTATTCAGGTCCTTATAAAGTTCTGACTCGATCAGCTAAACATTTTCAGATCGATATGAGCAATGGTACTCATACTCATGTATCGATAGATAGGTTAAAACTTTATATAGAACCAACTAGCAATAACGACAAAACTAGGACTACTAAGAAAGCACAGACAGATGCGTGCACAACTAACAAAGAAAATATTGAAACAAATACCGCTGACGAAGTCGATAAAAATATTACTAGTAAAATATATGAGTCTAGATCTGGAAGAAAAGTTACATGGAAGAAAAATAACGAATTTTTTTATTTTTAATAACTATTAAAAAGTACGACTAATTATAATAAGACAGAGGAATAGATATAAGTATAAGAATAATGAGAAAACAAAAGTAAGGAAATTAAAAAATAAATAAATAAATAAAAGTAAAATAAAAATAGGGTAGTGCCCATCGGTTAATCTCCGCTTACTGCTGAGGGACTATTGTGGCAGATCCATAGATCGATGAGACGAACGAGCATTGAAGGAAAGTGCTAGTCTGCTTAGTTACCCCTTTTCTTTCTAGGTTCGTTCGGCTTACTCTCTCCTCTTCTCTCCTCTTCTTCCTCTTCTTTTTATTTCTTTTTTTCTTCTTGAAGAGGGAACAACCTTGCGGTCAGGCTCGTAAAAATAAGTTATAACAGATGTGGTCAAAGTGTGAACTCTCAAGAAAAGTGTTCTCACATGTTTTGAACAAGTGGGTGCAAAATAAACTTTTATAAAACCAGGGAATTATCGGAAAGAAATCAGTTTTTCCTGGCGACAACGGAATAACTCGTCTCGCTATCAATGAAGACAGCAACAACAACAAACACCCGACTTGAAGTGCGAACCCCAGCATCCCCTTTTAAGCACGCCTGCTGTCTTCCCACAATAATAGCTTAACCAAGAAAACACACATGCATACATGCATACTAAACTTTAAAGACGGATTTAACGCTCGTGTCGTTTAAAACAGTTTCTATCCTGCACAAACTTTATTGTTATATTTTACATTTTTGTAAAATTGTTTATATATAAAAGTTTTATTTTTTTACATTACAGTTTCTCTTTTTTATTAACAATATTATATTGTTAAAAGTTAGCACTTGCTAACTGGTGATCCTTGCCAATCATATATGTTGTTATCGAATCGGTCTCAATTTACCTACACAAAATTAATTGTTTAGTGTGGTGCTTGGTAATCCCTAAAGACGCGACCGTCGTCTAAAAAACCAGACCCCAAACAGGGAACCAAAGACACCCCACAACCATACCAGCATAACCAATTCGTCTTTAAGATAATTTCTATGCTATTCAAATGTAGCGCTTTCAGCAAATTCACTGACTTAATGTGTTGGGTTTGGTCAGGTTTCACATTGCAGATCCATCTGATCGTGGATCTGTTATTGCGCTGCAGTCAGATGAGAGAGGACTGCATGAAAGCCGAGTATTTACTGCCAGTAAATGTACTTTTAACGGAACTTGCCATGCTGATCATGCCACTACCTGAACAATGGATAACCTGTGCGATTGTGTCTGGATTAACTAGACACGTGAAGCATCATTCTCCGAGCATCATCCAAAATAGAGAACATGACACTTAACCAGCTATTGAGCCAGTGCTCATGACCAATGAAAAAGAGGCTGAGGAGCGAATTGCCGCCACTATTAATCAAATAGAAGTCAAAGATAGTCCAACGTAAGTCACCTGTTGTCATGGCGATGTCACCTGCTATCAGTGCTCTGGGCCGAATCATTTTGCTAATGACTGTAAGTGTAAGACAACAGAGATGGATGAGAACTCAGATGTGGAGAAAATATATTTGGATGGCGAAACTATTTAGGTTGTTGAGAAGTCTTGTTACCTTGTGATACCATTGTGGCACAGAGTGGAGCAGGTGCTAGTGTGATAGCAAGAGTTAGGAGTGGATGGAGTAAATTCAGGGAAATCACCTGTTCTAACTGTAACCCTAACCATTGTAGCACAGTGTGGAACAGATGCTAGTGTGATAGCAAGAGTTAGGAGTGGATGGAGTAAGTTCAAGAAACTTCTGCTATTAGTAGAGTATTAGCAAAGGTATCATGTGTACGCAGTGTGCTGATGTAAGGAAGTGAAACCTGGCCAGTGAGGGTTGATGACATGCGTTGCATGGAGAGAAATGATATGAGGATGATACGATGGATGTGTATGTGAGTCTTAAAGACAAACTTCAATCTGATGACCTCAGAGAAAGATTAAATCTGGACAGTATAGGGAGATGTGTGCAGAACAGGAGACTTCGTTGGTTTAGTCACATTGAAAGAATGGGAGTTCTTTGTTTAGTGGATGTAGAACAGTTGAGATAGCAGGATCAGTTGACAGGAGTAGGACAAGGAAAACATGCGAGGAACTGAGAAGGAGGGATAGATCTGAATTAGTAGGTAGATGAGTAACTTAACTTGCCTTTGCTAACATTTATTTGTTGCACATTTGTTTTTTCATCCGTTTGTAGTAAAAGATTCCCTAAAACAGTATATTAGTAATAAAATACATTACAGTACGGTATTAAAATAGAAATAAATTAGATTTATTTAAGTAACTTTAACATCACATAAAATATAAAAATTTAAAGTATATATTTGAAAAAAAGTTTTGCACTGGGTACAATTCAACTATCTGGGAGAGAATACTTCGCATATAAAGTACATATTTGTAAAATATCTAACTTTGACTTATATCTAGTTAGATATAGAATGTCTTGAAGATTTAACGCATTGACATCCATTTTCGGAAAATTAAGAAAAGAATTAAAACAGTTTGAATTATCTCTCCTTCCGAAAAAAATCGAATTATCTCCCCTTCCGAAAAAATCAAATTATCTCCCCTTTCGATTCACTCTCCTAGAAAAAAAGGAAGATAAATTTTGTTCGGTGCCATACTGCGCAAGCACCATTAAAAAAAATTTTTTTTTAACGGGCATCTTTCAGAATGATCAGTACAGTCGCGGACGGGGTCCAAAAAACTAACGAGAACGGGGTTATAAAAATAAATATGCAACAAGTGAGTTTAACCTACGTCGAGAAGAGATATTTGTCTACTTACCTATGATATTTGTTTGTATTTTTACGTACTATAAATGGGTTTTTATTAGATGTAAAAAAAAAATTCTTGTTCATTTTCAACTAGTACTTTTTTCTATACAAGATGGCGTCTTCTACTCACTCTCTTACGAGCAAGCGCCATTTTGTATTTGCACGTTTGTGTTAAAAAAAATATTGATTTCTACTAAATAGCAGTTGGAACGGTTTAAAAATACAAACAAATATCACAGGTCAGTTTTAAATTAACTTTTATCGACGACAGTTACTTTTATTTGTTGTATATTTGTTTTTTTGAGCGTTTTCAGCGTACTGATCATTCTGAAAGATACCCGGTATTTGTTTAAGATCTGCCTAACATGTCGGAGCGAAACTAAAGAAGCACCGTTATCTCTCTTACTTTGCTCTTGCCTTGTTTGGGGTGAAATATCAGTTTTTTACTGAAAAAGAAAAAATCCGTTTCTTTCATTGACACGCAACATTTTTTAGCTTTTCAATATTCATTTTTTATATGTTCGCGCGTCAATTGCGTGCACGTAGGCAGGATTACACAATCGCTTTATCGTCGTTAAGTTATGAGAATAAACTTTTAACCTAAATTTATCTCATTTGTATTTTTAGGTATAAAATTTTTTTTTTCATTTTTTTAAAATACGAAACTAAAATCAGTTTTTAAATTGCCAGCTCTGCTTGTGGAACTCTCCAGTTTTGAATGAGACGAGTCCCAGCAAAATCAGACGCACGTGTTTACATTCGTTTGGTTCACCATGAAACTCTTAACTCATAATATGCTTACGTCGTGTATTATTAAGGGGGTTACAAAGGGATACCCTCTTGGAATAAAGGTAATTGTTTCACTTCTAAAATTTCTCACTTTTTACTCAACAAATTCGTCAGAATAATTGGGTGCTTGTACAGAGAAGCGTGCAGATTAAATTATCAATACCACAGAAAACAGTATTATATACCTACGCAGCAGATTTAAATAAGTATCCTCACCAAAAAGTAGGAAAAATGATCGAGTAGAATTTTAATTAAAAAATAAAAATCAATTTCATCGTATTCCGGTGAATGCCATTGATTTATTACTTGTTAATATGACAGACTAAGTTATCTCCCCCTGAATTTCGTGTTTTTCGCTCGAATCAATGACCGAACCCGATTAAACGATATAACAGATTTTTCTTTTTTATTTCAATTCTATTGGATAGTTTTTGCTAATTTTTGGTGTACAAACCTATTTTTGCTTGATACATAAGTAGGTAAAAATCTAGTATAGTGACCGTGCCACAAAGACCCTCTTAAAACTATACATAATCGTCTAAAAAAGAAAAAAGGAGACCCCCCCCCCAAAAAAAAACAAGAAAACGCAAAGGATTTATCTCCCATAGAAAAAATGATTAATTGTCCTAAAACGCTAGAATGGCCCTGAAATGGGGGATTATGTTATATTAAACTTATATCTGAAACTAATCCCCACTCTAAATTCTAAAATAATTATTTTTGCTTTTCTTTCTGCCAAGTTTTTCAGGGTGTTAACATGTAATTGCCTAAAAAAAAGTAGAATCTCATATTTTGGGGAGGCAAGGGGGTGATTTAGCGGAAGGTGTTAATCTACAATAATGCCAAAGAAATCTTGCAATATATTCATTTTTAAACAGTCCTAGTATTAGATTTTAGTTTCTTGTACATAAAATGTATTACAATTCAACTTTGAGTTCTCTAACCTTTTTTTTTTTTTTTTTTTTAATGAATACATGGTATTTTTAAGGTATTGCAGCATATTTATGTGCATTTACTGCAGATTACTTGGAAACCATTAATTTCTGGAGATTTTCAGTGGAATATTCTTATTCTTTGTACAAAAATACACTTATATGACAAATTTCATTGCTTAATCCTGTGTTTTAACAAAGATATAACATTTCTACTGAAAAATTAATGTAAAAAATGTGACGAAATCCATATGGTCTTAAAGAATGGAAAATATCCAATCGTGCGAGGCACAAAAAGTCATAACTTCCTTATTTTTAGTCAGATTTAAAAAATTTATAAAGATTCTTTCTTAGATCATCGAGCTCTTTCTATATATGCCATTATTGAGATATTTTAAGCAATTAAAATTTTTCATGTGTATTGCTACTATAATAACACAAGAAGTGTTAAAAATAAAAGTTGTTAATATTTGTTTTTATTGAGATAACACAAGAATATTTAATATTAGATCCTTCCTAACTAAAAGAAAGATTCAGGTTGTCCTTGATGGCCGTTCATCCAAACAAAATGACATACATGCAGGTGTACCCCAGGGATCAATCCTTGGACCTTTATTGTTCCCGATTTTCATAAACGCTTTCCCTGATGACATTGAGTCTGAGTTTGGTATATTTGCTGACGACACCACACTCTACTCTCGTCATGTGGGCAAAACGGACGCGATAATATCCGAGGCAATAGCTGAATCCTTAGAAAGTGACTCCAGGCTGTAGTCATAAATGGTTGGTAACTTTTAATGCCGCAAAGACAAAGCTCCTTTCCTTCAATAACTACAAGAAACCTCTCCAACCACCGATTGTCATGGCAAATAACACCCTACCTGAGAGGTCAGCATTCAAACTCCTCGGCCTAACTTTCACAGGTAACATGAATTGGAACAAATACATTGAACTTTGAAGACATTGCCAAGGCTGCAGCAAAGAAGGTTGGCTCCCTCTACCGTACTAGTAAACTCCTCACACCTGACATTATCCTGTATCTCTACAAAGCCACCATCCGCCCATGCATGGAGTATTGTTGTCACATCTGGGCTGGTGCACCATCCACTAGTCTTTCTCTCTTAGACAAGGTCCAAAAAAGAGTCGCCAACTTAATAGGTCCCTCACTATCCACTAAGCTCCAGCTCCTGTTCCATCGTCGCAATGTTGCATCCTTGTGCTTGTTTTACAAGTACTTCAATAGATTGTGCTCTGATGCCCCCTCGATGTAAATACATTTGACCAACCCGACAATCAGCTAAATCCCATCCATTCACTGTGGAGGTCCCAGATGCCGGAGAGCCTTCTACTCCAATAGCTTCTTTCCTCGTACTGCTGGCCTTTGGAACTCTCTCCCTGTTTCTCCGACTGTACCGACATGCAAAAATTTCAAACTAATATAAACAATCATCTCACTGCACAGCTCCCAATTTAGGATGACCCCCAAAAACTTTCACCCTAATCTTCAGTAGTCTACAGTGGCAGCTTGTCTTGTTTGAGATGAACTATGTTAAAAAAAAATGTTTACAAAATATAAAGTTTTAAAAGAAATTTTTTGTAAATACTTTAATTTTTAAAATCAATTATTTTCAAAATTCACTACAAGACTTTGTTTCATTACTCATTGTTTACGGTCCAGGTTTTTGTATTGCTCATGGAACCATGTTTTTCCATTATTACTACATAATACTTAATTGATTTTAACTCCAAAACATTCATCAAGTCATAATCTTCAATATATATATATATAATTATCGCCTATACACAAATTTTATTCGAACTTTTGAAGAAACTGTTTAGGTCTCAATATTTGGGTTATATTGAAGCGGTTAGCTGCCAAATTTGCATATTTTTTAACTTTTGAAACTAAGTTTTATTTTTAAATTTGTTTCGTTACTTTCAATGAGCTGATTTCATCGATCATCAAAGATGACCGTTGATTTTTCCTTGATAATTCCGTCCATAATTTCAAGCTTAAAAGATAATAATAAAAAAAATAAGCTTAACCCTGGTTTCCAGTTGGTTTAGGATAAGACATGAGCATCGAAATAAAATTTTAAAATAAAAAAAATCTTAGTTTCCACACGTTAAAATTATGGGGGCGCAAATTAGCACTTTTAAAATTTTACCAGGGTATAATTTGGAGTTGCTTTTTGTTTTTAAAAGTGCAAATACCGTTACTTTGATGCAAATAGTTTTGAATATCATTCAAGACGATGTAAGTGTTTTTCAATGGCCTTCCATCTTCAGGATCAGAGGTAAGGGCAAGATGGGTCGGCTTGTGGATTTGAAGCAGTTGACTTACCCAGTCCATTTTGGAGCCCCCCCCCCAAAAAAAAAATTATCATTTTGGCATCCTAACCAAACTTATATGGATCTGTAAACTGAATACAGTACATGATTCCAATTATTGAGTTATTTGTGCTACAAACATATCTCTTATTTATTGATGGATATTTATCTCCTGCGTCACAGTTGACACAACAAATACATCAGGACATTGAACAGAAAATTCTCAGTTAAGCTGAAAAGGCTGCAGTAACGCAGATTTGTGACTGATCCATTGTGCCCCACTTGAAATATTGAAATACTATTTGCTGATTTTATGAAAAACCAGGTTCCTGAACAAGGAAATTCCTTCGGACATGCCTTAGTATATTCATAACAATGGTATCAATATTGCAAGATGCAAAATTCAAGGAAAAATTAAAACCCGTTTTATCTGAAGAGCTGGTTCTGTTTAGTCTTATGCCAAACTCTGCTACAGAAAAAATGAGGAAATATTCTTGCTGATACATGAGTGATGATACAATCCATAATGGCATCCGTGGACAAATTAGACAAGCATGTTAAGAGAAATCAAACTGAAATCTTTGGTTGCTCCATTGTGCCCCGCGACTCATTATGCCCCCTCCCTATACAGGTCGGTGGAGAATTTAATTCCACTGTTTTTGCTATAAATGTGCATATCTCAGCCAAGACCAGAATTTGTCGTCAAAACTCAGGAATATCCGTTAAATTTTTGGAGGGTTTTTCTGCACAAACACCGTTTTAAAAATGAAATCCCCCCCCTTTACTGTGTTACAATAAATTTTTTGTAGAAAAGACAGTCTTGTACTTTTTCTTTAATTTTAATTTTCTTAAATCCATCGACAAGTGACATTACTTAATAATTTTCACTGAACATTTGTTTTAATCATTTCAATTATTTTTTGTCAAAAAGAAAAAATAAATAAACTCCTATCTTCTAAATTTAAAACTTTAACTTATATAATTAAAATAAAAGCATTCTATTAATAGGGGTGGGACGTAATGGGTGAAAATTTCATATTCATGCTAGTAGTATTTTTTTGTGTTCATTTATACATAAATAACACTAAACAATCAAACATTTTTTAACTTTTGCAAAATTCAGAAGGTGCAGGCCAATAGTTTTTGGCTATTTTACATTCATGAAAACCATTTCACAGCCTAAAAATGGTCCTAAATTAAAGTACTATATCAGATTTAACCATCTATATCCATTCATAGCTTTTGAGGATGTTTTAGGACCTGCAATGTCGCATGAAACCACTTTTTCACCGAAAAATGATGGATTTTGAGTCCCGTGGAGCCGTAACGGCTATTTTGGGGCTGCACCTTCTGAATTTTGCAAAATTTTCAAAATGTTTGATTGTTTAGTGTTATTTATGTATAAATGAACACAAAAAAATACTACTTGCATGAATCTGAAATTTTCACCCATTACGTCCCACCCCTACTATTAAATGGAGAAAGTTGTGCTTTCCACAGCTTTCAATGTCAGAGTTGCTTCCCTTTACTTAAGAATTTTGAATCCAATTTCACTTATTTCAGTTATTCATCAAAATGAGTTAGATCCATATTTCAAATGATTTACTTATTACTTTGGAAATTGGATGTGACAAGAATTTTCTTCTAAATTGTTAAAAAATATTTACATCTACTGAATGAAGATTTAACTGTTTGTCAGTCGCAGGACTAAGGATTTACAAGTATTTTCTATTTGGATTTATGACAATCCGAAATATACCGTCAACCAGAGTTACTTTGACATTGAGGGCTAATGTGATAATCCTGTGTCAACCTGTTTTTCGCTTTTAACTAATCAACCTTGATTTGTTTGAACCCCTAAAACTGGGCTGTAACTTATGTATTTTACAACTGTAACATGTGTATTGTACAATTGTAACATGTGTATTTTACAACCTATAACTTGTGTATTGTACAACTGTAACATGTGTATTTTACAATTGTAACATGTGTATTGTACAACTGTAACATGTGTATTTTACAATTGTAACATGTGTATTGTACAACTGTAACATGTGTATTTTACAATTGTAACATGTGTATTGTACAACTGTAACATGTGTATTTTACAACTGTAACTTATGTATTGTACAACTGTAACATGTGTATTGTACAACTGTAACATGTGTATTGTACAACTGTAACATGTGTATTGTACAACTGTAACATGAGTATTGTACAATTGTAACTTGTGTATTGTACAACTGTAACTTGTGTATTGTACAACTGTAACATGTGTATTGTACAAGAAGTTCTTGGAAATGGTTGAGGACTGTATTTTGACAAAGGAGAAAACATTGCAGAACATGGACCAAAGATAACTCCAGAAACAGCCGCCGTTTCATCGCGCAATGCTACTGATCCACGTCCATCTACGTTTAGTTTGAGAAAAACATAAAAGTGCTCCTCCAGAACCTTAAAGTTCCAGTGAAGAGGAACGGGAACTTTGCACCATTTGCGACTGCTAGGATCCACCTACTATTGGAAAAAGAAAAGGGAATTTGGAGGGATGTGACGAATGTCATCTATCGTATCATAAAATGTGCCTTAGTGAAAATGATGGATTGAGTGCTACTATGGTATGACGAATGTCATCTATGGCATCATAAAATGTGCCTTAGTAGAAAATGATGGATTGATTGCCACTCATTATTGTAGTTGTGCTCAGTCATCGTTTTCTGTTCCGACGGATGTTTGTGTCTTGTTATATGGTGGTGGGGCTACTATGATAATTTTTTGACATTAAAAAAAAATGTATAAAAAACTGAAATTTGTTTTCTTTACTTTTTTAAGAAGATCGACACCTAAGTGTCATTGATTCAGCTAAAATAGACTTTATCAATTTTTTGTACAACGAGACCGACACGAGTAACAAATGCCCCCAAAACCTATCTTTGTTCTATTCTCTAGAATATTTTGGTCGCTTGACTCTGAGAATTATTGTCTTAAAATAATTTTTTGTCTTCATATGTACTTTCACGATATTATCTCTTTGTAAAGGTAGCCACTGAGTTTCGACTATGTGATTAATTTTGTTCTTTAAAAGCTATAAGATTTTTTATTTCTCATATCAATTTTCATTTATTGATTAACAAGCAAAAAAAACTACCCGCCATATGGCAGCATTAATCTAGCGCTAAGTTTTTTTTTTTTATGTATAACTTGCATTACATTTCTTTAATATAAATCTATTTTAATTAATTAAAATTTTAAAATCTAATAGTTTTCATTTAAATTACCTCCCTTGAAAATTAATGAACAGAATATTTTAGGAAAGGTTTTGGCAATTTATCTTATTTTTTTAAATTGAATCACTTGAATTAAATATGGCAAAACTATTGCATATATATAGAAAAATAGAACAATAAAATTACAAATAAATGAGACCAAACATTAGTTTATTATAAACTGTTTAAAAAATTATTAAGCATACAAATAGATGTTTTGGGTTTTTGCTTTTTACTACATATACAGTATTTCAAAAGACGGTTTTATTTATTTGTAACAGTGAGCCGTTTTGGTGGTTATATTACTACCAAAACTGCTCACTGTTATAAATAAATGAAAAGAATTTTCGCATTTATTCATTTAGATAAATACTGAAAATTTCATTAAGATCCGATAATCTTTTGATTTTGGGATTTTTTTCAAATCAGGGATATTCATTTTTTTTTTTTTTTTTTCATTAAAAACGCAGGAAAACTAAGGATTTCAAACTACTTAAATGTGAAAAGCAGTTTCTCTTTCTTTCTCTCTCATTGCTAAAATATTGTTAAAAAAAAGTAATCATTGCTTCTAAATGATTTATTTTTGAATCTTGATGAAAGTGCATTAAAAGAATAGTCAATTTTTGATGAAATCCTATTTCAGTCACCAAAATACTTTACAGTGGTGTTTCTGTCTTACTCCCCAAAACTTATGTTTTACTTAAACTCTGTTTTAGTTAAAATTTAAAAAAAAAATAACATGAAAAACAGTAAATTATAGCGAATTTCATAATACATGTGAAACGCTGCAAAAATATAATCGACATCTTTATAAACATGTCGAGAAAGAGGCTAGCTAAGGAAGAACGATAACTCATAATTTTCTAGTTAAGGGACAGGGTTATGAACTTGAGTCATAGTTCTTCATTAGCTATTGTTTTTCTTGATTTGTATATAAAGATGGCGACTATCTTTTTACAGCTTAGTTTGCATTTTGGCGTTTCATTTATTCACATCGTTTCAAGGTGTTGGTTGAGTAACAATCGGTTCTAAGTGACAGTTTTCGGCGCATCCTATGCATCTGCCTCTCCGACCGCATATCCCAAACCGCACCATCCATGCAAGATGCAAAATCACCAGCGTCACAGAGAAAACTTCACTGGTTTGGTAACGTTCTTCGACACCCTGAGGAGGAATTTATCCGCAAATTGGTAGCCCCAATCACACCAGCATGTTGGAGGAAGCGCGGAGCCGGACAGCTGGAGACTTGAACAGGAACAGTGAGGACAGACATGAGGCTGACCCCTGCATTTTTAGTGTTTGACGCTGGAAGTGGGAATCACTGAAGTATTCCAAGGACTTGACGCGACGTGCAGGGCCCTCATTTAGAGCCGGCTCAATCATGGCCATCGTAATAGTAAACTAAGGCTTGTTAACTGGAAAATGACGTCACGCTGTATAGTAACAGATCTGTCGAACAGTCAGACTATGGACATTTTGACCCCTCCCTTCACTTAAAAATTCAGGAAATCAACCAATTTTAATCAACTTTTCAGTATTTATTAATTAACGATCACGGAATATGATTAACCCGTTACTTTATTAGAAATCCCAGTGCAAATATATTATTTTGTGTAAACAAAAAACACTTTTACTAAAGTTATATCACAGGGTACTAAAAGACCGCATAAATGTAATTTTATGAAAATAAAGCATCGTAGATGTTAACAATAAAAAAAAAATTTTTTTTTAATATAGTTATCATTATTACGAAGAAAAAAGCCTCTAAATTCCGTATTGATAAAATCAATATAACTCGAAGAAAAATTAAATTCTCGAATTAAATAATAACATTGCAGAAATAATACGTGGTTTTCTAATATTTGCAAATATCTAATGAATAAGAGCTTTTTAAAAAAAGAATTAGAAAACTTTAAAAATTGCATTTTAAAAAAAGAAAAAGGAAAAAAGAAAGGAACACGATTCGATTTATATTGAAACTAAACTTTATTCAATATAAATTTAAAAAAAAAAAAAAAAAAAAATTCACAATAAATAATTAATTGTTTATGAATTTAGGGAACAAACGAATTATGAATAATTTTTATGGTGTTGTCCACCAAATATAAAATTTATGTATTTTGCAGTTTTTCAAAGTTGGGCAAATGTTTCTGTTTTCCTCGTTTCATCAATCCCTGAATACTGGTAGAAACACATCCAATAAATGTCAGCAATCATACGAAAATGTAGTTTTACCAGTATTTATCAATTAAGGTCTTGAAATTACAAAAATTCAAAATAATTAATAGAACATTTATTGAAATAAATTAAAATGTTTTTTCTTTTTTCACAGCTAACAGTTTATTTAGAATATCGTAAAGTTTGAATATCTCGCTAATTTTGTTTGATTTTCGCACACATTTTGAATGAAAGTTATTAATTAGTCTTACATTGTATTTTTTATCCCAAAATAAAATTCTAATTTATTTTTTAAAAGCTTGAAAATCGAACTTTAATGCAATGCCTTAATCGCTAGCAGCCATATTGTAATTTCCTATTTTCTTTCTCGCTTGACATCTATAAAAAGGAAATACGTTTGACTTAATTTTATTTATACAAAGAATTGTGCTGTCTGCGTTTATTTTCACATCTATAAAATTGAAATAGGTTTTACTTTCATTTATAAAAATATTGTGGAGTCTCCGTTCGCGCTTGACATTCATAAATAAGGTACTTTACTTTTATTTTATTTATAAAAAACTTTTTGAAAAATGATTATATAAATACACATTTTTTCTGTCAGTCACATTTTTTAAAAAACATAATAAATATGTGACTAGAGGGAGCATATATCTACTAGTTAATTAAGTTTTAAAAACATAATTTCCCAAACCTGGCTATATTTCATAGGACTGAAGTTATCTTGCTTAATGAAATGTATCCAAGTCCGAAATAGTTTTTTATTTTTCGGAAAAACATTAACTTTGGGGCCATTTTTACAATTCCCCGCGCAATATGGAACGACACAAGAAGGCATTTTCATCTTTCGGGCACTTCTGGTCCTGATTGATAGTGGTTCCTACTCCCACTATCAATGGCATCACCAGAAAATCTTGACTCCGTTAGCAAGCCTTAGTTTACGAACGGCCACAGCTCAACCCACTCTGCATGAATGTCGTTACAGTTACTCCCGTGGATTAAATAAAGTGTTCAATTTTAAATTCCGTAGAAATTCCCGAATTTGAAAAGATGCATCTGAAGAAGGTCAGAGGTTACATCGCCTGAAACGTAAAAAAAAAAAACAATAATAGTTTCAATCGTACAAATTATTAATCCTAATCTAAAAAATTCTGGAAACAAAAGTTTCTGCTCTTTAATCATTAAAATCAATGAAAACAATGACTTTGAATTTAGTAGCCAGAAGTGTTCAGCTGTCTAACCAGTTGAGCTAGAACTAAATAGAGATCGGAAGCCGGAGAGTTGGTATATAAGCAGACTGGGATGTTCTATTGTGCTTAGAACTTGCTGCTCTGGTGCCCCCTTGATATAAAAACACCCGACCAACCCGACAATCAGCTAAATCCCATCCATTCACTGTGAAGGTCCCCAGATGCCGGAGAGCCTTCTACTCCAATAGCTTCTTTCCTCATGCTGTCGGCCTTTGGAACTCCCTTCCTGCTCTCTATTTCCCCGACTGTACTGACATGCAGAAATTTAAACTAATGTGAACAAGCATCTCGCTGCACAGCTCTCAATTTAGGATGACCCAAAAACTTTTACCCTAATTCTCAGTAGCCCCTTACGTCTGTCTACAGTGGCAGCTTGCTTTGTTTTGGGTGAACTATGTTAAAAAAAGAAAGAAAAAAAAGGATGAGCAAGTCCATTTTCTGGGTTCTGATTGATTGCTAGTCCATAAGTGGACATTCTCACGTATAAATATTGCTTCATTCAAGCAAGAGATTTTCTGTCAACTGGATGCCAGTTGGGGCCTTTACGCCGGCAATTATCATTTTGATTCTTCGTTACCCTCTGCTTTGTATTCTTTCCAGTTTCAGCTTTTTGTATTTTTTATGATTTTGAATTGCAATAAAAACTTGAATTTCCATCTTTTTCTTTCTTTCTTTTTGTAGGCAACAAAAATCGAAGTAAAAGAAACAGATTTCAACCAAGAATTCATCGCTCGGATGATTCCGAGAGTTCAATGGCCTGCGTTGATTGCAGCGGCTGATGAGGTTAGTTTCAGGATGGATGTTTTCTTGAAGAATTGCAGAAACAAGTGTTTTCTATTTTCATTGAAACATTTTCTTTTTTTCTTTTTGTTCATCTCCAAGAGTCCAGTGTATTTTTTTTTTTAAAAATTCATGAATTCTAGGCTTCCTAAAATCTACGATGACCAAATATCTTTTCTATGTGTTCTGTTAAATGTCAAAAACAAAAACAAAATAACTAAATCTTACAAAGTTAACTTCTCCAAAATCTTATCTGGGCCATACTTCTGCGAAATCTTATCTGGGCCATACTTCTGCGAAATCTTATCTGGGTCATACTTCTGCGAAATCTTATCCGGGCCATACTTCTGCGAAATCTTATATGGGCCATACTTCTGCGAAATCTTATCCGCGCCTTACTTCTGCAAAATCTTATCCTGGCCATACTACAAAATCTTATCCGGGCCATACTACTCCAAAATCTTATCAGGACCATACTTCTCCAAAATCTTATCTGGGCCATACTTCTCCAAAATCTTATCTGGGCCATACTTCTCCAAAATCTTATCTGGGCCATACTTCTCCAAAATCTTATCTGGGCCATACTTCTCCAAAATCTTATCCGGGCCATACTTCTCCAAAATCTTATCTGGGCCATACTTCTCCAAAATCTTATCTGGGCCATACTTCTCCAAAATCTTATCTGGGCCTTACTTCTCCAAAATCTTATCTGGGCCATACTTCTCCAAAATCTTATCCGGGCCATACTTCTCCAAAATCTTATCTGTGCCATACTTCTCCAAAATCTTATCTGTGCCATACTTCTCCAAAATCTTATCTGTGCCATACTTCTCCAAAATCTTATCTGGGCGTTACTTCTCCAAAATCTTATCTGGGCCATACTTCTCCAAAATCTTATCTGTGCCATACTTCTCCAAAATCTTATCTGTGCCATACTTCTCCAAAATCTTATCTGTGCCATACTTCTCCAAAATCTTATCTGTGCCATACTTCTCCAAAATCTTATCTGGGCGTTACTTCTCCAAAATCTTATCTGGGCCATACTTCTCCAAAATCTTATCTGTGCCATACTTCTCCAAAATCTTATCTGTGCCATACTTCTCCAAAATCTTATCTGTGCCATACTTCTCCAAAATCTTATCTGGGCGTTACTTCTCCAAAATCTTATCTGTGCCATACTTCTCTAAAATCTTATCTGGGCCATACTTCTCCAAAATCTTATCTGGGCCATACTTCTCCAAAATCTTATCTGGGCCATACTTCTCCAAAATCTTATCCGGGCCATACTTCTCCAAAATCTTATCCGGGCCATACTTCTCCAAAATCTTATCCGGGCCATACTTCTCCAAAATCTTATCTGGGCCATACTTCTCCAAAATCTTATCTGGGCCATACTTCTCCAAAATCTTATCCGGGCCATACTTCTCCAAAATCTTATCCGGGCCATACTTCTCCAAAATCTTATCCGGGCCATACTTATCCAAAATCTTATCTAAAGGCTAAAATTCTGCATGGTGGTTACTGTTATCAAAGAGCATCAGATCTATACAAGAAATTTTGAAAGTTGAAATTCTGTCAAAATTACCACCATAACCGAATTTGTCAATGTCATAGTATAAGACATGGATCTTACTTGGCTACACTATGGGCCAAGTAGCAAGTCTATAGGGTGAACAGAATCAAAATTACTGCCAATAGTGTGACCTTGAACTGTTCTGTGACCTTGACCTAGATATCCCCAAATTAAATCAGTTCTAAGTTAAACCATGACCGACCAAGTTTGGTGACGATTGGTCAAGCAATGCGGATGTTCGGTTGTACACTAATAAACATAGTGACAAACCCAGAAACTCGAATTAACGCTGACAAGACAATTCATCACTTACAACCAAGAGAGAGAAATGAAGCTGCAAGACACAACAAATCCGTTCAGGAATTCGTATACCCCAGCAGCAACATCCAGTTAGCGGAAGGAGACATCAAAATCCGCAGAGGTAAGGCTTGGGATGTTCTTGGTCGACTGCATCTCATCTTGAAGTCTTCTCTCTCTCTAACAATCTTAAGGACTTTTTTAGGGCCACGATAGAATCTGTCTTGTTCAAAAGCTTGAACACTGACGAAACAGCAAGAAGCGTCATTTGACGGGACATATACAAGGATGTTACGAGTTGCATTTGATGTTAGCTGGAGGAAACACCCAGTCAAGAAAAACCTATATGGACATTTTCCTCCTCATATCTCAGTCTCGCTAAGAGAGAACACTTTTGCTTTTGCTGAGTGTTTTTTTATTGTTAGTCGTTCATTGTAATTTCATTGTGATGTGGAGGAGCTGAAAAACGGATGGTTGGAAGAAACGAGTCAAGAGAATCCCAGAAGAATTCTCGACGTAGATTGAGAGAGAAGATAACTTCTATAATCATCAGTTGGTCAAACATCAAGTACCAGATGGCTGGGAGTCTGCTCTTCCAGAAAAGGGGGAACAAATGATGTGAACCCTTAGAAACTCAAGATGCAACTAAAAACCTCCGACTCCTCTATTTTTCGTACTTCTGACTCCTCTTTATGAAATTATTAGCCGAAGTACCCATCTATGTCGGATTTCTTAACTTTTCGTGAATTTTATAGCAAAGATTAGAAGTTAAGATCATCTATTAAATATTTTTCATCCATTTTTTAAAATTTTTTTTTTTTGATTAAAAAAAAAAAGTTATTCAGGTTTATGATGGATCGATATCAGCTAGGAAATAACTGGAACATTATAGCGAAATAAAAAATTGTTTATGTGATATTCAAACACTGAAAGATGGCATAGAATATCGGAATTAAAAGCGAACGTTTTATTCATATGGCCACCGGTCAAATGAAAATAGTTTGTCTTTTTAACCTACTTAAATGAGTTTGATTTAGGGATACAAAATTAAAAATCTGTTTTACCTCTCCGCATAGATCTAAAATAAAAAAATTCTTATTAAAGTAAAAATTAGTGAATATTTTTATCCATTTTTAATTTAAAAAAAGTGTTTTCTTTTCAAAGTAAACAATATGTCAAATACATGTATGATGATTTCACATGAAAAGTATAAACGATTAGAAAATATTAAATTGGAAAGGGAAAGGTTAGATCAACCGTTTAACTGATGCCGTGACACAGACAATTTTGCTTTATATATAGAAGTGATTATAGCCTACAAATCTAATAAATCCGGTGCATCCGCCCATAACTTAAGAGTTGACCTGTATCATTTATCATGTAATTGACTGATATCAAAGAATAAATAAACTTGTGTCAAAGTGTAGTTGAACTCAAAAGCCTGGCCCACACCAAAACTAGTGATTGTGAAATTGGTATAAATATTCTATGACATTTATGGTCGTCAATCTATTCATGCATTCCAGCCCCCTATGAATGAGGAAATCAAAGATAGCTAAGCAGTTCACACGTGGAGTCCAGGTAAAACCACTAAGATAATCACGATGAAAGAGTATCCAATACTCAACCTGATTTTTAAGTTTCTCTGTGACTACACTTGAAGGACATAGGAAAAATTAGAAGCCTAGTATAAAGTTCTTTGCACAACTATAAAGATATCACTAAAAAAATAATGATGAAATTATCCCCATATACAAAGATTTATAGATTTAAATCCAATCTATTTAAGTCTATTATATTCACTAAAATATTGTTGGCTGCAGAATTTTCTGAGTAACCTCCCATGGAGATATGTCAGTGTTATCTCCCTTGAACTTATTCTGATCAACATTAGGAAGTGTGTTCTCCTGTCCGAAAGTTAAGAAAACTCATTCTGCACATGTGTGTAAGTTAAGAAAATTTCTTCAATCCTCTTTCTAGCTTGTCTCAAAACCATCAGACATGGTTTAACTGGCTGACCCTCTTTGCATGGCCTTTACAAACGCTGGTGCTGCATCAGGCAAGCACATCTTCTGTTAACAGTTGCATAGCCTTTCAGAACAGCCCAATACAAAATGATGTTTACTTATTCATTGCTCTTGGATATTTCTCTATCTTCAACCCTGGCAACATGTGTCTTTTTGCTTGTAATTGTGACTGCAATATATTCTCTTTAGTAATTATGTCTGTGGTCTTACCCCTTTGTATATCATATTAAGTACGATCCTACATGTTTCGTATCTTTTTCTTTTTTTCTTTGACAAATTATGTAAGAATAAATGTGTATGTAAATCAGGCTGTTTCTTCACTTCTGTCCTTTTCTATTTCTTCTGATACATATGTCTTATTCATGATGACTCAGCACACAAAATGGTGGACCCCGTGTTATGGAAAGATATCACATGGTCGTTAAAAACGTAAAAGTTAGAATATAAAATATTCATTAACTTAACAATATCATAAAATATGGCAGCCTTAATTTGTTTTGTTTTTTCTACAGCCTTAATTTGTTGTTTTTTTCTACAGCCTTAATTTGTTGTTTTTTTTCTACAGCCTTAATTTGTTTTTGATTTTTTATAGCTTTAATTTGTTGTTTTTTTTCTTTTTCTACAGCTTTAATTTGTTGTTTTTTTTTAAGCTTTTAATTTGTTTTTTTTTCTACAGCTTGGTCATGGTGAAAACTTACCTAAAGAATTAGTAGAAGATTATGAAAACAATGAAGAATTTCTTCGACAGGCCCACCATGCCCTTCTGGAGGTAAGTGGTTAGAATTTGTTTTTTTTCCTCTTTTATTTTTTACATTCCAAAGATATAAAATGTTCAAGGAAAATGTATTTAAAAACTAAACGTAAATTCATATTAATCAACATTTTTGACCAGCTCAATTCTGTTTTTGACATTGGTCTTTCCGATTCTGTTTTAGAGTCAGATACTTAAAGAAGAGACCATGTGAACATTGCCAATCTCCATAGATAAAGCAGTGCTATGGAACCGACAGGCTTCAAACTTGGCACATCCAGGTCGTCAGTCCACGACAGTGGAACTTTCTCACTGAAATCTGATAGACAAATTAAGCTTAGACTGAAGTTTACTTGTACCAAATGGTTGGATTGCAGAAAGGATTGTAAATTTTCTTAATGATTCCATGGATGGCATTTTTTGGTCACTTTCTAGCAGCTTTGCTCTTTTTCTTGCTTGCAAAAATATTTTTTTCAAAAAGTCATCAATCCTGAAACATTTCCACCTTGATTTATCTCCCTTTCCTATGAAGCCTAAAACGTTACATCTTAAGTAAAAATGGTTGCTTTTTTAAAGCAAATTTTAAAATAGTTTTGCTTTTAACACACCAACCCTTATTCCGTACTTTTGTTGTTCAGCCTTAGTTTAACTTTCTTTTCTCTAGCTGACATTGGAGCTTGATCAGACTCCAAAAAGAAAAACTGGTACTAGTCATTGCGTGCGGACTGCCTTAAAAAAAGAGCTGGACATGCCCTATTGAAGTTGGGTGTTGTGAGATTTTAGAACACTGGATCATTTTCTTTCTCTTAAAAGTAAGCATCGTTGATCACAGTTTGAATAATACTTCACATTGGCTGCAAACCACAGCTCAACATGAATCAAGTTGGATTTGGTTAAAATATAAGCATCGTTGATCACAGTTTGAATAATACTTCACATTGGCTGCAAACCACAACTCAACATGAATCAAGTTGGATTTGGTTAAAAAATAAGCATCGTTGATCACAGTTTGAATAATGCTTCACATTGGCTGCAAACCACAGCTCAACATGAATCAAGTTGGATTTGGTTAAAAAATAAGCATCGTTGATCACAGTTTGAATAATACTTCACATTGGCTGCAAACCACAGCTCAACATGAATCAAGTTGGATTTGGTTAAAAAATAAGCATCGTTGATCACAGTTTGAATAATGCTTCACATTGGCTGCAAACCACAGCTCAACATGAATCAAGTTGGATTTGGTTAAAAAATAAGCATCGTTGATCACAGTTTGAATAATGCTTCACATTGGCTGCAAACCACAGCTCAACATGAATCAAGTTGGATTTGGTTAAAAAATAAGCATCGTTGATCACAGTTTGAATAATGCTTCACATTGGCTGCAAACCACAGCTCAACATGAATCAAGTTGGATTTGGTTAAAAAATAAGCATCGTTGATCACAGTTTGAATAATACTTCACATTGGCTGCAAACCACAGCTCAACATGAATCAAGTTGGATTTGGTTAAAAAATAAGCATCGTTGATCACAGTTTGAATAATGCTTCACATTGGCTGCAAACCACAGCTCAACATGAATCAAGTTGGATTTGGTTAAAAAATAAGCATCGTTGATCAGTTTGAATAATGCTTCACATTGGCTGCAAACCACAGCTCAACATGAATCAAGTTGGATTTGGTTAAAAAATAAGCATCGTTGATCACAGTTTGAATAATGCTTCACATTGGCTGCAAACCACAGCTCAACATGAATCAAGTTGGATTTGGTTAAAAAATAAGCATCGTTGATCACAGTTTGAATAATGCTTCACATTGGCTGCAAACCACAGCTCAACATGAATCAAGTTGGATTTGGTTAAAAAATAAGCATCGTTGATCACAGTTTGAATAATGCTTCACATTGGCTGCAAACCACAGCTCAACATGAATCAAGTTGGATTTGGTTAAAAATAAGCATCGTTGATCACAGTTTGAATAATGCTTCACATTGGCTGCAAACCACAGCTCAACATGAATCAAGTTGGATTTGGTTAAAAAATAAGCATCGTTGATCACAGTTTGAATAATGCTTCACATTGGCTGCAAACCACAGCTCAACATGAATCAAGTTGGATTTGGTTAAAAAATAAGCATCGTTGATCACAGTTTGAATAATGCTTCACATTGGCTGCAAACCACAGCTCAACATGAATCAAGTTGGATTTGGTTAAAAAATAAGCATCGTTGATCACAGTTTGAATAATGCTTCACATTGGCTGCAAACCACAGCTCAACATGAATCAAGTTGGATTTGGTTAAAAAATAAGCATCGTTGATCACAGTTTGAATAATGCTTCACATTGGCTGCAAACCACAGCTCAACATGAATCAAGTTGGATTTGGTTAAAAAATAAGCATCGTTGATCACAGTTTGAATAATGCTTCACATTGGCTTCAAACCACAGCTCAACATGAATCAAGTTGGATTTGGTTAAAAAATAAGCATCGTTGATCACAGTTTGAATAATGCTTCACATTGGCTGCAAACCACAGCTCAACATGAATCAAGTTGGATTTGGTTAAAAATAAGCATCGTTGATCACAGTTTGAATAATGCTTCACATTGGCTGCAAACCACAGCTCAACATGAATCAAGTTGGATTTGGTTAAAAAATAAGCATCGTTGATCACAGTTTGAATAATGCTTCACATTGGCTGCAAACCACAGCTCAACATGAATCAAGTTGGATTTGGTTAAAAAATAAGCATCGTTGATCACAGTTTGAATAATGCTTCACATTGGCTGCAAACCACAGCTCAACATGAATCAAGTTGGATTTGGTTAAAATATAAGCGCAACTAATGAAATACCATTTCTCGTGTTTATGCGTCAGCAATTGTTAATGACGCATCATGTCATCAACAGCTGAAATTAAACTTGTTTTGATAAGACTATGAATCTGTCAAGATGAACATATGTTTTTAGACTCTGTCCTGTGGCAAAAGTTGCTGGTATCACTAAGAGTGACAGTACCACCTTAGACACAAAACTGTGTTGCCACCCCTGGTTGGCAGCTGATGATGACAGTGTATCAGACATATGCTAAAAAAAATATTTTCTATTTTTAATTTGATTAAAAATTAACTTACCTAAATGTTTTAGATGTTTGGATTATTTAGATTACTATTCTCATCTTGGATGCTCTGGTCACGTTGAACAATGGATAAGGTGTTGAGTATAATAATCAGTTTTAACTGACAGTTTTCTGGAGGTTGAAGGTTCAATCTTCACTACGGGCGATACTAAGAATAAAATTTATAAAGAAAAAATACTTCTACTCCGTCATAGCTGATGGAACAAGAACAATCTACCCCCATGGATTAAATAAAGGGTTCCGTTCGAAATTTTGTGTAGATTTCCGAGTTCTTACAAGATGCACTTGAAAAAGGTCGGAGGTTACATCATCCAAAACATGAGAATAACATCCAATATGAGAATAATAGTCTGAATAATCAAAATACAATCCGGGATTGACAGACTAATGTTAGATGTTCTTCTGTGAACCAACCAGTCCGTAAAAGTGTACCAAAGTTTTTGTTTTAAAAAATGATCAGTAAAATTGATAAAATCTTGGTCACTGGAATGTAGCCTAATATCATTTATTTATCATTTATTTATAAAAAAGAATTCCAAACTTAACTAAAATTACTTTCGTACCTATTGTTGTAAAACCGTACGCTTTTTTGGATACACTTTACTGAAACTACTTTCTGTGATTTATTTACTGCAATTCAGAAAGGGACTATTTTTCATGTTAATTATTGACAATGCTTTATTTTCTTTGCTTGAACGGCGTATAATTGTAATTAAATTGCATTATACTATTATTATGGTTTCTGCTTTTTCAACTTGAACAATTATCATGTATTGAATTACTACTTGTTTGAATTGATGTCAAATCTTTCTTCTTTTAATATTTACATTAAGATTACGACAACTATTTTTAGAATTTTAATTTTTCTTCAGATATTTATATTGAGATACGCATTACTGGATTTTTTTTGTATGAAAGGCAAAATGATAGGCTTGTTGCGGGATGACCCATGAAGGTCATCCCAGCAATTTTTGAGAGATACAAGACAAATACAGCAATGGCAACGAGAGATGATAAACACGGGAATGAAAAAGATGGTTTTATTAAGACATAAAGTGAAATGAATTGGGTCAGAGGTGTTTAGTGCCTGGTTGAGTTACTTCTCCGATGTTGATGATCGAAACGTGGACGTTACTGAAGTTGGAAAAAAAGCTCAGTAGATTTGATCACTTTCTCCATTCGATGCTGGTCGGGTGTGGATGTCACATGAAGATTCGATGAGGCAAACTGAAAATGTAGTTGTCCTGCAAAGGACGAGTAATGAATTAAACTAGGGGTGGGCTATAGAAACAAAATTTTTCAAATTTATGCCAAAAGTGGCTTATTATCTTCATTTATATGTAACTAGATGGGAACAAGTGATTTTTTTTCAAAACGGGTCAAAATTGGAGGGTCGGAAGCCTCAAACGAGATTTGGCCGCGTCGATCCGCGAAAACGGCCCAAATTTCACCCCAAAAGACACTTAGCCACTTATTGCAAGTCTTAGGGTACATTTTTTGACCATCAATTAAACAATTTTCCTCCACAACTCCCAAAAATCGATGAAAATGGCCCTAAATTCTCAATTTCTTGGATATGATAGTGTAAAACTCCACAGTGTATGAAGCATTGATTTGGTACAGAAGCATCTAAAATTTGCATATCAACTCATTAAGATACTTATCATTAACCAGTAAAATATCAATATAATGCTTTAAAGAGTTCATCTATCACATCATAATTCTCTAGCACAAATACTGGTTTCCGTTTCGTCAAGTCCCATGCACCAATGACATTGCACGGCAAAAATTGAATTTTCAATGTCTTCTGCTCCTCAATCCGCGAAGGATATTGCCATGTTTTCTTTCTATTGTGGTTGGGAAGTGGTTCTAGATATTCCACAATATATTCATCCATCCCAACTTTCTCCCGTGTCATACCAATGAACCACTCTCGTCCCTTCGGTGTATCCCATATGGCAACGCACGGTTCGTTCAGCTGAACATCATCCCCCTGATTAGTATCGGTGAGCACAAGTGGACACTCGCCAGATTGATGCAGCTCATTGTACATACTATCAGCATCCGGAAACGAAATTGCTTCTTCACTTGGTGTCTCATGACTGCCAGACAGAAGAATCCCCAGATTTATCTTCATCTGTACTACAGGCATCGACTTCACCAGGTACAAATGAGGAAAATCTTTACAGTCTTGAGGGTTCAGTTCTTTTCTCAGGAGGATTTCGTTCCACAAGTTTCTCTTCTTGTCCTTTTCTTCTCCCATTGACTTCAATCCCACCTCAAGCTCCTTTACTGAAGTGAATGGACCACCATGACTTTTGCAGATTTTCAGAATTTCGTTTGCGCGATCCACCTTTTTAAGCGCTTTGGTCTTCTTTTCTGTGAGCTTTCTTCTGGTGATTTCCTCTTGGCTCTTGAACCACTGTTTCTCCTGTTCGTCCAACAGCTTAGCAATTGCTCTCGTTTCTTTATCAATCGACACGACTTTCGACTGATAGAGAGTCATGTCATCTCTCATGCTGCTTGCTGTGAAATTTCGGTTGGAGCAAGATGCAGCACGAATAGCTATCTTATCCATATGAGATAAGTCTGTTTCACACACCAAATTGTGGGATGGCAGATTCGACAGAAGCTTTGTATCAACTTTGGTCAGATCAGAACAACGAGGCTTCTCCCCTTCGATGGCAAACCCAAATTCTCGCCCACGTTGTCTTTGGATATCCATGGCAGCTTGTTGACAGAAATTTTGCAAGATGTGGATTCCAAGTTTGAATGTTGGTTCTTCCAAATTGAAGGAATCGTTGACTTTATACTGCTCCAATGTATCAAGCTTTGTATCTTTCAGATCGTTATAGAGCGTGGGGAGTATGTTGAGCATTGCATCTGGTGTTTCAAGCTCGCACATATTCAAAAATGGTAGCGTGACTTTGAAACCAAACCAGGCGACACATTTCAATGGCACTTCAACATATGGAACCTCGAGGTACAGTTGACACGCTTGAACGAGTTGGTTATTGGCTCCAGTCTCAGAAAGAGTCTCTCTGATATCTTCAATGTGATGCATCAATGCAGCGGCACTGTATGCAAAGAGACCAAATCTTCTCTCTTTGTAAAGCGCCAATTTCTTTGGTTTCTCTTTCTTTCGCAGCACATCATCAAATTCTTCATGAAGCGAAGTCTTGTGTCCATCATTTGACACCATCTTTCCCATGGCCTGAATCACTGCTGGAATCAAACCTTTTGAGAGAAATGAGCATAAACAAGGCATCATTTTGATAAGTTTGTCTGGTATACAAAGTTGTCTTTCAATCTTATTCAAAATTGACAAATTGCCATTATCAAACACCTCGCAGCTGTGACTCACACAGAAGATGGAGAGGTATATGTGCTGATGACAAAGTGGCTGCTACCAGATTCTCGACTCCAAGATTTTTGCTAACTGAGTCTGTCATCAACGCTGTTATTTTCTCCCAGAGATCCTTCTTTTCTGAAGATGAAGCGACAGCAAGTCTACTCAGTGAGGCGACCAACACATTTACAATGTTCTGCCTGTCTTCTGTTGCCATTTTCAGTGAACGGAGGTGATATTTTCTTCCGTTTGCTGAACGCAGAACGATTGATGGGCATTCTCCATTCAACCTATTGCACGTGGTTGTATCATAATGGAGCGTTACTGGATCTGATGGCACCATATCGAGTAAGGCCAGGGCTGTGTTTCGCTCCTCATGAATTGCGAGCAGATGCTTCATCGCCATGATGGTTTTGGCAGATGGTATAACATTTAGATATTCCATGTATTCGACCTTTGATCGCACTCTTTTCACCGGTGGTTCGTCTTCAGCTCTGTCTTCACCATCACCATTCTGCTGTGTATTAGGTGGAGAGAGTTGGTAAGATGCTCCAAAGAATTGCTCACTAGTAACCTGAAAAGCAATTCTGGCTTGGTGGGGCGAAATGTTGGCTGCAGCACAGGAGTTTGCTAGAGCTATTTTGATAGACTCCTGGAAATTTCGTGCACCAATCCGCAAGTTGTAAGTAACATCTGTTTGGATGGCAGTCTCGTTACATGAAGGAGTATTCCGGATGGCACCTGATCTATTCAATGAGTAGTTCAGATTGTTTGATGAGGTGTCGAGCTGTGGCAATTGGTCACTTATTTCATCTACTTCATCAAACGGATCATCATCAAAATGATTCTGTTGTTGCTGCTCTGCCTGAATTCTTTCTTCGTGTTCCATATCCACATGGAATGTGTCGATAAGCCACTTACGTGCAAGAGACTTTTGATCAAAAAAGAATCTACGCTCATGGTCATTAAAATCATCAGGGTTCACATCTTTTCCCAACAGGTTGAAAAGGACACAGTGTTCTCGTTTCCACTTGATCATGTTCACACGTCTGGAACCTTTCGCTTTATAGACGTTCGTGTCGTAGACTTTTAGCAATCGATCAAATTTATGTTTGATCCCAGGTATCGTTACATAATGAACATCACTTCCAAAGGCTTTCTGCCACAATTGTAGGAGCCGCAAAGAGAACTGATGAACATGGTTTTTCTGTGTTATGGTACTGTATTTGGCAGCATGATGTTGTATAGCTTGAACACACTCAGCCTCAGTCGGAAGAGAATCAAGCAGAAGAAAAGTCCAATCATCATAACTGTAATTCTCATCAATCTGCCCTGCTGCACCAGCCATGTTCACTGCATTTACTAACTGAAAAAGAAAGCATAGTGCAATGTATCATTTCACAATTAGTGCAATGTAGTGTCATCAAGTCCATTTAAAGAAGACAATGAATTGCTATTAAAAAGAAACATTTCCTTATATGGTAATTTTCATTAAAACTCAGTTTTGGCCCTTTTTCTCTTATTTTTGACCACTTTTTGTCATTTTTAACACTTAAGAACACCAAAAAAGAATGGGAGAAGATAGCAGGGTGCCCATTTCAGTTTTTCCCAACTGCTAGGAGCCATACAGAGTTGTCTTATAGACTAGGGGATATGATAATAGCTGTTTTTTGGTCAAAACCCGCTATTTTGGGGCAATTTTGACCCATTTTGGACCCTGAGATACCCTAAGAAGCCCTATACTTGTAGGAGAGTATATGAGAATGACAGATTCTGGTACATAAAGGCATTTCTGGTCAAAAAATGTACCCTAAGACTTGCAATAAGTGGCTAAGTGTCTTTTGGGATGAAATTTGGGCCGTTTTCGCGGATCGACGCGACCAAATCTCGTTTGAGGCTTGCGACCCTCCAATTTTGACCCGTTTTGAAAATAATCACTTGTTCCCATCTAGTTACATATAAATGAAGGTAATAAGCCACTTTTGGCATAAATTTGAAAAATTTTGTTTCTATAGCCTACCCCTAATTAAACTGAAAAATAAATAGTTTGTCCTAACACAGACGAATAGAATGCCGGTGTCTGTCAGTTGCTGTGCTTGGTTCATAGATAGGCAAGAGGTAGTCGACAGCACGTCAGTGAGTTGAAGTAAACCGAACTGGTTGCAGCCGGATGCAGTAACCAGAAACATCAGCAGGAGCAGCTGACTAAGGCGATGGTTGGACCAAAAATAGCACAAATCATAACCAGACTTGTCGGCTGTTTTTTGCCAAACTACAACAAGCGTCCTGTGTCAGACTGAAAAATAAATGGAGCCAGTAATTTAATATGATCCCAGGGCAGGGCATCAGATACAACCAATATCTGAAGGAAGTGATCGGCAGAGTTTCTGAAGGCAAGGAACATAGACAGGGAACAGATACTAAAGCACTTTGATCCTAAGAGGCACCCGGCTGGTATTTCCCCGCTTCCCACTGAAGTCAGTTTGACGTGGGGGTGGGTAGGGGATCCAGCTGCACCAAAGGGCTACTCTGGAAGGGTACAAAATAGGCAAGAACAGACCTGTCTGCGTTCCTCAGTAGAGACGCATCAGGCAACCAGCAAAGAAACCAATATCCCTGCCGATGGAGGAGGTAATGCCTGGAAGTATGACCATCCTAGGATCGGACCGAACCATACCTCATTCTGACAAAAAAGGGTCTGATATGCCAAGCCAAAAAAGTAATTTAAAAAAAAAAAAACATTTTTATTTTGAAAAGATTTTATTCAATCAGAATTTTTAATCAACCAAAAGTCACAATCCAAGTGAGATCACCTACACCCGATGATGATCATCGATGTAATACTAAAACTTTGGTAATTTTGCTTGTTTGTTTGCATATAGTGTTTTAGATGGTGGTCGGCAAGGGGGAATAAAAGTGGTGTGTGGGGGGGGGGGGAATAGACAGTAACAGTAGCAACATAAAAGGAGGAGATGATGACGTGAATAAAGAAGAAAATTTGAAAATTACAGAACATAAATAATGGGAATACAGTGTTCTGGGCTAGGAGCAGGAGTGCGCAAGGGTACTCATTCGTTATTGAGTAATACTGAGTGGACCTTGTTAATTTTAGAAATCCTTTGACGAGTGCAATTCACACTATTTGTTTGATTCACAAAATGGCGTGAATAATTTACGGTGTAGTGAGACGATATCCAAATTGTTTTATATTTGATAAAATCGAGTTGTTTTTCTATTTTCTTTAATCACTTTTTAATAAAAGAAAACTAAAAATATGTAGTTTTCAGTCAAAAGTTTAATTTGATCACATGACACACACACACGCACACACATGATTAAGTTATCACAAAAGATTTACAAGTGGAAGCAAAGCAAAACTCGGTCTTTTTAAAATGTCTGAACTTTTTCAAAGTAAATTGTGTCAAATAGATAGAAAATGTTTAACAGGGTTGAATGAATGAAGCGGGTTAGTGTTGTGTGACGCCATCTTTAACGTATTTTATTAAAAAAATAAAAATATTTGTAACTTGTGTTGGTTCATAAATTTTGATTAAAATGAATATTGTAGACATTAGCTAAGAGCAAAGTGTAGTATCTGTTCTGTCAGTGAAAGAGAAATCCTTCGAGACTGAAGCAACTTTAATTTTTGTCTTGATCTGGAGTGCCTCTTTTTGGGGAGCTGGGTTTCCCCCACATAAAAAAACGATCTTGTATCTAACTCTGCCCTTGTGGGGAGGCAAGTAAATAGGGACATAGGCCACCAAACACTTCTGATCTGCTTCAGGTGGATGTGCAGCTGCAAACAGAGAAAGGATCCCATCAATTGCGCTTCATCAGAAACTTGGTATTCATGAAATTACGAATGCCGTATCCACTCAACATCTCGGATGGTTCGGTAATCTACGACATGCCACCTCTTGCATAAACTCCATAACGCGTTTTGATTTCCCCGGCACTAGAGAGTTTGGTCGACTGAAAGAGTGCGTAAGAGGCGATATAACTGCATGCAATCTGGTTGATGTCAACTCTTTGGACTGGACTGCATGGATCGTGAGACATTGCTTGATGTTGCCCACTTCAAAGTTTGGGACACTCGCAGCACCACAAATACCAAAATTGGATGGAGAAAGAAGTTTGAAATTGCCATAAAAAATAAAACTTGTTTAAAATTTAACCGGATTAATTTTTTAAAAAAGAGTCAAATCAAAAGCGCACTTTTTTAGTCTATCATTTTGGGCTGCGTTTTGTATCAAACATTTGTATCAAAATAAGAGGAGGGTGTGTAAAAATAGAATTAGTTTGGGAAATTTCCACATAAGATAAAAAATTAGGTAGAGTTCAATTTTCCAATTAGAATTTGAGTAAGACTATTTATCCCGGCAGTGACGTCACACAGACAAAGAAACGGCTTGTCTATCGTGGCAAATGAGCAGGGAAGATCTTTTTCTTTCGACTGAACCAGCAAAGAGAGAGAGAGGGCTGTTAGTTTGGATAGAAATTGAGTGTTTTATGCTATAAAGAAAGAATAAAAGCCCAGAGATTTTTAAAGCCAATTGCATTTGTCGATATTTCTTGATTAATGACGTTTATAAATAATAACGTTCATTGACGCGGAGAAGGCATCAAAAGAGATCAGAGATGGGAATCTCACCACTGCAACTCCAGAAATTTGATCAGCTAATTTTGTCGATGAAGTGAACGCACCATGAGGATTGAAAAACGCCCCAGCAATGATACACAATTACGTGTTTGTAAACTTATTATAAAAGTAAAAAAAAAAATTTATTTTATTTTTAATTTTTTTAATTGAATATTTTGTTGTTTTTCTTTTTAGATTGAAGTTGAAGAAGGCAATTTGATTTGTCCGGAAACTGGACGGAATTTTCCAATAAAAAATGGCATCCCAAATATGTTATTAAATGAAGACGAAGTTGGGACATCTTAATACCTGTAAATAAATTTGGAAATTTTATTTCATGACTTTTGTTTATTTTAAAATCTATTATTTAATCCTTGCGTTTGAATTGAATTTTCAATCCGATAAATGAATTCCAAACTGCCGTTAGGTTGTTTGGAAAATGACTGATTACAGAAAAACATTCATCAAATAACTTGGACATTTTGACGTGAGTTTTGTTAAATAATGACTTTATTACGTTGTCGAGAATACATGGTCATTATCGACGTTGAAGATCAAGGTATTCATTACCACTGTTCAAGTTGGCGTCTTCTACTAGAATAAGGATTGAAAACGAGAAAAGATCAAGTGGAGAAATAACATCACGCGTTTGTTGCAGAAAAGAGTAAAACCTTTTTATGGTGAACTTACAACACAGAAGAGTTAGTAAAGGGGAGATAATTACAAGTTATTGAACCTTTGGAATGACTATTTCATACCAAAATCAGACCAACAAAGTCTTGGGCATTCTGTGGCTGGTATGGCCGTGTTCACTGTCTGTCTGAGGTATCGCCCTGTTCACTGTCTGTCTGAGGTATGGCCCTGTTCACTGTCTGTCTGATGGATGGCCCTGTTCACTGTCTGTGGCCCTGTTCACTGTCTGTCTGATGGATGGCCCTGTTCACTGTCTGTCTGAGGTATGGCCCTGTTCACTGTCTGTCTGAGGTATGGCCCTGTTCACTGTCTGTCTGAGGTATGGTCCTGTGCAGTTCTAAGAGGTCCACCCTCCCAGGCTTTATCTTCTTGCCCTTTGAGAAGAGGTTAGTTTTTTGCTAATCGTCTGAAGCACCCCTACTAGAGAATGATGGGGCTGCCCAGGCATTTTTTGGTCGACCAGAGTGCTTTTCCTCAAGGGCGCTTGCTTTTCAAATCTCACTTTCCCTGGCCTTGTGTCTAATCTTCCCGCCATGGGAGGGGAAATAGATACAATCCCACATGCTCTCATATTAATATTTAGTTAACTTGTACGAAAGCACCATATTAACCATATTAACGAGAATCTATTATGGTAATATGAACCATATTGAACAACAATATGAACCATAATGTACGAGAGCACCACATGAGTTGGTTTAATTAAAGCTCAAACAAGAGTCTCTTAAATTATTCTAATTTTGCTCGAGTAGATAGTTTAGTCATTATGCCTACAAGCATATCAGAAGTAGGACAATAAATGATATCTATACAGCCGCTGTGTACAATGTCTCAACCTTCTGCAGAATGCTGGCATGTTTCTCTGCACTGTCTGTGGCCGACGTGTACTTGTAAACTTCATTGAATGCTCCCAGTGCAAATTATGGGTCTACAAGAAGTGAAGTGGTCTTCTTGGGAGGCTGATAGTTGACCTGGATAATGTTTGTTGCAGATGTCTTGTTTTGCCCACCCAATCGATAGTTGAACGATGCCACTTATGGATGTGGATGGCACTTAATGTTGAAACTACCTGCTGCGATATGTTGAATGCTGGTGGTGATTGTGAACGTGCTATCACTGCTCGCTGTCATGTTGCTTGGGAGGAGGTTCAAGAAGCTGCTGCCAATCCTTACATCTTGGCAAATTCTTTCAGGACTCTGCAAAGTCTTTTCGGCTTGTGGTCGCCCCGCCATTTTGCATAGCAGTGAAACCTAGGCCTTAAACGCTTTTGATTTGCAACAGGTATAATGATCTAGTGGATAAACGGTAGCAAATTAGAGAAACAAATCTCTTCAGCCATGCTCTATTAGAAACTTGGTATTGGTGGGATTTTGTATGTTATCCGCGCTCAGCGTCTCGGGTAGTTTGGCCATGTACAGCGTGTCACCTTCTGCATTAACTCAATAACAGGCATAGATACCCCAGAAACGAGGGTGCGTGGAAGATCTGGCTTGAATGCGTACAGGTGACGTAATTGTTTGCAACATGACTGACATAACCTTATGGATTGAACCGCATGAAGAGCAGGCATGAGACGTTGCCCACCTCGGAGTCGGGACACTCACAGCACCTTAAATACCAACATCGGATGATGAGAGAATGTATTTCTCATTTAGTAGTTGGGTGAGGTATAAAGTTTCCTTGTTGATCTCAGTTACGGCCATGTATTCAGCTTCACATGTGAGTAATGCAATAGTGAATTTGAATTCTATGAAATGGGCCACTCTCGGTTAAACTGGATTGGGATCAAAAATGGATGGTAACTTTTAATGCCGCAAAGACAAAGCTAATTTCCTTAAACAACTACAAGAAACCTCTTCAACCACCGATTGTCATGGCAAATAACACCCTACCTGAGAGTTCATCATTCAAACTCCTCGGCCTAACTTTCACAGATAACATGAATTGGAACAAATACATTGAAGACATTGCCAGGACTGCTGCAAAGAAGGTGGGCTCGCTCTACCGTGCTAGTAAACTTCTCACACCTGACATTATCCTATATCTCTACAAAGCCACCATCCGCCCATGCATGGAGTATTGTTGCATTTACTAATCTTTTGTCACTGCTTGCTGCAACTCAACTCAATAAGAATACACTATCAAAGATAGCCGTCAGCATATCTGCCAAGGTAGGCGAACACACAGACACAATAACAAACTTTTGCATTCCCTTTCTTATCGTCTGCTGATATTTTCATTGTGGCACTGAACAATCCTCTTTGTTGTCCAAAGACTTTCCAACTTAATAACAATTCCTTTATCTATAATCTTCAAAGAAAATATTTCCTTTCAAACAAATATATCTCTTTTGTGAATTGAAACTTTGTCATCGTTACTTTGTTTTGTTGATATCATTTCTACCGATCTTACGTCATGCATTTATTCCTCCTTCAAATATTACCCTTAAAAGACCCTCGTAAATTCCTCTCTCTTTCTTTCTCTATCTCTCACAATAAATAAATAATTAAATCTATGAACATGAAATTAAAAAACCCACATTGGCCAAAAGTTCGAGTGAAATCAGCAAAACAAGTCATGAAGTCAAACTGAGCCAAGTTTGACGGATAAATCTCAAAACAATGAGACGACTCTGCTATTTTTCCTCGACAGAACATTTTTTCCTTGCGAACAAATATCGGTGCTTCTGTAGTTTCACAATGACATGTTAGGCCTCTCTTAAAAAAAATAGCTAAAGAAATGTATAAACTTTGAGATGTACTTACGTGGTAGCTGAAAAGAAGACTATACCAAAAATTACGCAAATTCGTCCAGTATTTATTAAATTAAAAATAAAAAACGATTTTATCGGTTGGCCGCCATTTTGTATATATCAATCATCCGATTTTATCATGGGTCGCCAAAGGAGAAGGGAAATAACTCATAGTTTCTGGTTTTCAAAAAAACCTGATTTTTTTTCCCGGAAAATGACATAGCTCAAAATTGAAAAAAAAAAAAATGTTTTTCTCTCTGCAACCTTTTCTCAAACCAATGGATATCAATTATTTAAATTTGTGTGACCTTTTTTTTTTTAGTAGGGATAAGTTCAACTTTATTGATTTTTTGCAATCGCAGAATTTGCTTTCTTCGTCAGAAGTTTGCATCTGTGGCACTGAATCAAAGTTTAGTGTGAAAGATATACATGATCGCTTCCAATGGAAGTGCAACAACTGCAGATGCAAACGTACACTCTCAATCAGGGAGGGAAATTTTTTTTTTTTCCGGCTCACACCTAGGGCTCGACCAAATTACCTTCTTTTTGTACTTATGGGCCCATGAAATGACGGCGTACGAGACTGTTAGAAGGGAGTGCCGAATTCTTTCAGACCATACGATAGCCGATTAGAGGATGTTTGTCAGGGACGTTTGCGTCGAACATTTCATGAGACATCCTCAACTAATTGGTGGAAAGGCTTGCTGCGTGGAAATTGATGAGTCTTTTTTCACGTATGAACAGTGACGCAGCAACAGTGGGCATTCGGTGGCTATCAACAGTCAACGAAAAGTGGTTTTCTAGTAACAGTGGCTCCTTGGGATGCCGCTACATTAATTCCGATTATAAAAAGATCCATTCTTCCGGGCACAACAATTATATCTGATTGTTAGCATGCTTATGATAGACTGGGTGCCGAAGGATACCATCATTTGCACGTCAACTATCGGTATAATTTTGTTGACCCAACAACAGGCGCAACTACAAATCATGTTGAAAGAATGTGGCAAGAGGCCAAACGAAGGAATAAGATAGAATGCTCATATGATATGGCTGAGTTCATGTCACTATTTAAGCAGATTTCTGAAGTGTATCCTGTATAAATTTTTAAAAGTCGTACTTTTTAGTTTAATAAAATGTTTTTTATCTTATATCGTACTTATAAGTTGTTTTTCCAAAATTGTTAAAAAAAAAAGAATTATCTCCCTTGGTTACAAAATGTCTATACGGAAAATCGATGTTGTTTTTCTTATAATTTAATAAATACTGGTTGAATTGGCATCATTTTTTCTGTACAATCTTTACAAAGTTTATACATTTCTAACTATTTGAATGAAACTGCGGAAGCACCCCAATATCGTCTGCACCTTTGCGTATATAATCTACTGATGATTTACTTATATAAAGAAACTAAAGAAAACGTCAGAAGTTAAGTTTTTTTTTAATTTTTTTTTTTTAATAATTTTGTACTTCCGGGTTTCTCCATGTCATTCAAACTGCAGGATGGCTCTAGAATCGGGCAGTAAAGCAAGATGTGGTTATGGATCCATTTTTAACTTTCCTCCTCACAAAGACAAAGTTAGACACAGATTTGTTTTCTGTTTTTTTATGTGGAGAATTCAACTACTAAAAAAATGACATTCTGGATTGGAAACAAAAACGACCTTTATAACCCCATCGGCACTCCCTCGCAAATGAGGGTGCTTCAGTTGAGGAGCAATAAACTAATCTCCTTACCAAAAGAGGAGGTAATACCTAGAAAGTGGTCTCCTGAGACAAATAAATATTACATTTGGATTCTAGCCAAAAGTTTGGAAAAACATAAATGTATTTAGAATCTGCACTTCATTCAGCTGGAAATGACCTAGTTTGTCGTGGTTTTAACCCTAAGCCGCCACATGTTACGGCAGAGGCTATTAAGCCGAACCTACTTCTGACCAAGCAGCCTGTAGGGTGGTAGACCATATACTGAGGTAGGGAGCGAGTTGCTCCGGGTTTAGAAGTGGTTGGTATGTGGTGACATCTTGACGGTGATGACAGAAGCGCAGTCCGAGTTGGCTTTCACATGTGCAACATTTCATAGCATAAATAAGTTGGGTTTTTAGATTTCATGTTCAGCGTAGAATCTCTGTGTAACGATTCTCGTGTGATAAGACCCAGGGGGAAAAAAGGAGAGGCAGTTGATTGGAGTGCATCTGATGCATCCAGAAATTACCCTCATCACCTCAGTCAAATAATGTTGTTGTTGTTCAATCAAAGGGAAGTAACTATGTACAGATGAATACAGAGTTGCATACCTATTTTAAGATGGCAAAAAATAATTCTAACCCGGACAAAATATTTTATGAAAGGAATTAAATCGAATGACATTTTGTTGTTCTTAACGTGCTGCAACGATCCACCAAAAAAACTGACAAACCAGAATCAAATATTGATTTTTGTAGGAAGAAAGCTATCGATGACAAAGAAATGATAAGAGACTGACTTTATGTATTGGATTACTCAGGGATATTGTATAATTATTTCTGTATAATTCAGGGATATTATTGTATAATAATCTTTGATACGGTAATGAATTGCATTTAGCATAACAATACGATTGCGAAAGGGTTTGTTTTTCTGCGAAGGAAGTGTTGAGGACAACGGAAAATGATTATTTCGTGGATTTCCATTAAGTTCACGTTGCACCATGGCCATCCCTACTACAGGCCAGGCAATCGTGCAACTGGGGTCGTTTACTGGGGGCCATGTGAATTTTCTTAAATATTCGATATAGAAGTTGCAAACAAAGGTAAAATTCCTCTGTGAGATTAGTTTGATGTTTTTATGTGTTTTACATACCAAATAATAAGAACCACAATGAGCTAATTGATAAATTTGACAATTATTGACAAATTCCTATAAATGAAGAGACAGTTAATTTTGAATAAACAAAGGCGAATGCATATTTTAATAAAGAATTTTTATTTCAATGTTGGATATTTATTTTTAGAGAATTTGTACTTATGTCAAAAGATCATTACTTGTATATTGTGGTTAAAAAGAAAAAAAGGATCCACACCAGTTGATGATATCAAGCAGAGAAACAGTTTGTTCAAATGTGATATGTGTTTTACTAACCAAAATCTTAAACTGTCCTTATTTTGATTGTTTTCAACACAACATTTTGGCTATAGTCTTCATTTCACATCATAAAATAATTAAAAAATAAAGTTCAAACTAAAATTTCAGCATCCAAATCTCTAGTGTGGTCTCGTATTCGATTAATTTAAGCAAACAAATTCACTAAAATGGAAGATGGAATTAGAAAAAATAAACAGATTCACTGAAATCGAAGATTAAATGTGATACAATGTCCATAGATTAAATAGAAGGTTTAATTAAAAATCTCTAGGTTATCCTATAAAATGGACAGGGTTCACAGCAATGAGTTACGATAACCAGAATGTTGTGGCAAAACAAGGAGGACACTACTTACAAAGATTTCTAAGGAAAGTTCTTCACCTCAAAATCTGAAAGTAGTAATTAAAACTTCTTATTTTAATGTCTCACTAATGACTTATTATCATCAAGAATCCACCCCAAAGAGTGTTTCTTTTTGCGGTATAGAAAAGAGAAAAAGCACTCCCCGGATCCCCATGCTCTACCATAAAAGAAAAACTCAAAAACAGAAAAAATCATTTTATTCTTCAAAAAATTTGTACACAATGGTATTGCAGAAACAGTGAGTCCTGTGTTTCTAATGATCAATTACCGTTTCTAACTGATTATAAAGCACAAACAACAAACTCCTGTATTTAAAAAGAAAGTGAGTTTACCTTTTACAATAAATTAGAAATAAAGCTTTGACATATATATTCGCACAATATCACAGAATCAACGAGTCCTTTGTTTCTAATGATCAATTATTTTTCACTGATCATAAAGCAAAACAACAAACATTTTTACTGATGAAAATTTAGAAATAAAAGCTTTAAAATCCATATTTATACCATACTGCAAAATGAACTAACAGATTAATTCAATAAGAAAACTATTTTGACTTCAACATGTATTTTACACCAGGCTCTTGCAGAAATAATTAGTTCCTTTGTTCTTACAGATCAATAATTATTTATAATTGATCAGACTGCTAAAATTTCAAGATAATTTCAAAACCTTTAGTGCTGGTTCTTTACTTGACTTGGGAGACTGAAACAAACAATAATTCTTGAAAAATATATTTGATAATATAATTCCATGCACTCTCTTTGTATTTAAATGATACATTTCAGACACCAACATGAAAATTTTTGTTAAAGAATTTCTGCAAACCTTTGATTTGACAGCATTGAACATTATGAAACAGAAAAATACCCACTGAACAGTGGTATCCAGTGGAACTTTTAAATCACCACAATCTATTTCTTTCAAAAAACTTCCATACTCATGATAATAAAAAGCAGTATCATTGAATATTTCCTCCTCTGTAAGACAATCTTTTCGTATGATATATCCTGCTATATAAAAAAGCGACATTTTAATATCTTTGAGGATACCAGTTTCTAGGTCTGGCAGGTGATCAACTGTTTGGCACAGCAATTCATCCAACAGATATCCGCATTTTGAGCAAGTATGGCCTGGATCATGGCTATACTCTCTAACATCAACTTTCAACTGAAGAAGTAATTTTGTTTTTTGAATATGGAATTTCTGAATTGCATTTTGTACGATAATAAAATGAGTATCACCAGAACCTTGTCTCAATTTACAAAATTCAGTTTCAAGATATTCTTGGAGAATTTACCACCGACTGACAAAATTGAACCCACTGTCAAGTAAATGTCTGCAAACATCAATTAAACCATTGCATGTATGCTCGATAGCCATACTAGTGTCTCTTGTTAAGGATTTTATTCCCTTTCCTTGCCTTCCCCTCATTTGTTTTGCCATACTTCCAAAATTTGCAAGAAATGTCAAATTTCCATCATTTCGATCTGATAATACTCTTTTCAGTGGATCATTTGTCTTGACACTTCCATAAATATATTTTACACTCACTATTTTCCAAAATTTCAAAACTTCTTCAATGAAAGTAACAGTTTCTTTTGTATCATCATCCTGTAATAATGGATGAGTTTTCATTGCAGTTAGTCTCATCACAAAACACTTTCAAACAGTGGGAAACTTTTTGTCTCTCAACTGGTTTTGGAAGAACCGCTACTTCTGTTAGTTTTGATAACTTAACAAATTGACTTTTTTCATGCGCAAAAAGTTGTTTCACTATTTACCATTTTGCTGTCATTTCTTTACGATCAGAATAAAACAGCAATTCTGAACAAGCCTCAGTTATCCAGTTATTGCGAATACTTTTAAATATATGTACATAATCGAAAAGCAAGTATATACCATTTTTAGTAACCCAAGGCTTATTTTCAACAGTATCAAATTTCTTGAATAAAGCTTGATTAGTCCGATTATTGTCAGAAATAACTGCAATTACATGACCTTTAGAATGATCGACTAAATCAGCAACATTTCTAACATTCTGAAACAAAAATTCCGAGTTTAGTTTGGCAACTGGGATCATCTTAATCAAAAACTTTGGTCCACCATGTAAACATTTGATCATAATACCCAATAGTTTTTGCTAATGCCTCTTCATAATTTTTGGCACCATCAAATATGTTTCCCCCTTGGTATTGTAAACTCACTTTAACATAAACTTCATCAACTAGGATGATACATTTTTTCTGTTTATCTGACAGTTTGCTAAACACATCACCAAGAAAATTCAGATCATTTACCTTCGAAACTTTTGAGGTCATATTCACTAGTTTTTTCATGCTGCATAATTTGTAATGATCTCGAAGTTTGTTATAAAGAGACCGAGATGTGGCAAAATATTCGAATGCTCGGACAAGTATTTCCGACTCGTAAACTTTTTTGCCAACTATTCGTGGTGACATAACTTTGATATGTTGTCTCAAAACCTGTTTCTCTAGTTCAATTTTCAAGTTACTAAAGTAACGAATTGCTTCCTCAATTTGAGACCAATGTTGAAACTTAGTTATTGTTTTTCAACAGGGAGGAAATGTGTGTGAGTATACTTGCATGGTGACATTCAAACGTTAAGTTTTCAAAGATTTTAATCGAAAACATTGGAATACTTCCAATAAAAAAATGACAAGACTGGATGAACTGATGATTGTAAGAATTGTAGCAGGTAACTGCTGGTACAAAATCATGATGGTCACTATCAGCACACAAATTTGTAAAATTATCAATTCTATCTTTATCTAAAAAATGTGCAAACTCCTCATTTGGTACACTTCGCACAGAAGCGGAACTTTTTTTTGTTGTCCTTGGTTTTAGTAAAGGACTTGGTATCACACTTGATGGCAAATTATTAAATATTGATGGAGGATCTTTGGGTCGTGCTTTTCCCATAACAAATACAGTTTCATAACCAGGTGGAAAATGCCTTTCACAAACAACAGTGGCTGAGTGGTTAGGAGTGTTAGCTCTTGGTATTACCTTTAACCATCTTTCTCTCTCATCTTGATCTTTGGGGAGACGAAACACTCGGACCTTATTTTGCTCGTTATAATTGCCTTGACAGGCTGTCACACAACACTTTTTTACCATTTTGAGAAATATTTAACAAATTATTTTAAACTAAAAAAAAAAGGGAAAAGTTATGTGTCGTCAATGAACAGAGCTGTTTACATGTAAATAAAACGTTTAAAACATGTGTAATATATTTCCTAAGAATAGAGAAAAAATTTGAAATTAATAATGTAAGATTTATTCTCAAAGACGATACTTTATTTACATTTTAAAAATAGTAAAACTTATGCACCGTCAATGAACAGAGCTGTTTACATGTAAATAAAACAAAATTATATTCTGACTTTTAACAGTATACTCACGAACTTATAATCCAAATATAAATAATGATAAAATAACAGAACCCGAGCTGAAATAAATTTGATGAGTTAAAATTTATTTTGGGAATGAAATTTCCTTGGAGCAGTGAAAACGAAGTGCTACCAGCTAAAAGTTTATCTGGTGTCTGACTGACTGACCCCCAGTTAAACAGTCAGATGTGCATTTACCCGGCCTGAAGTAGGAATGGCCATGCGTTGCACCCATTTGTTTAGCTTCTTTGACCGCCCCCCTCCCAGTTTCCTAAAATGGTCCATGTAGTTACTCAATTTCATTTCTTTAACAAGGAAAAAGTTAGTAACTGCTTTTTGTGCAAAATCGACTTGAGATTCAAAAATTTAACTAAAATTTTTCATATCCAATCAAAAAGCTTAATTATTTTTATCTCTAAACTAAAAAAGTAACCATTACAAAATAATGGAAGCCAGATCGAATCTTTAAAAATCCAGCTTTTAAGCATACTCACTCACCAGTCAGTTAAAACGGATCATACAGGGAATAAGGACCCCCCAAAAAATAACAAGACGTGAGGAACACATTTGGGTTTTCACCGGTGTCTTCCGATTGATCTTGGCACACACACGTGGACCCTGTAAACCAACCTATAATAATCCGAAATTCTCGCTTTAAAATGACTGCGATTGTTCGATTTATATTTACATTATATTAATAACTAGCGGAACCCGTCGCCCGGCGTTGCACGGGAGAAAGTACTATTGCATGACGTCGAATGGAAAAAGAAACGGCCTAATGTTACCGTGTTGGCGAATGTTTGGAATTAAAAAAAAAAAGAAAAAAGTGGCCGCGTCGAATGGGATCGAACGCTGAAACAGTCGATCATGAATCTTGCCTGCTTAACTACTGCGCCACAGATTCGACTTAAAAACATATGTGAAAATAGGCCAAATCATAGGTAGAATAAGAAAGAACGTAATCTGATATTCGCGGAAAATCATCGGAGTGAACGGGAGCGGTCATTAATTTTTTGCGTATTGCTTTATATTATGTAGTAAATTAATACCAGGCAAATAATAAATAAGGACGGACTGTTTTGTGAAAAGTAAACTGTGTTTATTAGTTCCCGGTGTCGATGAGTAGAGTGACAGTACATAATTGTTAGAGAGAAAAGTTTTTGCTACCACCTATATGGAGTTGGTTTTTCGGAGAATCGTGGATGGCGGGTCAAATGTAATATTTAGTGTTAGCTGGAAAGAAAGAATAACAAATGTACTAAAACACGCTCGAGTGAATAAGTGTAATGTAATGGTGAGTTTAGTAGCCTGTGATGCATGTGATTATTTTCCTATTCTCCGAGAAGGTACAGGGGAAAAATCGTCTCTACTTTATATATTAGATAAAAATTAAAATTGCCTCAGTCTGGAAGGATTTAAAAAGACCACTCGTTTTCAATACATTTATTTATTATTAAAGTTTTGAAAATAAAAGAAAAAACGCACCTACATTAAAAAAATAAATATTTAGTATAAAAAAATAAGTATTTGATATAACCCCCCCTTCTTTCGTTGAACAAACCAAACAATTCAGGATTATTATAGGTTGGTTTACAGAGTCCACGTGCCAAGGTCAACCAGAAAACCCAAATGTGTTCCTCTTGTGTTACCATTTTTCTGGGGTCCTTATTCCCTATGTGGTCCGTTAAAAATATTTCAATTGGTCGTAAAGTTACTGATTTATCCGCACACTCTCATCTGCGTGTCATGACTGCTCACATATATATCACTCGTCGAAGAAAACGAAACACGTAACCTAAACAAGCGCGTAGTCTCTTGCTTCGCTTTCAATGAACCACTTCGAACCCACAAGTTTTTCTTATGTAAAAAAAATACTAGTTGTATTGTGCTGCTTGTGTATTCCATCAACACACATTGCTTATCCACGACAGTCCAGAATTGTACGTTTATAGCAAGCCTAGATGTGGGTGTGTAAAAATAATGTTAAAAACGGAATTTTTCCACTTCAGGCTAGAGTGAAGAGAAATCGGAAAATTCCATTAGTAAAATTTAAGCAACATGTTCAGGATATTGCATCAGAGACAGGAAGTCGCCAGCGACACGTAGTAGGTAAGTGGATAAAATCTTATTTTCTTTCTGAACCGAGAAACTATATATCTAATTTGTATGTGTGGAGACCAACTGCCTTAAATAAAAGGACAGATTGAAAGCAACCAGTGCGCTTTTAGAGAGCGGATAAAAATGTGTTGGTGCTGGAAATCTATCAAGAGTCAATCTAGCGTTTGAGGAACAAGAATTCTGTTTGAAGTTTAGATTGACATTATGACCCCCCCCCCTTTTTTTCTTCTTAGAGTAAGCTATAGAGAGCAGTTGTGTTTGGGATGACTGTTCCCTTCCCTATGGGGGGGGAGGGTGTTTAGAGGGAAACTAATGTAATATCAAAGTATACCTCATATAAACTGTGACGAAAAATAACACCCCAGATGCTTTTGTGCTGTTGTCATTTGTAATAAGTTTTATTGAAAAGAAGACAAGAATCAACACACATCATGACAGACGTACGACAGCTGTTAAAAACGACGAAGAAGAAGAGGAGAGAGAACGAATTAGTGCTGCGTGCTCCCATTTACTTGCCTCCCCACGAGGGCAGAGTGAAACACAAGGTCCGTTTTTAATGGGAAGATCCAGCTCTCCAAAAAGGGACACTCTGGATTGAGACAAAAATGAAAATTGCCCCAGTCTAGAAGGACGACTCCCTTCACCGACCAAAGACGGAAAAGATCAAGTGCAACACTAGAACAGATACTACACCTTGCTCCCAGCTAAATGTCATCTACTGCTGCCGTCCAGATAATCTGTTGCGATCGAAGAATCGGCTCACTATAATGCTACAACGGCACCCATTTAAAAAAAAAAGATCTGCATAAAGAAAGCCGCGAAGATAATAGTGTTGTCTTATTTAACTGCTACGACTACGACCGTTGACAAAAACGAAAGAGATGAGTCAAATGTATACACTGCCCCAATTGTTACTGCCAGAGATATGCCACAATTGATTGAGCTTACTATGTGTCAACAGAACACAGCTGTGAGAAGAAAAATAGTCACCCACTTCCGGACCAGATAGCATTTTTAAGGACCAGTCCTTAATAATGTTATCTGAATTGGAAGTGGGTGATCTCCCACTCTAAAATATTTTTTTCTTTTCACCTTTTCAGCCTGTTTGCATGTAATCAGAGAAAAACAGTAGAATCTCATTTTTAGGAGAATTAACACGGGGTGTTAGTGTTAGGGCTGCAATAATGCCATGACTTTTCAAGTAAATCTAATATCCGAGGAATATGCAGGGCTACAGTTTCACCAAAGTTAATTCTGTCCAACACATGCCAGCATGTAAACCGAATATGATGATGATGATGAATCTGTTGCATTACCCGTCCTTTCGGAGTACCCGGTAAGATCCAACAAGAATTACAAAGAACAGAACGTATATGGAAAAACTTTGGTTTTCTTTATTTCCCATCACTGGATGGTTTACGCCGGCTACACACACACATAAAAAAAATCTTTTGACATACTTTTGTCTCATGAAAGTCTTTTTCTTGCTGAGGTCACAGACTTGGTTTCCGCTAGAAACTCATTCATATATACATCCGATTGGAAAGCAATTTGTTCTGCATTGTCTATCCGAATGTGAACTGAAGCAATTGTTCCACAAGCATTTCCAATTGTCTGTTTGATGAAATACAAGTCAGGGGATTCCTTCACAGTACGAACTTGCTTATCAGTCGCATTTTTAGTCAGCGAACACGAAAACCTAACAGCAAGACGGGCTTGAGTACCATAGCCAATAAAGCTTCATCGGTGCCATAAACATTGGTAAACTCCCATTCTTCCGGTACTTCAATACTCCGATCACCAAGCGCTCCGGCTCTTCGTGTTGCTGAAACCGCCGCCTTTCAAGTCTCGTTTGCACTGCCGAACCTTCTCCTTTTTAACAGTTATCGAGTCGCTTTCTTTCTTTCTCGACGTCTCACCCACAATGGACTCGTCCACGATTCATTTTTCCACTCTTCATTATCTTACAAATATGTAAACCGAATATATAGCGGATGTTGCGTGTTTTAAATAATAGCATGCAACTAATAATGCTGATTGGGAAGACTCATTAAGAGACATGGGTGCATCTGCAATGCTGGACACTTTTTATTTAATTGTCTACACTGCCTGCTGCAAGCATGTGCCATTGCGTAAATCAGAATGCGAGAAAAGAACGCCCAAGGTGGTAAGATACCGTCACTCACTTTCTAAAAGAAGACGGAAGATAAAAAAGCGTCTTTTGAAAGTGTCATCGCCTGCTGTTATTTCCAAACTGTCCAAGGAATGTTTGGATATTGAAAGGAAACTGCAGAAGTCTTTTGCTGACTCTAACGCTTTTATGGAGGGAAAGGCTGTCAACTCCATTAAAAGTAATTCAAAATATTTCTTTTCATATGTCAAGAAAAAGTCCAAAGTCAAGACAAAAGTTGGTCCATTGGTGGACCAGAATGGTGTTCTTACTGGTAACAATACTGAGATGGCAGAAATTTTGTCAAAACAATACACAGACGTTTTTAGCAAACCAATGCAAAGCAGTCAAGCTTCACATAATCGCACTTTTGATATAAGTTCTATACTGTCAACTGTTACTCTAACTGCAGCCGATTTTGAGCTTGCAATTGATGAACTCTCTCCGTCAGCTGCTGCGGGTCCTGACGGCTTTCCTGCATTACTACTGAAAAACTGCAGGGCCCATTTGGTCCATGCTCTCGTATTTCTATGGACGAAAAGTCTTGAAGAAGAGGTCGTTCCAAGCAAACTAAAGAATTCTCTTATTACACCCATTCACAAAGGTGGAAGCAAGTCGGTGGCTGCCAATTATAGACCAATAGCTTTGACCTCCCACCTCATTAAACTTTTTGAGAAAGTCATACGGAAACACATAGTTAGACACATGAATGAAAATAACCTGTTCAATGACAGTCAGCATGGGATGAGATCTGGAAGATCTTGTTTAAGTCAACTCCTTGAGCAGTTTGACACCATTCTATCAATTCTTGATGATGGCGCTAATGCAGATGTTGTCTACTTAGATTTTGCCAAAGCTTTTGACAAAGTTGACCACAAAATAGTTCTGCAGAAAATATTTGATCTTGGCATTCGTGGAAGCATCTTCAAATGGATCGAATCCTTCCTGAGTAATCGCCTCCAAACAGTTATGGTTGATGGTGCAACCTCGAAGCCACAACCTGTCATTTCTGGAGTTCCCCAGGGAAGTGTATTGGGACCCATAATCTTCCTAATCCTTATTGGGGACATTGATGAAGATATCGCCATGTCAATAGTCAGGTCATTCGCCGATGATACAAGGGCCACAAAATCCGTTCGGTCTCCCGAGGATGCTGTGTTGTTTCAAAAGGATCTCGATCAGATCTACAAATGGACGGAGGACAATAACATGGAGCTAAATGACGTGAAATTTGAGCTTCTCCGCTATGGTAATAACGACCAGCTAAAAAGCGAGATATCATACCACACTCCGTCAGGAAAAATGATAAACATAAAGCAAGAAGTAAAGGACCTCGGTGTATCTATGTCTAGTGATTGTCTTTTTAGCAATCAAATAAACAAAGTTGTGGAAAAAGCCAAGAACCTCATTGCCTGGATCCTGAGGACATTTAAAACCAGAGAATATCGTGCAATGGTCACGCTGTATAAATCCTTGGTCATTCCAGTTTTGGAATACTGTTCTGTCTTGTGGAACCCAAGTAGCCCTAGGCTCATACAAAAGCTTGAAGCCATTCAGTGGTCCTTTCTACGGAAAATTCAAGCTGATCGGAACTACTGGTCATGTCTGAAGAAGACAAAAATGTTCTCGCTGCAAAGACGACGTGAAAGGTACCGGATAATTTACATCTGGAAGATATTGGAAGGAAAGGTACCGAACATTAATGGCCACATTCAAGCCCGAGACAATGAACGCCGCGGGAGGCACTGTATTGTTCCCTCGCTAAAAACTGGTGGGAAAATACGAACCATTTTTGAAACGAGCTTACCTGTACAGGGGTCACAACTCTTCAATGCCATGCCTAGGTGTATTCGGGATATAAAAAATGCTGCTGTGGAACAATTTAAGCGCTCTCTTGATGCCTACCTCGCTAATATCCCGGACCAACCCCAAATTGTCGGATACACGGCGTGCAGGCAAGCCGACACCAATTCTATCGTGCACATGCAAGCACATGCTGGTGCGGTTCCTTTGTCTCACAGGATCCTCACATCAGCCAGGGCGAGTTGAACAACCAGCAAGCCTGAACACGCCTGTTCGAAGCACCAGACAAAAAAAAAAAAAAAAAAAAATATATATTCAAATAAACATTTGTTACAAAATTGACTGGCAAATTTCAATAATGTAAAATGGACATGATTTGCCTACTAACCTAATAATAATGATAATGATAATAATAATAATGATAATAATAAAATAATAATAATGATAATAATAATGACCTTGGCACACCCATTCAGTTTAACCTTGAATATTTTCCTCAACCACAGAGTGAGGGCCACATCAATACGGATGAAAGAAAAACATTCAGGAAGTAGAATTTCAATTCTAGAAATAAAATTTATAACAGGATGTTTTGGAATGGGGGGGGGGTATAGTTGTAACGATAGGCTTCACAAGCATTGTGCATTGTCCTTTTTTAAGTTACAGCATTGTACAGTATTGTTGCAGTAATATTATTGTTTCTGTTTTATGGCACATCAACCCTTTTTTTGGTTGTGTGGCTATTCCATTGTAAACGGTTCGTTGGTATATTTATAAAGATGAGCTATTTGTCGCACTGACAGCGAGGGTAAAATGCCAACTCCCTATTCATGATAGCCGAAAGTAACTTTCTAATATGCTCAGTCACGTCTATGCAATTGACATGTTAGCCAAGGTTAGCTAATTAGCATATTACTTTGCAAAAGGACATTTTCAGGGATGTGAGTTCTCCGCTTTTTTTTTATCCCCCAAAAAAAAAGAAAAAAAAAAGCGATTTTTCGCTTTAATCGCACGAGCCTCTCATATATGTGAGTTCTCATCTTATTGATTAAAATCGGCTTTTTTTTTTATAAGAAAAACTGATTTTCCCTTTTATGACAGTTCTCTCTGATTACTGAAAATATTAATTTTGCCATGAAGGCTAAGACTTCAAACAATTCATGATAGGGGTAGGGGAGTCAGATGACTTGTTTTATCAAAGAATCACTTCTTCCCCCCCCCCCCACCCACACACACACACACACATATGCACTCAGTGATTTTCTTCTTAATTTTGACTTTCTTAGTTGAAACTGATTGGAATTGTTTAGAAAAAAGTTGTTTTTTGTGCTTCTCTCTCTCTCTCTCTCTCTCTCACTCACATCGTGGTTGGAAAATGCATCTCAATTTCAGCTTTTTTTTTTGCCATTGGCTACTCGCATCCTTGCATTTGATTAATCAACTATTTGTTTTTTGTGTTTTCTTATTCAATAATTTTCATTTTACTATCACTTCTTTTTACGCATATTTTTTATATCGTGGATAAATGCTACAAATTTTCGGTGAAAAATGTCTTTCTGGTCAATTTACTTCTGAGTGTTGTGATTAATGGTTTCCTCAATTTTCAAGGAACACAGATTCTGCTGGTTAAATCTATAGTTCCTACCTCTAATTATAATAAAATTTCAATATCGCGCCTCCCTTGATAAAATTTCAATTAAAAGCCAACCACATAAGATTGAAGACTCCCAAATTCAATCGTTTCAACGAGGTTTTAGTTTTGCAAAGTCCATCACCGAGCTGTATTTTCAGATTTCACTTTGGCTCAATGTTTTCGATTGCTTTCAAGGATTTTGAGTTCCTGAAATTATTAAAGAATCCAAAGGTTTCTCAGTAATATTGTTATATAATGAAGGGTCTCATTCGGGTGGAAGGAATAAGCAATAGAATGGGTGGAATGATTGACAGATCAGGGGTCAAAAGATGATCTCAATGGGTAAGCGGAAGTTAAGAGTTTGATGTCATTTCCGGAAAAAAAGAATTCTGTCTCTGTTCCTATCAGTCCCTCAGATGAAGTGATTACGAAAAAGTTGCTTCTCCAAAAATTCCAGAAGAGGGGGGGGGTAGCATAATTGGCAGCCAAAGACGTCTCTATATATCCCTCTCTTACACAGTGAGAACCTTTCTAATGTATATCGTTCTCTGATATCTGTAATCATATTATCACTGTCCTAAAGCTAATAAATCCTCCATTTAAAAGAAGCCTCATGTGTCCATGTGAATGAATCGAAACGATGATGTGAGGTGTGTAAAATGAATTATACACACCTCAAACGACTCGAGTATCCAACAATCCGGGACAGGACTGCTGTCAGTACCATAATAAAAGCATTTACAATTGCAGAGAATTTGGATACTTCCTCGGATATTTCAAACAAAAATAACGATACCACCATCTTTCTTCTTCTATTATATAAAATAAAGTCAGTCTCTTTTCTCGATTTTTGTCATCGATAGCTTTCTTTCTACAAAATCAATATTTGATTCTGGTCCATCAGTTTTTCCACTCTAAAACTTCTTGGTCTTTCTTTCTCATCAAATCTTTCTTGGAGTTCATACATTAGATTCATTGCTCTTTCTGCTTCTCGTAAAATCGGTTCTCTCTATCACTCCAAACACTTGAAGCTATTCTCTATCTCTACAAACACTTGAAGCTATTCTCTATCTCTACAAACACTTGAAGCTATTCTCTATCTCTACAAACACTTGAAGCTATTCTCTATCTCTACAAACACTTGAAGCTATTCTCTATCTCTACAAACACTTGAAGCTATTCTCTATCACTCCAAACACTTGAAGCTATTCTCTATCTCTACAAATCTATCAGTGGAGTACTGTTGTCATATTTAAGCTTATGAATCTGTCTCATTTGATGGTTCTTGATAAGGTGCAGAAACGTATCTGTAATTTGATTGGCCACATCCTTTCTTCTTCTCTGCACCCTCTCTCTCACAGACGTGATGTTGCTAGTCTCAGTCTTTTCTATAAAAACTATTATGGCATGTGTTCTTCTGAATTGTCTGATTTATTCACTGCTTTCTTTGTTCCAGCTCGTTTGACTTGGTGGTCTAGTCGTCATCATCGTTGTTCTGATACCTTGTTATAATACAGCTTCCTATTCCAGCAGCTTCTTTCCAAGAACGGCAGGCTTGTTGAACTCTCTTCTTGCTGACTGTTTTCCTCCTACCTATAGTCTTGGTCTTTTCAAGATTAACGTCAATAGGCATCTCCTGTCTTTGCGATAATCATCTTCCATTCTTTTTACCTCCTTACATTAAGTGACTTCATGCCTTGTCTGTAGCGATTTTTATTTAAAAAAAAAAAACCTTGTGAGAATAACAATCCAAATTATCGATCCTCATCTAAAAAATTCCGAAACGTAAGACAACACAGTCGTCTTCAAATCCAATGTAAACAAATACTTGTCATTAACCGTCCATAAAAGTAAAATGGTCGACCATAGTCGAGGGCGACCTGAAGGCTCCCTTTTTATTGGCTACTACACCGAGATGAGTGTTTAGCAAGGGGTGGCCTCAAATATCATTTTTTAAGTCTTTGATATAACTCGACCATGGATTGAACCCTGGTCTCCCGGTCCGTTAACAAATACTAACCATTATGCCAAAGAATTCAACTTTTGTCCGTTCCATTCATCATTTTCAATCCTCTCATAATATTCTTCATCATTCAATTGAAAATCAATCCATCAATGGTGACTCGTTAGTAAAGAAAAAAAGTTGGGGTTTTATACTGCGAAATTAGTTTGGTTAATTGAAATGTGGTTTAGTCACCAGTTGAGTTATCTCCCCTTTGCAAATTGGCTGTTTGGAGGCTCTAACCGCTAGATGCTGCTGGTTGGGAGTCAATTTGCAAAGGGGTTTATTGATCAGTATAAAAACTGTACTCTTTTGATTGAAGAGGTGTTGCTGCTCAGTGAGCAAAGTGAAGTGCAGAGAGATAGAGGTGCAGTTGGCAGTTGATGGAGAATACATACATTTTATTTTTCAAGAACTTTCCTTTTAGGGATAGACTTTTATTAATTATGGAGATAATGTATTAAAAAAAAAGAAAATAAGGGGGTGCACACAATATGTGTTTTGTATTATTTCTTTCTCTGTAAACGTGCAAAACTGCATATTTAGTGGGTTGTGAACTTGCAGTAGGCTGCAGGTTTTAGTGGTGCATGTAAATGGTAGACGTTGCAGTTATTAGATGCAAATGAAAGGGGGAGGGGTGGGGGCACAGAGGAATTTGAAAATGTCTTTGGTTTTATATCGAGCCACCAGAATCTTGTTTCTCTTTGAAATAAGTTCCTCTTAAAAACGGAATCATGATGCTGACCCCAGAAAAATGTAGCCCACTGCATTTTTACACTTTGTTGCCATCCTATTCTAAATAATTTGCTTCAACTGCCACATTTAAAAAAATACTTTTGTGGATCTATCTGAAGTAGCATGACCTTTGATCGGATGTCCTGTTGGCAAACAGAGAGCTGGCTTGAAGTGGTGTTCTCTTGAATCAAGGCAATGGAGAGGCGCTCATAGAGATGATTCAACTCTTAGTGGTACCCTGGTGTGGCGCGACATTGGTTCTACAACCATCTAGATCTATCAACTGTTCCACCTGAGTGGAGCGAGTGCACTCATCACCATGGTGATCAGTTGGAACACAAATCTATCGAATAGAAATTTGTCACAAAAAAAAAAAAACCTATGGTAAAAATTATTAATTCATCATCATCAAGTTTTGCTATTTAAGGTGCTGTGGGTGTCCTAGACTCCGAGGTGGGCAATACCAAGCAACGTCTCACGCCTGCTCTCCATGCCATCCGATCCATAGGGTTGATATCAGTCGTGTTGCAAACAGTCAAGTCACTTCGCACACACTCAAACCAGGTTTTCCTCAATCTTCCACACACCCTCGTGCCTGAGGTATCCATGCGCGTTATTGAGTTGATGCAGGAGGTGACACGCTGTACATTTTGTCTAAATTTGTATTTTTTGTCCTGAAAACAAACGAAAATATATAATTTTCTTCTTCAAGTGTTAAGAAACTATTCAATATTTTAATCGCTGACGACCAGGTTTTATTTTGGGGAGGGGGGGGGGTTAAATTATTTTAACCCTGATTAATTCAAAAATTATTTGAAATGACATTTATTTTTCATTTTTATCAATAAAGTATGGTGAGATACATTATCAAAAGCTTCTTTTTTTTTTGTTTAAAATCAAAATCATTTTTACAAAAAGGATCACAGAAATGGCAACTTTAAATTTTATTGTCTGTTATTGATTACAGTTTTGTATAACATTTTTTACTTCCAAAAACTATTAAAAAAAAAAGAAAAAAAAGAAGATTTTATTAACAATTGTTTTTCTTTATTTGTACAATTTAAAGTTTATTTACATCCTCAATTTTCTGTTTTCCCATGATGCAACTGTTTGAAACATCTTCCGTATAATAATGTACTTAATCCTATAATAGTACAACCATTATAACCTGTCATACTCTACCTTGCCATCAGGGAATCACCCAGATAAAAAATAATTTATCTTCTGTCAATAAAATTTTTAAAAATTTTATTAAAATTTTTTTTTTTTTTTTTAAATGTGATATTTCCAGAAGTCAATATTTATTAACGTTAAAAAAAAAAATTTTTTTAGCCATTGCATTACAACAAAATACATAATATTTATATTTTTCAGAGATATATATAAAGAGAAAAATGTATAATCTCTCTTCCATAAAAAGCTACATCCACAGCAGGCAAAGGTATTATTAAGTTGACAATTTAAAAAAAAAAACGAAAAAAAAAAAAACGAAAAAAAAAAAAAAACGAAAAAAAAAAAAAACGAAAAAAAAAAAAAAACGAAAAAAAAAAAAACCCTGATGCTGATGAAAAGGAAATAATAATACCGGGTAATTTACACGCATCGAGCTAATATAATATTGTGTTATGTGTGCATAAGACTGGAACATTTCTATATAAGCTGTAATTTGGTTCATATAAATTGTAATGAAGTCAGAGTTATTAAAGACAGAAAATTAAATTACACCCCCCCCCCCCAAAAAAAATGGAAAAAAAAAAAAGAAATTCTCTTTTTAGTTCTTGTCCCTTGGAATCTGTCAACTGTATCCGTCGTCGACAGTAGCAGGTTCCATAAAAGGTTTGTGGGTGATGACTATCGGTACCGGAGGAAGTTTTCCCCTGCAGGCATTCCTCTCGTCTGTAAACACTGATGCTTCTTCATACAAGTTTTCTTCGTCAGTTTTTAGCGTCACAGAGTCGTAAACATACGGCTTAAAGTTTTTCTCCCTCTCTTGGAACGGGTTGTTGATTATATTAAAGTCCAGCCGGTCATAGTCCGACTCGTTACATTGTTGGGTTGGTACGTTCCGAGATCGGTTGTTATTGTTTACCTCGATTAAAGAATAATTCTGACTGTCGAGGTTAGTATTCTTGGAAAGATTGGACATGTTATCAGTCACGGATTCCAAATCACTGTAGAAATGTTGCGGCTTGATCACAGGTGGATATTTCACCGGATGTATTTCGGGGCTGGGCAATGCGCTAATATTCACATTTGAATATTTATCAGAATGAGAAGAAAGTTTGTGTTTGAGTTCCTGTTGAAAGGGGAGGAGTTTTTGGGCCCGCAAGTGGGTTTCAGCAGGGGGACTCGGAATTGTCGTTTCCGTAGGAGAACTGGACATCATCTTTTTTAGTTCAGGATGCCTGTTCGCCTTTGCAGGTGCTCGCAGATTGTTGCTTATGGCTGCCTGTTCATTCTGGCTTGCTTTTAACTGAATTGTTAGTTGGTTTACTTTCTGAAAAATTTCCAGGCTATCTCCGGGTTTCGTGCCGAAACAAAAACTCCCTTCTCCCGATTCGCATTTACGACCAGCCTGAATTGTAAACGTGCTCTGATTTTTGCCGTATCGACGAATGAAATGGTACGGCCACTGATAGAGAACTCTTCGCTCTTTAACAGTGAGGAGAAAAAAACCCTGCTGAGTCAGTTGCAGACGATACGGCCCAGACAGTTGGCAACGTGAAGCGGCTTCCGTATTGTGCATTTCGACATCATAGGTCCACACTGAAAAATAAAAATAACAATTTTGTTTAATCGGAAATTTCCAATGTTCATATTTAGAACATTTTTTCACATTTTATTCTGACATAAAAAAAGATTAAAAATGATTTATTACTAGCAAACCCCATGGAAATTCCACGGTGCTTTCTACATCAATCTGCATAATTTACTATTAATAATAACTAGTGGGACCCGTGTAAATTACACGAAATGATGTTTTCAATACTAATTATCTTGTTCCTAACCTATACATGTTTGAATAAAATATAAGATTTGACTTGTATATTTATTTTTGAAAATCTCTTCTCAGTCGCAAATACTTTAAAATATTACGAAAATTAGGTGACTTGAATGCTTTTCCAAATCTAGGTGCAGCAGGCATGCGCAAAGCTTTTGATGTAAGCGTGACACACGAACACACACGCTATCGTATTAATATTTAGAAGATTTTCCTTTTGAGATAATAAATGTCTCTCGTGGTCAATAATATTAAAAATTACTTTTTTCTTCTGTAAAAATAATTGTCATTTTCAGCTAAATATTCTTAAATAAATAAATAAAACTAATAATGTTTCTTATTTATTTATTTATTTAAAAATTGTAGCAATTTCATTTTTAAAATAAATATTCTGCTTCTTAACGTAAAATAGTTATCAGCTAAATATTCTTTGAAGCAATAAAACGAATGTCACTTTTTAAAATGTATTTATTGAAAATTGTATTTATTGAAAATTTGTTTTAGTCGACAACATACTTTGGTTTTGGAACAATTCATTTTAAAATGGGTAAAGTTGGAATTATTTACCTTAGCGACATCAGATTTATTTACTTTACTGATTGAGTTGCTGCCTGTTTCTCTCAGACAACAGGAAAACCCCCATGTGCCGTATGTCTAGGAGGAACCGACAGCAACTCGATCATCTGCACCCGCTGTTCAGGATGGGTCCACAAAAAGTGCAGTGGCAGAACAGTGTTTGCGTTGCACCTGGTGCGGCAAGACCAATAGATGGCAGACGACTGACGGAGGTGGATACTCGTGACGACAAGCTTGAAGTAGTGACAGTATTTCGTTAACTTGGAGACGCGGAGAGCGTGAACTCGCAGCAGCTACACGTTGCAAGTCTGCCTGGAGACAGTTTAGAGAGCTGCTACCAATCCTAAATAAACAAACACCTGCCAGCAGCTATGAGCGGTCATGTATACTCCTCATGTGTCAGAAGTGTGCTAATGTATGACTCCGAAACTTGGGTTGTCTCTGCTAGCACATTAAAGAAACTTGATTCCGCCGGTTTGTGGGTTAGTCCTGTGCAGTTCTAGGAGGTGCACCCTCCCAGGCTTTGCCTCCCCTCTTTGGGGAAGAGTAAGTTTATTGCTTAATGCCTGAGGCGCCCCTACTGGGGAATGCCGACGGGGCTGCCCAGGCAATTTTTAATGGCCAGAGTGCTCACCTTCTCGGGCGCTGGCTTTTCAAGTCCCACTTTCCCGACCCGACATTGGGTCACATCTTACCTTGTGGGAGTAAGATAAACCTGGCCTTGTGCCTAACCTCCTGGGGAGGTAAATAAATAGCACACTAAAGAAACTGCACCGTAATGACAAGGCAATGGTCAGATGGATCTGTTTGGTGAAGCGTGAACAGAGCATGCCTTTTGGGTCTCTACTCGCGCAAGTCAACTTGAAAAGCGTCGCAGACATCATGCAGAAGAGCAGACTGCGTTTGTTGCAGCAATTGCTGGATTTCTAAAGTCCGACAGCTGAATGTGTCAGCAGATAAGACCACCACTGGCAGACCCAAGTTGTCTTGGGAGGACGTGGTCAAACGTGGTAGGAAAGCCATGGGTATGGATTCCGTCGGGCCTCACCAAAGACACGAATGGAGAGGAAAACTTAGATCGAGACTAGACAATCAGGCTCCACCCTCATCAGAAGATTAATTGTGGCCTGATTCAACAAATAAACAGGTTGATGATGATGACTGACATCAAATTAATCACCAATCATGATCTTTGCTGATCGGAAGATCTTATTTTTAAAATGTGTGTGAAAGGTGATAATGTACAGACAGACTAGACGACCCGTGACCCAACGTTGGTACATTGTATATTAGGTAAATCGATAGAAAACAAATGCTTAGACATGTTCACCAGTATCAGAATCAATAGACAAAAGTACACACTTTTCGGCACGTCCAATTTTCATAAAGTCAAAGGATTTCAGAATATATTGTGATGTCATAATATACTCTCTCTTTCCCCCTCTCTCCTCATTATTTACATTGTTTCATTCCTCTCACCACTTCTCTTATCATTCGCCCTTTATTTACGCTATTCACCCTTCCTCCCACCATCTAAAATATATGAAGCGTGCACAGTAACAAAATGATTACAAGATAAATATTCTCAAAGTTTTACGAGAAAAAAATGGGGACCATTGGGTCACTCAATGAGCTTGGGTTACAGTGTTCGAATGAGAAAAGAATGAGTTTGCAAAGCCAGTTAAAAAAAAAAGAAAAAGACAAAATCCAAAATTAATCTCTTTCTGCTTGCTACATTCCTTTCTCTTTTTCTCTCCAGTTACGTGTTAAATATTATTAGTACTCGTGGTGACATTTCCTTTTCTTTATAATGGACTATTCCAAAAGGTTGTTTTATAATTACTTTTATTACCTTTGACTGTTAATAAACAAAAAGAGAGAGTGATGAAAACGAGAGTGATAGACATGATATAAAAAAAAGAGGGGGGGGTGTCAAACAACATACAGTGAGAGAGGATGAGAGTAATAGGCAGGAGTAGCTTCTCAAGTTAATTGCAAAGCACGGCTAATAATAACAATTAAAATGGAAATTTATTTAAAAATAACTTGATACCCAAATTGAGGAATATTTTAACATGTATTTTTATGAATAAAATATAGAGGAATAAAAAGCCTTAAGAAAACAAACGTTGATCAAGTCAGATTTAGTCTAATAATAGATAGATTAATGATTTGAAAAGAAGAAAAAAAAATGACAGTATCAAAATAAAATTTCATCAAAATTAATAAGTTTTTGTTTTTGATTTGATATACGCAACAAGTTTTCTTACCGGTGTTGCCCAGGTGACAAATATGTTGAACATGTTTAGGTATGTATATATGCTTACATATTTGCATGTACAGGATTCACTATTAAACTAATTAACCAATCATTATGAATTTTTTAACACAGTTGCTAGGCATAAAGGGTTGTAATGTGGACTATGTTTAGTTTTATTTAGGGAGTAAAAAGGGGGGGTAGAGCCCTTCATGAAAATTCACATGACTCCGATTTTTGTAAAACTTTAACAATAGGCATACGACAGATTAATAAATATTTATCAAATTTCAGTTTCTGTGGAGTATCTTAAATGGTTTTCAGGGGACATAATATGGTCACCTTCCATTTGAAAATTCAGATATTTTAGATTCGCGTTAAATTTGATCCATAGTCATTGGATACCAATTAAGCAAGATTTCCTGAATTTCCATTTCTTCGTAAGCCTTTTAGACATTTTCTAAATCATGTAACAGATTTGGATCAAAATTGGAATAAGGATTCTAGACATAAGGTTCAGTATCATTATATCTTGATTTTAACAGAAAAGTGAAGTCAACCTGTTTGCGGAATTAATTGTACTCGTCCTGGGGCAGGTCTTCTAGCTCTTTTGTATATACAGATATACGTGTGTATTTCTATGTGTATATACAGATATATGTGTGTATTTCTATGTGTGTATTTCTATGTGTATATACAGATATATGTGTGTATTTCTATGTGTGTATTTCTATGTGTATATACAGATATATGTGTGTATTTCTATGTGTGTATTTCTATGTGTATATACAGATATATGTGTGTATTTCTATGTGTGTATTTCTATGTGTATATACAGATATATGTGTGTATTTCTATGTGTGTATTTCTATGTGTATATACAGATATATGTGTGTATTTCTATGTGTGTATTTCTATGTGTATATACAGATATATGTGTGTATTTCTATGTGTATATACAGATATATGTGTGTATTTCTATGTGTATATACAGATATATGTGTGTATTTCTATGTGTATATACAGATATGTGTGTGTATTTCTATGTGTAGCTGATCTACCCGACGTTACCCGGTGTCAAATACAACCAAACATAATTACAAATGCACAGACGCAACATTCGATATTACGTTATGAAAAAATGTTTACTCCGAAAGAAATTAACGTCATTATTTTCGTTTTGGGTTTTTCCGAAATGTGGCTAAACCTCATGAAAGATCCATGAAAGCCTTGTAGGTTTTGTCTGTGGAACAACAAAAGTTTTGGCCCACCGCTTACAACTGTGATTGGTGAACGGAAGGGCATCCAATCGTAAACAAAACATGCTCCATATAAAAATGATAGACAACAAGCTGTAGGACCGTTGAACAAAAGTGTCGCAGGAAGGTTGACCGGCCAAGGAAAACTTCGAAGCAATTGATTGAAGAAGACTGCACAGAGTGGGATTTGGAGACTGCTAAACCGTGAGCAGTGGAGAGTGAGCTTGCATAATATCAGAAAACGTCTGACCCCTGAACAAGGGAAAAGTGACGTTAAATGAATAGAAGAAGAAGAAAGAAGATATATATAAAGCTAAGTTGTCTGTATGTGTGTTGCCGCATCACGGTTAAACGGTTAAGAGCTAAACTAGTCGCAGATTTGGCATCAGCACATCCGATGTCCTTTTCGATACTAGAAGTTTTTTTAAACCTTTTTTAAAACTCATTCTTCAAAATAAAAAGTATGTAAAAACAAACAGATGTTCTGATAATTTTAGCGTCCCTTTTCATTAGCCGTCCGAACAAGATACTTATAATAATCACTTATACTTTTCACGTCAAATCATCGTACGTATTCGATGTATTGTTTACATTGAAGAGAAAACATTTTCTTATTTTTATTAAAAACGGATAAAAATATTGGACAAATGTTCACTAAGATATTTTTTACTTCAGTAAGAATTTTTCGTACTGATTTCGAATATGAACCAGTTTTCTGGGAACATCGCGTTGGCAGTGTTTGGGCAGGTTACGTAAACACCGAGAGATGCCGAGGTGATTAACCTATCAGCTGGCAGAGGACATGGAAGGAATGCGGTGTTGGATCACCCGACACGCAGACAGATTGGAAGAATCTTTTGAGGGAGGTCTGCGAAGACCATTTGTTACAAAATCCTCATCAGATCGGAGGCCCAGGGCATACGATTGAGATAGATGAGTTTCTGTTTAACCCTCACCCGACTGATTGAAAAAACAATGTCAAAAAAGCCCCCCCCCCAAAAAAAAAAACACACATACAAAAAACGACTTTTTAACCAGTTGATCGAATACAAAAAAAATAACAATAAAAATGCATTTATTAACAGTTGTTTAGCATTGTTTTGTATCATTTATTTATTAACAGTTGTTTAGCATTGTTTTGTATCATTTATTTATTAACAGTTGTTTAGCATTGTTTTGTATCATTTATTTATTAACAGTTGATTAGCATTGTTTTGTATCATTTATTTATTAACAGTTGATTAGCATTGTTTTGTATCATTTATTTATGAACAGTTGATTAGCATTGTTTTGTATCATTTATTTATGAACAGTTGTTTAGCATTGTTTTGTATCATTTATTTATTAACAGTTGTTTAGCATTGTTTTGTATCATTTATTTATTAACAGTTGTTTAGCATTGTTTTGTATCATTTATTTATTAACAGTGGTTTAGCATTGTTTTGTATCATTTATTTATTAACAGTTGATTAGCATTGTTTTGTATCATTTATTTATGAACAGTTGTTTAGCATTGTTTTGTATCATTGATTTATTAACAGTTGATTAGCATTGTTTTGTATAATTTATTTATGAACAGTTGTTTAGCATTGTTTTGTATCATTTATTTATTAACAGTTGTTTAGCATTGTTTTGTATCATTTATTTATTAACAGTGGTTTAGCATTGTTTTGTATAATTTATTTATGAACAGTTGATTAGCATTGTTTTGTATCATTTATTTATTAACAGTTGTTTAGCATTGTTTTGTATCATTTATTTATTAACAGTGGTTTAGCATTGTTTTGTATCATTTATTTATTAACAGTGGTTTAGCATTGTTTTGTATCATTTATTTATTAACAGTTGATTAGCATTGTTTTGTATCATTTAATTATTAACAGTGGTTTAGCATTGTTTTGTATCATTGATTTATTAACAGTTGTTTAGCATTGTTTTGTATCATTTATTTATTAACAGTGGTTTAGCATTGTTTTGTATCATTTATTTATTAACAGTTGATAAGCATTGTTTTGTATCATTTAATTATTAACAGTGGTTTAGCATTGTTTTGTATCATTGATTTATTAACAGTTGTTTAGCATTGTTTTGTATCATTTATTTATTAACAGTGGTTTAGCATTGTTTTGTATCATTTATTTATGAACAGTTGTTTAGCATTGTTTTGTATCATTAATTTATTAACAGTTGTTTAGCATTGTTTTGTATCATTTATTTATTAACAGTGGTTTAGCATTGTTTTTTATCATTTACTTATTAACAGTTGTTTAGCATTGTTTTGTATCATTTATTTATTAACAGTGGTTTAGCATTGTTTTGTATCATTTATTTATTAACAGTTGATTAGCATTGTTTTGTATCATTTATTTATTAACAGTGGTTTAGCATTGTTTTTTATCATTTACTTATTAACAGTTGTTTAGCATTGTTTTGTATCATTTATTTATTAACAGTTGATTAGCATTGTTTTGTATCATTTATTTATGAACAGTTGATTAGCATTGTTTTGTATCATTTATTTATTAACAGTTGATTAGCATTGTTTTGTATCATTTATTTATTAACAGTTGTTTAGCATTGTTTTGTATCACTTATTTATTAACAGTGGTTTAGCATTGTTTTGTATCATTTATTTATTAACAGTTGATTAGCATTGTTTTGTATCATTTATTTATTAACAGTTGATTAGCATTGTTTTGTATCATTTATTTATTAACAGTTGTTTAGCATTGTTTTGTATCATTTATTTATTAACAGTTGTTTAGCATTGTTTTGTATCATTTATTTATTAACAGTTGTTTAGCATTGTTTTGTATCATTGATTTATTAACAGTTGATTAGCATTGTTTTGTATCATTTATTTATTAACAGTTGTTTAGCATTGTTTTGTATCATTTATTTATTAACAGTGATTTAGCATTGTTTTGTATCATTGATTTATTAACAGTTGTTTAGCATTGTTTTGTATCATTTATTTATTAACAGTGGTTTAGCATTGTTTTGTATCATTGATTTATTAACAGTTGATTAGCATTGTTTTGTATCATTTATTTATTAACAGTTGATTAGCATTGTTTTGTATCATTTATTTATTAACAGTTGTTTAGCATTGTTTTGTATCATTTATTTATTAACAGTTGATTAGCATTGTTTTGTATCATTTATTTATTAACAGTTGATTAGCATTGTTTTGTATCATTTATATATTAACAGTTGTTTAGCATTGTTTTGTATCATTTATTTATTAACAGTTGATTAGCATTGTTTTTATCATTGATTTATTAACAGTTGATTAGCATTGTTTTGTATCATTTATTTATTAACAGTTGTTTAGCATTGTTTTGTATCATTTATTTATTAACAGTTGTTTAGCATTGTTTTGTATCATTTATTTATTAACAGTGGTTTAGCATTGTTTTGTATCATTTATTTATTAACAGTTGATTAGCATTGTTTTGTATCATTGATTTATTAACAGTTGTTTAGCATTGTTTTGTATCATTTATTTATAAACAGTGGTTTAGCATTGTTTTGTATAATTTATTTATGAACAGTTGATTAGCATTGTTTTGTATCATTTATTTATTAACAGTTGATTAGCATTGTTTTGTATCATTTATTTATTTACAGTTTTTTAGCATTGTTTTGTATAATTTATTTATTAACAGTTGTTTAGCATTGTTTTGTATCATTGATTTATTAACAGTTGATTAGCATTGTTTTGTATCATTTATTTATTAACAGTTGTTTAGCATTGTTTTGTATCATTTATTTATTAACAGTGGTTTAGCATTGTTTTGTATCATTTATTTATTAACAGTTGTTTAGCATTGTTTTGTATCATTTATTTATTAACAGTTGATTAGCATTGTTTTGTATCATTTATTTATTAACAGTTGATTAGCATTGTTTTGTATCATTTATTTATTAACAGTTGTTTAGCATTGTTTTGTATCATTTATTTATTAACAGTTGTTTAGCATTGTTTTGTATCATTTATTTATTAACAGTTTATTAGCATTGTTTTGTATCATTTATTTATTAACAGTTTATTAGAATTGTTTTGTATCATTTATTTATTAACAGTTTATTAGCATTGTTTTGTATCATTTATTTATTAACAGTTGTTTAGCATTGTTTTGTATAATTTATTAATTAACAGTTGTTTAGCATTGTTTTGTATCATTTATTTATTAACAGTGGTTTAGCATTGTTTTGTATCATTTATTTATTAACAGTTGATTAGCATTGTTTTGTATCATTTATTTATTAACAGTTGATTAGCATTGTTTTGTATCATTTATTTATTAACAGTTGTTTAGCATTGTTTTGTATCATTTATTTATTAACAGTTGCTTAGCATTGTTTTGTATCATTTATTTATTAACAGTTGTTTAGCATTGTTTTGTATCATTTATTTATTAACAGTGGTTTAGCATTGTTTTGTATCATTTATTTATTAACAGTTGATTAGCATTGTTTTGTATCATTTATTTATTAACAGTTGATTAGCATTGTTTTGTATCATTTATTTATTAACAGTTGTTTAGCATTGTTTTGTATCATTTATTTATTAACAGTTGTTTAGCATTGTTTTGTATCATTTATTTATTAACAGTTGTTTAGCATTGTTTTGTATCATTTATTTATTAACAGTGGTTTAGCATTGTTTTGTATCATTTATTTATTAACAGTTGTTTAGCATTGTTTTGTATCATTTATTTATTAACAGTTTATTAGCATTGTTTTGTATCATTTATTTATTAACAGTTTATTAGCATTGTTTTGTATCATTTATTTATTAACAGTTTATTAGCATTGTTTTGTATCATTTATTTATTAACAGTTGTTTAGCATTGTTTTGTATCATTTATTTATTAACAGTTGTTTAGCATTGTTTTGTATCATTTATTTATTAACAGTGGTTTAGCATTGTTTTGTATCATTTATTTATTAACAGTTGATTAGCATTGTTTTGTATCATTTATTTATTAACAGTTGATTAGCATTGTTTTGTATCATTTATTTATTAACAGTTGTTTAGCATTGTTTTGTATCATTTATTTATTAACAGTTGTTTAGCATTGTTTTGTATCATTTATTTATTAACAGTTGTTTAGCATTGTTTTGTATCATTTATTTATTAACAGTGGTTTAGCATTGTTTTGTATCATTTATTTATTAACAGTTGATTAGCATTGTTTTGTATCATTTATTTATTAACAGTTGATTAGCATTGTTTTGTATCATTTATTTATTAACAGTTGTTTAGCATTGTTTTGTATCATTTATTTATTAACAGTTGTTTAGCATTGTTTTGTATCATTTATTTATTAACAGTGGTTTAGCATTGTTTTGTATCATTTATTTATTAACAGTTGATTAGCATTGTTTTGTATCATTTATTTATTAACAGTTATTTAGCATTGTTTTGTATCATTTATTTATAAACAGTGGTTTAGCATTGTTTTGTATAATTTATTTATGAACAGTTGATTAGCATTGTTTTGTATCATTTATTTATTAACAGTTGATTAGCATTGTTTTGTATCATTTATTTATTAACAGTTGTTTAGCATTGTTTTGTATCATTTATTTATTAACAGTTGTTTAGCATTGTTTTGTATCATTTATTTATTAACAGTTGATTAGCATTGTTTTGTATCATTTATTTATTAACAGTTGTTTAGCATTGTTTTGTATCATTTATTTATTAACAGTGGTTTAGCATTGTTTTGTATCATTTATTTATTAACAGTTGTTTAGCATTGTTTTGTATCATTTATTTATTAACAGTTGTTTAGCATTGTTTTGTATCATTTATTTATTAACAGTTGTTTAGCATTGTTTTGTATCATTTATTTATTAACAGTTGTTTAGCATTGTTTTGTATCATTTATTTATTAACAGTTGTTTAGCATTGTTTTGTATCATTTATTTATTAACAGTTGTTTAGCATTGTTTTGTATCATTTATTTATTAACAGTTTATTAGCATTGTTTTGTATCATTTATTTATTAACAGTTTATTAGCATTGTTTTGTATCATTTATTTATTAACAGTTGTTTAGCATTGTTTTGTATCATTTATTTATTAACAGTTGTTTAGCATTGTTTTGTATCATTTATTTATTAACAGTTTATTAGCATTGTTTTGTATCATTTATTTATTAACAGTTTATTTGCATTGTTTTGTATCATTTATTTATTAACAGCTTATTAGCATTGTTTTGTATCATTTATTCATTAACAGTTGTTTAGCATTGTTTTGTATCATTTATTTATTAACAGTTGTTTAGCATTGTTTTGTATCATTTATTTATTAACAGTGGTTTAGCATTGTTTTGTATCATTTATTTATTAACAGTTGATTAGCATTGTTTTGTATCATTTATTTATTAACAGTTGATTAGCATTGTTTTGTATCATTGATTTATTAACAGTTGTTTAGCATTGTTTTGTATCATTTATTTATTAACAGTTGATTAGCATTGTTTTGTATCATTTATTTATTAACAGTTGATTAGCATTGTTTTGTATCATTGATTTATTAACAGTTGATTAGCATTGTTTTGTATAATTTATTTATTAACAGTTGTTTAGCATTGTTTTGTATCATTTATTTATTAACAGTGGTTTAGCATTGTTTTGTATCTTTTATTTATTAACAGTTGTTTAGCATTGTTTTGTATCATTTATTTATTAACAGTTGATTAGCATTGTTTTGTATCATTTATTTATTAACAGTTGATTAGCATTGTTTTGTATCATTTATTTATACACAGTTGTTTAGCATTGTTTTGTATCATTTATTTATTAACAGTTGTTTAGCATTGTTTTGTATCATTTATTTATTAACAGTTGATTAGCATTGTTTTGTATCATTTATTTATTAACAGTTGTTTAGCATTGTTTTGTATCATTTATTTATTAACAGTTGTTTAGCATTGTTTTGTATCATTTATTTATTAACAGTTGTTTAGCATTGTTTTGTATCATTTATTTATTAACAGTGGTTTAGCATTGTTTTGTATCATTTATTTATTAACAGTTGATTAGCATTGTTTTGTATCATTTATTTATTAACAGTTGTTTAGCATTGTTTTGTATCATTTATTTATAAACAGTGGTTTAGCATTGTTTTGTATAATTTATTTATGAACAGTTGATTAGCATTGTTTTGTATCATTTATTTATTAACAGTTGATTAGCATTGTTTTGTATCATTTATTTATTAACAGTTGTTTAGCATTGTTTTGTATCATTTATTTATTAACAGTTTATTAGCATTGTTTTGTATCATTTATTTATTAACAGTTGTTTAGCATTGTTTTGTATCATTTATTTATTAACAGTGGTTTAGCATTGTTTTGTATCATTTATTTATTAACAGTTGTTTAGCATTGTTTTGTATCATTTATTTATTAACAGTTGTTTAGCATTGTTTTGTATCATTTATTTATTAACAGTTGTTTAGCATTGTTTTGTATCATTTATTTATTAACAGTTGTTTAGCATTGTTTTGTATCATTTATTTATTAACAGTTGTTTAGCATTGTTTTGTATCATTTATTTATTAACAGTTTATTAGCATTGTTTTGTATCATTTATTTATTAACAGTTTATTAGCATTGTTTTGTATCATTTATTTATTAACAGTTGTTTAGCATTGTTTTGTATCATTTATTTATTAACAGTTGTTTAGCATTGTTTTGTATCATTTATTTATTAACAGTTTATTAGCATTGTTTTGTATCATTTATTTATTAACAGTTTATTTGCATTGTTTTGTATCATTTATTTATTAACAGCTTATTAGCATTGTTTTGTATCATTTATTTATTAACAGTTGTTTAGCATTGTTTTGTATCATTTATTTATTAACAGTGGTTTAGCATTGTTTTGTATCATTTATTTATTAACAGTTGATTAGCATTGTTTTGTATCATTTATTTATTAACAGTTGATTAGCATTGTTTTGTATCATTTATTTATTAACAGTTGTTTAGCATTGTTTTGTATCATTTATTTATTAACAGTTGTTTAGCATTGTTTTGTATCATTGATTTATTAACAGTTGATTAGCATTGTTTTGTATAATTTATTTATTAACAGTTGTTTAGCATTGTTTTGTATCATTTATTTATTAACAGTGGTTTAGCATTGTTTTGTATCTTTTATTTATTAACAGTTGTTTAGCATTGTTTTGTATCATTTATTTATTAACAGTTGATTAGCATTGTTTTGTATCATTTATTTATTAACAGTTGATTAGCATTGTTTTGTATCATTTATTTATACACAGTTGTTTAGCATTGTTTTGTATCATTTATTTATTAACAGTTGTTTAGCATTGTTTTGTATCATTTATTTATTAACAGTTGATTAGCATTGTTTTGTATCATTTATTTATTAACAGTTGTTTAGCATTGTTTTGTATCATTTATTTATTAACAGTTGTTTAGCATTGTTTTGTATCATTTATTTATTAACAGTTGTTTAGCATTGTTTTGTATCATTTATTTATTAACAGTTGTTTAGCATTGTTTTGTATCATTTATTTATTAACAGTTGATTAGCATTGTTTTGTATCATTTATTTATTAACAGTTGATTAGCATTGTTTTGTATCATTTATTTATTAACAGTTGTTTAGCATTGTTTTGTATCATTTATTTATTAACAGTTGATTAGCATTGTTTTGTATCATTTATTCATTAACAGTTGTTTAGCATTGTTTTGTATCATTTATTTATTAACAGTTGTTTAGCATTGTTTTGTATCATTTATTTATTAACAGTTGTTTAGCATTGTTTTGTATCATTTATTTATTAACAGTGGTTTAGCATTGTTTTGTATCATTTATTTATTAACAGTGGTTTAGCATTGTTTTGTATCATTTATTTATTAACAGTGGTTTAGCATTGTTTTGTACCATTTATTTATTTACAGTTGTTTAGCATTGTTTTGTATCATTTATTTATTAACAGTTGATTAGCATTGTTTTGTATCATTTATTTATTAACAGTTGTTTAGCATTGTTTTGTATCATTTATTTATTAACAGTTGATTAGCATTGTTTTCTTTCATTTATTTATTAACAGTTGTTTAGCATTGTTTTGTATCATTTATTTATTAACAGTTGTTTAGCATTGTTTTGTATCATTTATTTATTAACAGTTGTTTAGCATTGTTTTGTATCATTTATTTATTAACAGTTGTTTAGCATTGTTTTCTTTCATTTATTTATTAACAGTTGATTAGCATTGTTTTCTTTCATTTATTTATTAACAGTTGATTAGCATTGTTTTGTATCATTTATTTATTAACACTTGTTTAGCATTGTTTTGTATCATTTATTTATTAACAGTTGTTTAGCATTGTTTTGTATCATTTATTTATTAACAGTGGTTTAGCATTGTTTTGTATCATTTATTTATTAACAGTTGATTAGCATTGTTTTGTATCATTTATTTATTAACAGTTGTTTAGCATTGTTTTGTATCATTTATTTATAAACAGTGGTTTAGCATTGTTTTGTATAATTTATTTATGAACAGTTGATTAGCATTGTTTTGTATCATTTATTTATTAACAGTTTATTTGCATTGTTTTGTATCATTTATTTATTAACAGCTTATTAGCATTGTTTTGTATCATTTATTTATTAACAGTTGTTTAGCATTGTTTTGTATCATTTATTTATTAACAGTGGTTTAGCATTGTTTTGTATCATTTATTTATTAACAGTTGATTAGCATTGTTTTGTATCATTTATTTATTAACAGTTGATTAGCATTGTTTTGTATCATTTATTTATTAACAGTTGTTTAGCATTGTTTTGTATCATTTATTTATTAACAGTTGTTTAGCATTGTTTTGTATCATTGATTTATTAACAGTTGATTAGCATTGTTTTGTATAATTTATTTATTAACAGTTGTTTAGCATTGTTTTGTATCATTTATTTATTAACAGTGGTTTAGCATTGTTTTGTATCTTTTATTTATTAACAGTTGTTTAGCATTGTTTTGTATCATTTATTTATTAACAGTTGATTAGCATTGTTTTGTATCATTTATTTATTAACAGTTGATTAGCATTGTTTTGTATCATTTATTTATACACAGTTGTTTAGCATTGTTTTGTATCATTTATTTATTAACAGTTGTTTAGCATTGTTTTGTATCATTTATTTATTAACAGTTGATTAGCATTGTTTTGTATCATTTATTTATTAACAGTTGTTTAGCATTGTTTTGTATCATTTATTTATTAACAGTTGTTTAGCATTGTTTTGTATCATTTATTTATTAACAGTTGTTTAGCATTGTTTTGTATCATTTATTTATTAACAGTTGTTTAGCATTGTTTTGTATCATTTATTTATTAACAGTTGATTAGCATTGTTTTGTATCATTTATTTATTAACAGTTGATTAGCATTGTTTTGTATCATTTATTTATTAACAGTTGTTTAGCATTGTTTTGTATCATTTATTTATTAACAGTTGATTAGCATTGTTTTGTATCATTTATTCATTAACAGTTGTTTAGCATTGTTTTGTATCATTTATTTATTAACAGTTGTTTAGCATTGTTTTGTATCATTTATTTATTAACAGTTGTTTAGCATTGTTTTGTATCATTTATTTATTAACAGTGGTTTAGCATTGTTTTGTATCATTTATTTATTAACAGTGGTTTAGCATTGTTTTGTATCATTTATTTATTAACAGTGGTTTAGCATTGTTTTGTACCATTTATTTATTTACAGTTGTTTAGCATTGTTTTGTATCATTTATTTATTAACAGTTGATTAGCATTGTTTTGTATCATTTATTTATTAACAGTTGTTTAGCATTGTTTTGTATCATTTATTTATTAACAGTTGATTAGCATTGTTTTCTTTCATTTATTTATTAACAGTTGTTTAGCATTGTTTTGTATCATTTATTTATTAACAGTTGTTTAGCATTGTTTTGTATCATTTATTTATTAACAGTTGTTTAGCATTGTTTTGTATCATTTATTTATTAACAGTTGTTTAGCATTGTTTTCTTTCATTTATTTATTAACAGTTGATTAGCATTGTTTTCTTTCATTTATTTATTAACAGTTGATTAGCATTGTTTTGTATCATTTATTTATTAACACTTGTTTAGCATTGTTTTGTATCATTTATTTATTAACAGTTGTTTAGCATTGTTTTGTATCATTTATTTATTAACAGTGGTTTAGCATTGTTTTGTATCATTTATTTATTAACAGTTGATTAGCATTGTTTTGTATCATTTATTTATTAACAGTTGTTTAGCATTGTTTTGTATCATTTATTTATAAACAGTGGTTTAGCATTGTTTTGTATAATTTATTTATGAACAGTTGATTAGCATTGTTTTGTATCATTTATTTATTAACAGTTGATTAGCATTGTTTTGTATCATTTATTTATTAACAGTTGTTTAGCATTGTTTTGTATCATTTATTTATTAACAGTTGTTTAGCATTGTTTTGTATCATTGATTTATTAACAGTTGATTAGCATTGTTTTGTATCATTTATTTATTAACAGTTGTTTAGCATTGTTTTGTATCATTTATTTATTAACAGTGGTTTAGCATTGTTTTGTATCATTTATTTATTAACAGTTGTTTAGCATTGTTTTGTATCATTTATTTATTAACAGTTGATTAGCATTGTTTTGTATCATTTATTTATTGACAGTTGATTAGCATTGTTTTGTATCATTTATTTATTAACAGTTGTTTAGCATTGTTTTGTATCATTTATTTATTAACAGTTTATTAGCATTGTTTTGTATCATTTATTTATTAACAGTTGTTTAGCATTGTTTTGTATCATTTATTTATTAACAGTGGTTTAGCATTGTTTTGTATCATTTATTTATTAACAGTTGTTTAGCATTGTTTTGTATCATTTATTTATTAACAGTTGTTTAGCATTGTTTTGTATCATTTATTTATTAACAGTTGTTTAGCATTGTTTTGTATCATTTATTTATTAACAGTTGTTTAGCATTGTTTTGTATCATTTATTTATTAACAGTTGTTTAGCATTGTTTTGTATCATTTATTTATTAACAGTTGTTTAGCATTGTTTTGTATCATTTATTTATTAACAGTTTATTAGCATTGTTTTGTATCATTTATTTATTAACAGTTGTTTAGCATTGTTTTGTATCATTTATTTATTAACAGTTGTTTAGCATTGTTTTGTATCATTTATTTATTAACAGTTTATTAGCATTGTTTTGTATCATTTATTTATTAACAGTTTATTAGCATTGTTTTGTATCATTTATTTATTAACAGTTTATTTGCATTGTTTTGTATCATTTATTTATTAACAGCTTATTAGCATTGTTTTGTATCATTTATTTATTAACAGTTGTTTAGCATTGTTTTGTATCATTTATTTATTAACAGTGGTTTAGCATTGTTTTGTATCATTTATTTATTAACAGTTGATTAGCATTGTTTTGTATCATTTATTTATTAACAGTTGATTAGCATTGTTTTGTATCATTTATTTATTAACAGTTGTTTAGCATTGTTTTGTATCATTTATTTATTAACAGTTGATTAGCATTGTTTTCTTTCATTGATTTATTAACAGTTGATTAGCATAGTTTTGTATCATTTATTTATTAACAGTTGTTTAGCATTGTTTTGTATCATTTATTTATTAACAGTTGTTTAGCATTGTTTTGTATCATTTATTTATTAACAGTTGTTTAGCATTGTTTTGTATCATTTATTTATTAACAGTTGTTTAGCATTGTTTTGTATCATTGATTTATTAACAGTTGTTTAGCATTGTTTTGTATCATTTATTTATTAACAGTTGTTTAGCATTGTTTTGTATCATTTATTTATTAACAGTTGTTTAGCATTGTTTTGTATCATTTATTTATTAACAGTGGTTTAGCATTGTTTTGTATCATTTATTTATTAACAGTTGTTTAGCATTGTTTTGTATCACTTATTTATTAACAGTTGTTAAGCATTGTTTTGTATCACTTATTTATTAACAGTTGTTTAGCATTGTTTTGTATCATTTATTTATTAACAGTTGTTTGGCATTGTTTTGTATCATTTATTTATTAACAGTTGTTTAGCATTGTTTTGTATCATTTATTTATTAACAGTTGTTTAGCATTGTTTTGTATCATTTATTTATTAACAGTTGTTTAGCATTGTTTTGTATCATTTATTTATTAACAGTTGTTTAGCATTGTTTTGTATCATTTATTTATTAACAGTTGTTTGGCATTGTTTTGTATCATTTATTTATTAACAGTTGTTTAGCATTGTTTTGTATCATTTATTTATTAACAGTTGTTTAGCATTGTTTAGTATCATTTATTTATTAACAGTTGTTTAGCATTGTTTTGTATCATTTATTTATTAACAGTTGTTTAGCATTGTTTTTTATCATTTATTTATTAACAGTTGTTTAGCATTGTTTTGTATCATTTATTTATTAACAGTTGTTTGGCATTGTTTTGTATCATTTATTTATTAACAGTTGTTTAGCATTGTTTTGTATCATTTATTAACAGTTGATTAGCATTGTTTTTTATCATTTATTTATTAACAGTTGTTTAGCATTGTTTTGTATCATTTATTTATTAACAGTGGTTTAGCATTGTTTTGTATCATTTATTTATTAACAGTTGTTTAGCATTGTTTTGTATCATTTATTTATTAACAGTTGTTTAGCATTGTTTTGTATCACTTATTTATTAACAGTTGTTTAGCATTGTTTTGTATCATTTATTTATTAACAGTTGTTTAGCATTGTTTTGTATCATTTATTTATTAACAGTGGTTTAGCATTGTTTTGTATCATTTATTTATTAACAGTTGATTAGCATTGTTTTGTATCATTTATTTATTAACAGTTGATTAGCATTGTTTTGTATCATTTATTTATTAACAGTTGATTAGCATTGTTTTGTATCATTTATTTATTAACAGTTGATTAGCATTGTTTTGTATCATTTATTTATTAACAGTTGATTAGCATTGTTTTGTATCATTTATTTATTAACAGTTGTTTAGCATTGTTTTGTATCATTTATTTATTAACAGTGGTTTATTGAAAATAAAACTGAAAAAATACGACGCAGCAACGTGTCAAAGTTATCATCTGTCAACATTCGCCTCAGCATCTCCTGGGTATTTACGTAACATGTCCGACCGCTGCCGACGTCAAGGTTCCCGCAAACTTGTTCATATTCGATATCAGTACCAAATTTTTTTATTTCATATTTCTTGAACTATTTTAGATCTATGCAGAGAGGTAAAAAAAAACCCTTACACGAACTCATTTAAGTAGGTTAAAAAGACAAAATATTTTCGTTTGATCAGTGGCCATGTGGATAAAGGGTTCGCCTTCAGTTCTAATATTTTATGCAATCGTGGGTTCGAATCTCATACTAGACAATCTTTTAGTTTGTTTTTTTGCTATATGGTTCCAGTTATCATAAACCTCAATAATTTATTTTTAATAAAAAATGGATTTAAATTCTTTGATAAATATTCTTAACTTCTAATCTTTGCTATAAATTTTTTTTTAAATTGAGAAACGAATACTTCAGCTAGTACTCACATAAAGAGGAGTTAGAAGTGGCAAAAATAGGCGAGTCGGAATCGGAATCAAATGCTCTGGTTTGAAATACTTCTTTTTCTGAACCCGAAACAATTTTTTCAAGAATAACCTCGGCACCTGTTGCTACTGTTTATACAAAAAAACTGAATTTATTTTTAATTGTTTATTTTGAATTGTTTATTGCGAGAAAATCTTCCTTAACCATGAGACGATGAAGGTCCGTATCTGTTCGAATCGAGCCAAAATTCGTCGTATGGGTGCCCTAAAAAAGAAAACTTAAAAGAAGAAAGGGAAGCCACTCACTGTCAAATGATTGGTAATCCGAATTTGTCACAAACATCTCTGCATCATTTTCACTGATTGAACTTGAATTCGATAAGTTTTCCGCAGAAATCTTATTACTGATTTTGTTAAAGTCCGATGCGTCGTTTAAATGGTCGATCCAACTATTCGCTTCCTGTTCGCTATTAACAGCAAAAGAGAATTTCTCCTTTCGCCAATGAATTTCCACTTTATATTTTTTCGATTTCGATAATTTTTTCTGGATGACGCACACATTTTCGAGTATTAAAGTCCTCGACTCTGCGGCGGTGTTGCTTTCGTCTGCAATCTGAAGCTTGGCTGCTGACCGATCTGTCTTCTCATACAACGTGCAGCATCGACTCGTCCAGGTCTTGGCCTGAAATGAGCACAAAACAAAAAATTGAGACATACAAGAATTTCAGAAGAAAGCAAGTCATATTTATTCGACCTGGGGTAACAAGTTCGAATCTAGTCGTCTCCACGGGTATCTTTTACAATAATCCGCAGAGTCGCCAACGGGGTCCAAAAAACGAACGAGAACGGGGTAAAAAAATAAATATGCAACAAGTGACGGTGACCTACGTCGAGACTAGATATTTTCCTACTTACCTATGAAATTTGTTTGTATTTTTATGTACTATAAATGGGTTTTTATTAGATGTAAAAAAAAAATTTGTTTTTTTTGGCACGTATTTTTACAAAAACAAAATGGCCGCCCAGCCTTACCTCGTTACGAAACTCCCCCCATCGCTTGTCCAATTTTCGTGTGACAAAAATATTGATTTCTATTAAATAGCAGTTGGAACGGCTTATAAATACAAACAAATGTCACAGATGAGTTGGAAAATAACTTTTATCGGCTACAGTTACTTTTATTTGTTGTATATTTGTTTTTATAGTGTTTTCACTCTGCGGACTATTGTAAAAGATACCCGTCTCCACTTCCACTCATGGATGTTGGCAACCTTCATGTGGTCACTTCCATTGCCAAAGAATCAACTACTATGCTGATTCATACGGATTTACTAAGTATAAGGATAAAAATAACATGCAACGAAATCAGCTTCACCGTGTAGTATGGCTGGTTAGTAACACTCCACGTTATCGTGCCACATGGTGAGGAGGTCTACGATCGTCTTTATTGTGTGTACGCAGTGTGATGATGTATGGAAGTTAAACCTGGATAGTGACGGTTGATACGATGGATGTGTAGTGTGAGTCTTTAAAAAGAGGCTTAGATCTGAATCGTGACAGTATAGGGAGACGTGTGCAGAAGAGTAGACTTCAATCGTACGGCTACGTTGAAAGAATGGATGAGAGTGTTGGGTTAATAGGTGTAGAACAGTTGAGGTAGCAGGTTCAGTTCCCGGGGGAAGGCCAAGGGAAACATGGGAGGAATTGATAAGAATCTACCCGAGGGAAGGGAGGATAAATAAAGACCTGGGAAGAGATAGGTTACTTTAGAAGTCAATTTCTTAAAGCCGTCCAACACATGCCAACACATAAAATGGACGCTAAACCGAATATGATGATGATGCTGCTGCTGCTTAGCTGCTCTCTTTCTCGACTTATAAAAGATGGCGACTATATTTTTCCAGGCAACTTTTTATTTTGGTGGTTCACATGTATAATTAAACTTGCTATAAGCTCCCTGGTCTTTGAGCTCAGATCAGAGTGTACTATCTGTTCAGTCCTCGGTCAAAAGAGGAGAAATCCTGCTTGACTGGGGCAATTTTGATTATTGCCTTATCGAGAGTGCCCCTTTGGGAGAGCTTGATATCCCCCATGTAAACAACGATCTGGTGTCTAACTTTGCTCTCGTGGGGAGCCAAGTAAAGAGAATACTTGGTATAGCTTAGTAGTTTATATTTTTATCTTTTTTTTGTTGTTTGGGGAGTAGGGCCAAAATCCATTTGACTCGAAATAATTTGGGTGATTGAAATAGAAATTAACGAAAAAATAAATAATGAATAATGAAATAATACTTTTATCTATTTTATTTAAAAAAATGTTTTATTAATGTTGAAATGGAATTGGGCATCTAAAATATTTTTTAAATTTTTTTATCAATGTTTTCGTTTTTATCGCAATGACCGTATAATTTTCCCCGAAAGTGAAACTTTGATATACTGCATTTTTACGCCAAAGATAAAACAGGATCTTTGTAAACTTAAGTGGGTTAATCCGTTTTGAGTTTTTCGTTGTTTTTATTGGTCCCGTGGCCTTACACGCCTAAACAGCACGAGGGTCAGGTTACATCTGTCTGCAAAGTTTCGTCTGATTTGGTTGCGCAGTTTACGCCTGCATCCTGAACGTCATTGTATCCTGGAACCAACAGGTGGAGAAAGTGGGAGGGGTGGGGGGAAGTTCATGTGCACCCGAGAAGATGAGTAAGGGTAGGGTGGGGGTGGGGTCGAAGTTTTGCCCTGCAGAGATGAGTTCCATTATGTACAGGTGTTATCAAATTAATGAGGGAAAAAAACAAAACAAACGCCAAGGCAACCAATCTATGAAATACTTCAACCTTCAAAACAATCTCTCTTCATAAAACCATCTGCGTTTCGGAAGGGTTCTGCAGATTGCTAGGCATTATCTATACTGTAGTGTTCCCATGCCGGCAACACAAAAAATAATAATGGCGTTCTTTTTAATTGCTTCCTTACTTCATTAATTGCTTTCTTAACTTTCATAATTAAAATCACTTGAAAAAAAACAAAAACAGTTGCTGTTTTGCTTACAAACAAATATGAATACTTCAAGTTAGCTGCTGCTGATGTTTTGTATCATGCCGCTTTGCGAACAGATACATACGCATAGCAACATAAACATTTTTTACTACAAATTACACAGATATTTAAATAGTTAAGTTAATCTACTCACATAAAAACAAATCTTTTGTAAACATTGCGAAACAAAACCAAACGTCCATTTCCGCAACAAATGTTGGTTCCCAATTTACTTACGATGTTTATAATTCACTTAAAAAAAAAAGAAAAGTTGTCTTTATATTACAAACAATACTAATACTTTGGTCAGCTGTTGCTGATGCTTACATTCTCTTTAATATATACTGAATTACCTCCCTTCATGTTATGTGCAAAATAATATATAGTACTAGCTGATCCTACCTGGTGTTGCCCCTTTTTTGTTTACCAAAATATTATTGATATTAAAATCAATCAGACGTTTTCAAAAATTATGTTCAATTCGTTATTTTTAACTCTGAAATTTATAAATAATAAGTTAAAGTGCCGTGTATTTTATTGTAAACAAAATAAATATTCATCTTTGTTAAAGAAGATAAAATTATATAAATTTTAAATGTATCAGACAACTTTTAAAGTATTTCGTTGTTAAGTTAGGATATTGTAACTACCCATAGTTACACAGGAATCATTTTAATTGAATTTTTGTTCAGTATTTTTAAGCTGTTTTTTTTTTTGTAAATTAAGTACATTTTTTATGAATATTGCTATTTAGAAAGTTAAATTTAATTAATCCGGTCTGAAATATATAAATCATTTTTTAATTTTGCTCAGTCAAGAAGGAAATGATATCCAAATTAAAGTTTTCAAAATGATCAAAAATGTACATAAATGGCAGACTAGTCAGAATCAAATATCGATTTGTTAGCTGAAATGCTATTTAGAACTAACCTTGTAGAATTCAACCGATGTTTCTTTATGTATTAAATTAGATATATATTCAAACAGGCAATGCGTATTATGTTATTATAGACTAACAGTACTTATCCGGTGTTGCCCAAGAGTCTTTCTACTTTCATTTCTTTTTTTTTTCCATTTAACTATGATTTTTTTACACAAATTACTTTTTTAACTTTTTTTTTACATAGGATAATAAAGCTTGAATTTAATTATTGCAGTATCGTTTGGTTTATTTAATTATTAATTGAATTAATTGATTGTTATAAAAATGTGACTGATTTTATTAAGTTAATGTTGTTTTAATCTCAATAAAATGATGGGATGCAAATAACTTCCAAAACTTTTAATACATGAAGATTTGCTAAGAATTTTTAAGCTAGAAAAGACTTTCAATCCGACAGTTTAAATACTCCCAAATTCCTTTCAAATTTCGAAGAATCATAAACAAATTCATTTTTTTCCCAACTATTAACAAAAGATTAAAATGGCTAACTTGTTTACAAAGAAACCGAAATGGAAAATAGGATTTTAAAAATGTTTTATTGAACGCTATTGTATTTTTGATGGTGAGTGTGTGCCACTTAGCTCACAACGATACAAACTCGATGGAGGACAAACAAGACCCAAACTTGGCCTTGAGTTACTCCATCACTCAATTTGCCTCCTGTGTACATTCATAGCTAAAAAAATGCTTTCTATTTATGCATTTTCAAGCGGACACCCAAAGTGTATCCCCCCCCCCCCCAGGACATAATGAAATATAAAAAGATTTCTGGACATCGAGTCGCCATAACCTACCCAGAAACATTAAAATCGAAATTTTTTGAGGTGTAGTTTTTAATCTCGGGAAGAGCCACGACCAACGTAATATAAGCAAGCCAGAGCACTGGAAAATGACGTCATGCTCTAAAGTAACAAACGTGATTTGTAAAACAGACAGACTATGGATATTTTGACCTCTTCCTTCACTTAAAAATTCATCAAAATTCAGGAAATCAACCAATTTTAATGAAATTTTCAGTATTTATTAATTAATTAACAATCACGGAATATAATTAGCCCATTACTTTCTTAGAAATCTTAGTGCAAAATGTATTATTTCGTGTAATTTGTGTAGGCTAGACAACAAACATTTAATTAATACTTAATAATAAAATGGTGTTGTCATAAAATTTTTAATTTTGAAAACATGAAAATGTTTCTTTCAAAAATAATTTGTCTGATTTAATATTCATTCTTTAAATAAGTTCATTTTTTTTCGGATAATTTTTAATGTTTGAGTTGATTGTAATGACAATATAGCGCCTTCAGCACTTCTGGTCCTCATTGATAGTGGTTCTTACAACCACTATCAATGACGTCACCAGAAAAACTCGACTCAGTTAACAGGCCTGAGTTCTTACGTTGGTCGTGGCAGAGCCCTCCAATCAATTTTATCATGCATCGTTTAAAGCTATCCACACTGTTGAAGGATGGAAATTAAAACACCGTCCACTATCCACCGAATGCTATTGAAACTCAATACTTCCTAAAACATCTGACACTAGGTGAAAAGACTTTCATTTATATCAGCCACTTTTATCATAAAATGTTTTTTTTTTTAATCTTTCTCGATGCTTTGATTTAAGTTAAGTACTATCCGGGTGGTCTTCTTTTCGTTTTTGTATATATCGTTTTTATACATACTTTTTTGTATATATCGTCTTTATACACACTTTTTTGTATATATCGTTTTTATACATACTTTCCTATGTTCGTTATGAATATACTGATATTCTTTTTTTTATATTATTTCATGTATATGCACATCTGTATAATGATACTCGTGTAAATGTTAAAACATATCTGAAGCGATAGTTACGAAAGACGGGCCCTCAAGTGTTTCTCACTACAAAAGTAACATCTTAAGTGTCCAATTTTACGGATTCTTTAAACGCAACTGCGATTTCAAAAGGGTTGAGAAAAAAAAGAAACAAAGAGAGAAAGAGTAAAAATTGATGATAAAAAAAATAGTGTTAGATAGAAAAGGAGAGGAGGGAGGAGGGGGATACCAAATTCTGTGTGTGTGTTTTTTTTTTGTTTTTTAAAATATTCACCCCCAAACAAGGCAAGTTTGCCACTGAGACGTAAGGGGCTACTGTGAATGAAGGCCAGATTAATAAGGGCATCCTAAGTGGGGAATTGTGCAGCAAGATGCTTGTTCACATTACATTTACATTTTTGGGGAAACAGGGAGGGAATTCCAAAGGCAAGCAGTTTGAGAAAAGCTATCAAAACAGAAAACTTTTGAAATCTGGGGACCTCTACAGTGAGGGGATGGGATTTTTCTGATTGTCGAGTTGGAGGAGGTATTTACGTTGAGGGTAGGACATATCAATCATTTTCGAGTTTTTTTAATGCTGAATCCAATAATTTTGAAAAAAGGTTTTTACGATTTCCAAATATTTAATAGATTCTATTTTGTATACGATTGTTTGGCAGGCATTTTTTTAAATCAATAGTTTTTAATTGTTAAATTCTAGTTTACTCATAAATGAGATCCTGACTGGTACTACCACATCGAGGTCAGAGTGGACCTGGGAGTAAGGGCAACTAAGGGGTGACTCTGCTTTTCCCATAGCTCCCAAATTGGGGCTCACCAACGGATTCAGTTTTGTGTCACACCCAGAATGGTTGGGGTAGAGAATGTTTGATTACTTGACAGGGTTGGGAAATAGGGTAGGCAGAAAATAAAAAAAAAGTAGAAAGGGCTGAGAAGAATGGATCTTGGAGTGGGATATGGGCAAACACCTTGCTCAAGGATGTCCGAGATAATTTAGTATCGTGCTCAGGATAAATTCTATTTAACCCACAGATGGGACCCTACCTCGGAGTAATGGCAACGAAGGGTGACTACACTTTCCCCCCAAACTTTAAAATTAGTGCTTCACCATTGGATGCACCCAAGACCTCTCTGATTGGTTGAATAATATCACATGTGACTGGAAAGAGGGCACTTTTGAAATAATCACAAGTTAATTGGTCAGTCGGTGAGAGACACAAAGCCAACAGATGTCCAATATGGAACACGCTTCCTCCATGAGAATCATAAAAACAGAAATGAACAATGTAAAGTCCTGGGAATTTATAATGCAATTAAACCAGTCGGTAATAATAATGTGAAATTGAATAAAAATAAAATGAGATTATAAATATTCTACTTGGTTCATCCATTCATCCCAAGGAAGCTTACAAGAGATCAAAGATGGCGACTCAACCCAGTATAGCAATATTTAGATGGGGGAGGGGGTGTAAAACTAATGTTAAGAACGGTATTTTCCACGTAAGGTTATAATTAAGCAGAGAATGGGAAATTCCATTTAGAAGTGAAAAGTGTAAAATTAGAAATACGGTGATGTGACGTTATGGAAGGAAGTACTTGGCAAAAAAATGAGAGAATTCCTGCTGCTTCGAATTTTACATCAATGTGATCAGATGTGGATTGTGAGTCCTCCTCCACCATAAGGGGGTGAGGAGGGGAAGATGCCGTTCATCTTGATTTACTTGCTGCAAATTACTGTAAGAAGTAAATCAAACCTCAGAGCAAGTAATGGAGTTATATGTTGTTCTTTTGAATGGCTTCCATTACTTCAGCCACAAAGAGAGGAGAGAAGAAAAGAGCAATATATGTGACTGCCACATCACCACTACGACTATCTTTATAACTAGATGTTATCAACTATTTCGAAGAGACGAATAGCTGTTTCTGTTACCAGAAAAGATCCATGGGGATTGAAGACCCACACGCATACACGCAATGCTACACCGATTCACACGTGGGAATCCGGAATGAAGCAACTTTGATAATCACGAGAAAGAATATCAAAAAAAAAAAAAAAAAAAAAAAAAAAAAAAAATGAAAATTATCCATCTAAAAGTTAACAAAGTAGTGTTATCATCTGTGTCAGAGTAGACTTTCGGTTTGTTTTATCATCAACTTAATATCATTTGCCTGCCGTAGCCGCAGTTATATTTTATGTAAAAGGAGATTTTTCTCATGATATTTGTAATTTTTTTAGAATTACATTGAGCATATATTGGAAAGGAATTATATTTACGTCTTCAAAACGTCTTTTTTGTTACTCGTTACAATTAAAAAAAAGATTTTTTTTTTTTTAACGTTAACTCTCAGAAATATTAAGTTTGAAAATAAAAGTAAAGAAAGGAAAACTTTAGAAAAACATCAAATAAGGGGAAATGCCAACAGAGGGGGGTGTCAGAGTTATTGACAATTTTTTGATTATTGTGTCGCAACAAAAATAAAATAAAGTGCAGGACAAAAATGAGAAAAATAGTTTTTATAAAAACAGAAATTTATTAAAATTCAAAAAACATAAAATCAACACTTTATAAGGAATCAGGATTTTACTGATATTGAACTAAACAATGTCCAAGTGACGAATTTTGACAAATAAAAAAGCATGCTATAATTTTAAGAAATTTTGACAAATAAAAAAGCATGCTACAATTTTAAGAAATTTTGACAAATAAAAAAGCATGCTATAATTTTAAGAAATTTTGACAAATAAAAAAGCATGCTATAATTTTAAGAAATTTTGACAAATAAAAAAGCATGCTATAATTTTAAGAAATTTTGACAAATAAAAAAGCATGCTATAATTTTAAGAAATTTTGACAAATAAAAAAGCATGCTATAATTTTAAGAAATTTGGACAGGGGACACCTTATTCATCTAAGGAAATTAGAATGAAGAAGTTAAAGAATGGCATTAGTTGTTTTATTAATCGACACTTTTTATAATACAGGATGACCCTCTAAAAACGCCACCTATCGGATCGTTAATAAAATTAACAATCCTTTCTGCAATCCAACCATATTTGGCACAAATAAACTCCAGTCTATACCTAACTTGTCCACCAAGTTTCAGTCATAAATGTCCAACAGTTTTGTCTCATCGCCATTAAATGATTGCGGGGGACACCAGTGATCATCTCATCTGTAGGAAGTGTAATCCTGATTGGGCTTTACACTTAGCAGATCCCTTCTTCTCAAACTTTTTTCTGTGAGGTTATCTATCAAAACAATCTTCAGACTATTCCTGAACTTAAGAGGGTCATCACAGGCAAAATTGGGACAATGCCAAGGGAGGAGCATGTCAGTTATTGGCAATTGTACATGTTGTACACAATCCTTTCTGTAATCCAACCATATTTGGCACAAATAAACTTCAGTCTGTCTGACTTGTACATCGAGTTTCAGTCATTAATGTCCAACAGTTTTTTTTATCTCATTGCCGTTAAATGATATTTGGTCATCGTCTTAATAGTAGGAGGTGTGATCCTGAATTGGCTTCACACTCACCGAGACCATAACCCCCTTCAAATTTTTATTTGTTAGACATTATCTTTGAGATTATCCATCAAAATAATCCCCAGACTATTCCTAAACTGAAGAGAATCATGACAGCTCGAATCGGGGCAATGCCAAGAGAGGGGTGTGTCAGTTATTGACAATTTTGTATGTCATATCCAGGTGTGCTTATCATTTAACTGTGATAAAACAAAAGCTGTGGGACATTCATGACTGAGACTTGGTGGACAAGTCAGGCATAGACAGCAGTTTATTTGTAGTGAGTAGAGTTAAAAATTGGTCATGGCTGCAATTGACAAGCTATTCTAAATAAAGTCGGTTGTCTCATTAAAAATGTGTTTACATACGTGTCAACGTGAAGAATGTAGCTTTTCTGTTTTAAACATCGAAAAGTTGGTTAGAATTCAACGCAGAGTCGAGACTTGGCTTTTGCTCAAGATCGTTCTCAAATTCAGATGTTCGGCATTTTGCCATGTCGATTGTTTTTCCTTCCTATCATTGTGTAAAAGTGAAAATGTATTTTTGACAATTTTCTACAAGTCATTTCTTTTACTGGTGTCATTCATAAAAATGTTGAATCCCCGAGGAAAAATTACACCCCCCCCCCCCCCAAAAAAAAACCCTTTAAAATCATCCAATTGTTTTTGAATTTATAAAATTGGAAGAAAGTTAAGATATTGACCTAGTTTATCCTCCTCTAAGTTTTTAAAACTTGGGTTAATTCCCCAAACCTGTCCCATGTAGGTACAGCCGCAGCATGGTGGAAGTTTTAAATAATTTTGTTTTCCTCCACTGAAATGGCTACTGGCTTAGATCGATGTTTTCTAATTTACATCACCTGATATTTCCAAATGGTCACTCAGCTAAGTACTCACCACGTTCAACATTGCTTAACTTCTGTTATTGGATAAAAACCAACATGTGATATATGTGATATCATTTATTTACAGATCCAAAAAGAAAAGAGTAAAATAATGAAATAAATTTTTTTTTAAATACTCAATTATAAAAATAAGTAGGAATCCTTAGGTTTAACTACTTTACTAGGGCAGGTGAAATGCTCTTTAGCCTTGATGGACAATCACCTAGAGATAATGTCCTGATAAAAATAATAAACTGGTCCCCATCACCTCACTGGGTTGACATCAGGAAGGGCACTCGGCCTATAAAAATTTGCCTCAATTAAGGAAAAGACTTCCAAAGAAACCTGACCAAAGATAAGTTTGAAAGTCAATTTCTAAAAGCCGTCCAACATATGTCAGCATGTAAGACGGACGTTAAACCGAATATGATGATATGATAACATATTGCCACTTAAGCTTAAGGGACTACTGTGATAGGAGTAGCAATACACATGAAAAAATTTAAATTGCTTAAAATATCTCAATCATGGTATATATAGAAAGAGCTTGATGATTTAAGAAAGAATCTTTTTAAATTTTTTAAATCTGACTAAAAATAAGAAAGTTATTACTATTTTTGTGCCTGGCACGATTGGATATTTTTCCCTCTTTAAGACCATATGTGTTTCGTCACATTTTTTACACTAATTCTTCAGTAAAAATGTTATATCTTTGTTAAAACACAAGATTAAGCAATGAAATTTACCATATAAGTGTATTTTTGTACAAGGAATCAGAATATGCCACTGAAAATCTCCAGAAATTAATGGTTTCCAAGTAATCTGCACTAAGTACACATAAATATGCTGCAATACCTTAAAAATACCATGTATCCATTAAAAGAAAGTTAGAAAACTCAAAGTTGAATTGTAATACATTTTATGTACAAGAAACTAAAATCTAATACTAGGACTGTTTAAAAATGAATATATTGCAAGATTTCTTTGGCATTATTGTAGATTAACACCTTCCGCTAACTCACACCCTTGCCTCCCCAAAATATGAGATTCTACTTTTTTTATTTAGGCAATTACATGTTAACACCTTGAAAAACTTGGCAGAAAGAAAGAAACAAAAAGAATTATTTTAGAATTTAAAGTTGGGATCAGTTTCACATAAAATAATCCCCCATTTCAAGACTATTCTAGCGTTTTAGGACAGTTAATTATTTTTTCTATGGGAGATAAATCCTGTGCGTTTTTCTTGTTTTGTTTGTTTTTTTCTTCTTTTTTGTTTAGACGATTATGAGGGTCTTTGTGGGAGGAGGGGGGCTTACCACTTGAACTTCAGGTTATGTGAACACCCTGAAAAAAAATTAATTTAGAATTTAGAGTGGGGGATTAGTTTCACATATATTTAATGTAGAATAATTCACCATTTCCGGGCCATTCTAGCGTTTTAGGGCATTAATCAATTTTTTTCTATAGAAAATAAATCCTGTGCGTTTTTTTTATGGGCGTCTGCTTTTTTTTTTCTTTTAAGACGATTATGTGTGGTTTTAATGGGCTTTTTGTAGGATTAGGGCTTGCCACTCGGACTTAGGGTTAGTGATAAGGTTAAGGAAGGGGTTTTGTTTTGGATGGAGGTTGCCATTCGGACTTAGTGTTAGGGTTAAGAGAGTTAAAAATCTATGCAGGTCAATAGAAGATTAAATTTTCTTGCGTTTGGTAAAAGTTATTTGTTGTACATTTGTTTTTGTTTTTTCACCCCTTTTTTCTTAAGTTAACTGCACAATCACCGATTTTTTTTTACTAATAGAGTAAATATATTTTTGGAAATAATGACTTAAGTTAAAAAAAAAAACCTGTGTAGAAAATGTGTAATAATAAGTGTGTACCTTCGTGTGTGTGTGTACGTACGTTATCACCTTGCACACATATTTTTTTTTTTTAATGAGACTGTCTGCTCGCCAAATGCAAAAAAAGTAATTGAGAAATGTCTGGTGTCACTGTGTCAAAAGATTAGACTTTTAAAATGAATTGTTCTAAAATCAGAATAAAATAATGAATTTATAAGGACACTTTTGGAGTCTATCTGATGAAATATTTAAGAGAGGTTCATATTTATATTACTACTAACTGTATCGAACCTGCATTGCCAGAGATCCATTACATTCAAATTTCTTTTGTACATATTTTGATTTAATAAGAATGAAGTATAACAAGCCGCGCGGGCGTGGTCCCCCTCTGTATGTGACTCGATGTGGCAGTGTAAAATGCAATAAATTTGGGCAATTTGGGGCATTTTTGACCCCCTGGGGGCGCGAACCAGAATTTTTCTGTGGTCAAGGATGCTCATTTTATATCCACAACAATTGCCTCTACATTTTGGCCAAGTTTCAGAAAAATTGAATGGATATCAAACGTTATGGGAGAAAAGGGTCATTTTTTGCCATTTTGGGGGCTTTTGACCCCCTGGGGGTGCGAACCAGATTTTTTCTAAGGTCAGCGATACTTATTTTCTATTATGAACAATTGCCTCCACATTTTGGCCAAGTTTCAGAGAACTTGAATGGATGGATGAAAAGTTATGGGGCAAAAAGTGTAATTTTTTTGCCATTTCGAGGACTTTTGACCCCCTGGGGGGGCTAACCAGATTTTTTTTCAAAAATCGGAGAATGTCATTTTCTAAACTAACCAAAGTTACAACTTCATGCAAAATTTCAGAGAAATTCAATGGATGGTTGCGGAGAAAAATCCGGACGGACGGATGGAAATGCCTCAAAACATAGGTCCCCCGATTTTATAAATCGGAGGACCAAAAAAAGAGAAAAAAAGGAAAGCAAGTAAGGAACGATAACTCTTACTAAGAGAGTAAGAGTTATTCCCCTTAGCTGATTTCTTTTAAGGTGACTAAGAATTTGTACATATTAGAAAACTGTTGGACCGGATAAAATACTTTAAAAAAATAAATTGTAGCAAAGTATGTTAGTCTATTGCCAATAACATGGCACAACAATAACAAATGAAAGTTGGCTAGTCAGAATCAAAGTTTGATTTGTCAGCTTAAATGCTATTTAGGTCCAACTATATTCTGTGAGGTTGTATGTAATTATGTATGCATCACTTTGTTTTCAAATTTTTCTTTGGAAGTTGGAATGAGATTACTGATAAAAAACAAGAGATTCTGAAAGAAGCGTGCATCAAAAATGGTAAAGAGACGCAGAAAATGACTGAAGAATTTCTATTCTAACCATTTTGCTGATAAAAAGAGAAAATGCCAATAATTCTGCACCCAAACAAATTTCATGCATGACCTGCAACAAAGTCGTTATTTTGCAGCTGCACAAGAAAAAATAACCAACATTAGCCAAAGGCGGAATGGAAACGGCTACTTTTACATTATTTTTATCCAAGCAAGAATTTGTGGAAGAGGGGGGGGGCGCTTTATTTCATTATTACTCAAAGAAAAACATGAGAAAAGCAAAATTTTTAACCCCAAATCTTTAATAAAATATCTTAGCGTTTTTCAATTAGCAAACAAAAGTGAAGATTAAAGTCAGATTTGTCTGTTTTATGGTTTGGTTGTTTTGTTTTACGGCATATCAACCCTTTTTTATGTTATTTAATGCCAAATCAGGTAATTTTAATAAAAGTTTTTATGCTTCAAGTTCTTTATATTCTCAAATATTTATTCATGGTGTTTGGTTTGGTTGTTTTGTAGAGGAAAAAATTTTGTTTTTGTTTTTGCAGAGCATGATTGAGTTTTGCAAAGAGATAAGGAAAACACAACGACATCAATGTTTGGTGTATTTTAAGTCAGGAAGTCGTATCTTCAGAGAGCCTGATCTGGTACTGTTTTATGGCATATATCAACCCCTTTGTTGTTGTAACGGGATTCATCCGAGTCAGGTTGAGCCCGCTTCTTCCCCCTGACCTGCACTACATCCAGAATCATGGCGGCCCATGCACAGCAGTCCTGAGCAAGGTCACATGAAATGGCTAACCAATCGCGATTCCACCATTGAAGACCAACCAGCCGAGTTCTCCTTAATGGTTTGTGGTTCAGGTCCTCAGCTCTCCATTGATATGCTTGCACCATCCAGGAAAAGAGGAAAAAAAGGAAGGAAGGAAAAAAAGGAAGGAAAAGAGGAAAAAAAAGAAAAAAGGAAGAAAGGAAAAAAAGGAAGGAAGGAAAAGAAAAAAGGAAGGAAGGATAAAAGGAAGGAAGGAAGGAAAAAAGGAAGGAAGGAAGAAAAAAAGGAAGGAAGGAAGAAAAAAAGAAAGGAAGGAAGGAAGAAAAAAAGGAAGGAAGAAAAAAAGGAAGGAAGGAAGAAAGGAAGGAAAGAAGGAAGGAAGAAAAAAGGAAGGAAGGAAGAAAAAAGGAAGGAAGGAAGAAAAAAGGAAGGAAGGAAGAAAAAAAAGGAAGGAAGGAAGGAAAAGAAAAAAGGAAGGAAGAAAAAAAAGGAAAAAAGGAAGGAAAAGAGGAAAAAAAGAAAAAAAGGAAGGAAGGAAGGATCGATTGATCCCATCGCATTAATTCTTCCTCGAGGCAACAAGCTACACGGCCAAACCATCAAAGATGTCGCTTCAACAAGACATACGCACATTACTTATTGAACACGGCTCATTGTAAACGATTTATTAAACACAAGTTGTTATTTTACACATATTTTGTGTTTCTCTATCTGTATTAGAGTGTAAGTTTCTTTCGTTTATGACACATCAACCCTTTTCAGTTTTTTTCAGTTTTTTACTCCAGTCTTTTTGGTACATGATGTTGTTCTTTAAGTTTTTAATGTTTAAATATTTATTACAATCCCACGATGGTCCCCCAATTAATGAGAGTAGAAATTGGATTAACTTTTGGCAGCCTCATAACTCTCGCTTCATTTAATTTGTTCTTTAATCCTCACATTCCATGAGCGATGTTTCTGACAATGGAGGAAGAATTGCTGTTTTTGGGGTCGGAATCTATCCATCTAACACTTATCGTTGGCTAGTTTTTGACCTTGAAGTAGTTTTTTTTTAGCTCCTTACATCAAGTAGCTTCATGCTTTGTCTGGAACGATTTTCATTAAAAAAAAAAAAATTCCTGGACGATTTCATACATGGTGTTCGGTGTAGGGTAGAGAGGCTTCATACATTCAAATTTGATTATAGTACATGGTTTTCTTGTTAAAAACATGGTGCAACAATAAAAAAAAATTGGCTAGTCAGAATCAAATATTGATTTGTCAGATTAAAAGCTATCGATGACAATTTTGAGAATCCGACTGGCTTTACTTTATTATATGGATAGAAAAAAGAAAAAGAAAAGGTAAAGAAAAGAGAAGATATATATTACTGTTTTATATATATACACTTATAAGTACATATTTTTTGTATTTAGTTCAACAGTGCTCAATATATGAGTAGAGCTTACTAGTAGTATAGAAATATACTTAGAGCAAGTGAGCTACACGAAAACGTTTCCATTGAAGGAAATCATCAGATTAAATGCATTTAGCCTGACGATTGATTGTAGGGTTTTATGGCATATCAACCTCTGATTGATCATTTTATGCTGTGAATCTGTGTATACAGTTAAGACTGTTTAAGAAAAAAAATTGTTGGTTGGAAATTTAGTTGTTTCTTAGAGATCAATTTCATTCTGGATATTTCATTTTTTTAGTTGTGTGTAATTTGTGTGTAATTTGTGCGCAATTTTTTTAAAATGGCATTGAAAAGCCAGTGTATAGAGGAAGATCACTCTGGCCTAGAAAAAATGCCTGGGCAGCCCCGTCGGCATGAGCTTTTCAACAGATCTCAAGACTTGAAATGTGCCCCAAACTTCTGGAACACCCTAACCCTAACCTAATGAACCCAACTCCTTCTTTAATGAAAAAGAAGGATCCACTAAAATGCAAAATCTACAACAAAATATATCGTTAGCCTACAAAATAAATAGGCACAATCCCTCCTTGTCCTTTTGACTAAGATCAGAGGGTAGTATCTGTTTCGATAGATGGATGCTACACTCTGTGGCGGTATTGTCCTGTACAGTTCTAGGAAGTCCACCTTCCTAGGCTTTGAGAAGGTTAGTTTATTGCTAATCGCCTGAGGCGCCCCTATCGGGGAATGTCGATGGGGCTGCTCAGGCATTTTTGTAGGCCGAAGCGCACTAATCCTAGTGCGTTGGCTAACCACACCTGACCTTGTGTCTAACCTCCTGGAGAGGAGGTAAATAAAAATACTTTGACCTTATGTCTAACTTTCTTGAAGTAAATAACTTGACTTTTTGGCTAAGATCAAAGTCTAGTATCTGTTCCGATGGATGCTACACTCTGTAGACCGATATCGTCTTGGCCTTTGGGCCTTGATTCCGCCGGTCTGTGGGTTTGTCCTGTGCAGTTCTAGTAGGTCCACCCTCCCAGGCTTTGCCTTCTCACCCTTTGAGAAGGGGTTAGTTTGTTGTTAATCGCCTGATACACGCTAAGTTTTTTTTTGTAATGCTTATAAATCTCAGGCACGTTTTAATATCCTTAGTTTTTGAAATATTCACTGTCAAAATGTGTTCAGTTTACGAAGCCGGTATCTTCAAACGGTACTGTTATAGATAACGCGCCTGATTTCCGTGACTTCGCGTCGACAACGAAATAATATCATTTTTTCTTTCTTTTATCTTATAAAGACATTGACAAAATTGTAACCCCCCCCTATAAAAACATTATTTTCACAAAAAAAAAAAAAATGATTTTAATCTAGGTATTTTTTTCTTTGAATTTATTCGTCTTATATTATCGCCTGCAAGCCTTCCATTAATGCTTGGCGTTTTCGTCTCCGCAACTCTCAAGTGTTTCCGCGACCTGTCCGATCGTTGCCGATGCGAACTCACGGAAATCAGGCACGTCATCTATAACAGCACCCTTCAGACAGCCTGATCTGGTAGTACCAGGTCTTCGCAAGGACTTCCTGTCTGTGGAACACATTACCATGAGACTACTTCCCTACAGATTACAACAGGGTCGTCTTCAAATTCTTATCAACCATCCCCATAAATAATCTAACTTAATTCATTTCATTAATCATCTTCAATCCTCTCATCCAAGTTTCTTCATCTTTCAACTGACAGTCTTTCCATCTCATTAACACTTATCCTTGGGTGACTTTTGGCCTTGATAAGTTGGGGATTCTCTTTTCATAATGTGCGAAATTTCCGATCACATGACCATGGAGAAGTTAACCATTGGTTGATTTAGCAACGTGGTCACCGATATAAAAAGTGTGACTCACAAATTCACTTCCTCTTTTCTACCTTTTTGGGCTGACCTCTAAGGGAGTAACATGTTTGCCAATATATACCGGGTGTTTTGAAAATAACGCTAACATAACTTCGGGATTATGTTCTATATGTGTAAATAGATTTAGAAGCGCTTAGTTTCCAAGTTATAGGCCATTGAAACAAATACTGATTGACATTCTTTACTGTAACCATCTGACACATACACTGGGTGTGATAGTGCACTGCTATTTATTTATTTATTTTTATGAAAAACGCTCCAGACAAGGCATGAAGCCACTTGATGTAAGGAGCTAGCAAGAACGAAATGTGATTATCACAAAAACAGGAAATGCCTATTGACCTTAGTCTTGAAAAGACCAAGGCTATAGGTAGGAGGAAAACAGTCAACAGGAAGAGAGTTCCACAAACCTGCAGTTCTTGGAAAGAAGCTACTTGAATAATTTCAAAAAGTATCTGGAAAGTATTCCTGGAAAACAAAATGCGAAAGAGAACCAAATGAAATCCATAACGAAAAGACAGTCTTATGAATTCACCTGGTAGGCCAGACTGTAGCAGAATCCAGATGGAAGCATTTGAAGGAACAAAGTCAGTCCTTGAGAGAGCCCTTTGATATAAATATAACAAAAAGGGATCCTTAATTTCTAAAAACGAACACAAAATCTTTAAAAATCAGTTGTGTGCATTATCATTTTACAAAAAATTGTGTGCGAGAGAATAACCGACTAGCAGCAAAATCGCACCCCTTCACTGTAGGGATACTTAGAGACCAGAAAATTTTCTACTCTAATCGCTACTTTTCTCTGACCGCTTACCTATGGAATTTGCTCCATGATCTCTGTTTCCCCAACAGTACCAGCATGCATAAATTAAAATGTTATGTGAACAGACATCCTGCTGCCCAAACTTCCCCACTTCGGGGGCCGATTTCTAGGGAAGCAACCTACCACAGTAACCCATTACGTTTCAGTGGCAATATTCCTTGTTTGGGGTGAACGAAAAAAAAAAAACAGACTTGCAAATAAATAATTAAGAGAGGGATACAAAGATTGTGAAGCTGTTTTTACAATTTGTATTGAATAGGAAGCTGTATTACAATGAGGTATCAAAACAACAAATTGATGGAGACCACTAGACCAACGAGTGAAACGAGCTGGAACAAAAGAAGCAGGGAATAGATCACATAATTCTGAAGAACACATGCTATAATAGTATTTATAGAAAAGACTGAGACTAGCAACATCACGTCTGTCAGAGAGAGGGTGCAGAGAAGAAGAGCCAATCACATTACAGATACTTTTTCTGCACCTTATCAAGAACCCTCAAATGGGGCAGAGATTCACCAGCCCAAATATGACAACAGTACACTATACATGGTCTGATAGTAAATTTGTAGAGATAGAGAATAGCCTCAGGTGTGAGAAGGTGTTTGGAGTGATAGAGAGAACCGACTTTTTTTTTGTTTGTTTGTTTGTTTTACGGCATATCAACCTTTTCCAGGTCATGTAATGCCGAATCAAGTAGTATTTTTAAAAAATACTTTGCAAAGTAAACAAAATTCTTTAGACAAAAAAAGAAAAAAGAAAAAGTATTTTGAAAACATTCGTTAAACGTTTTTCCTTTTTTAACGGCATATCATCCTTTCTCAGTTCATTCAATGCCAAATCAAGCTGGATTTATATGTCTCTAGGTAATTATATCTTTTTATATAGATCAACAGCTTTTAAGAAGTTCAGTATTGTCTCTACTTTATTTTTCTCAAACAGTTCCTTCATTGTACCTGCTCTGTAGAAAGTTTAGGATCACAGGTAAAATAAACCTGGGCCTGGTGTTGCCACATACACCAACAAAGCCATGAAAAAATGACACTAAACTAATATAAAAGCTGTGGGGCTCAGAAGAAAGATATTTGCCCCAACGAAGTAGAGAAGGAGGTGGATAAGGACCTCATGGATAGCTCTTCCTCTAGGCATCGAGCTGCATGCTTGAACCATCTTAGATGGTGTTGGAGAAGGTCGAACGGTGAAGGTCGGAGATTCAGTCGAAGATTAAGACCTTGAGTTGGTATTCGATCCACACGGCGGCAGCGGAGAATGCAGTGAAGAGAGTCGTTATCAAAAGACTTTAAGCATATGCACGGGTCACATTGTTATGAACCCGCCCTGGGACGGTTACTTTAGGTAGTCATAAACATTCAATTTTAGTCTCTTCGAGATGTGCCCCACTTTCGTGTGATACTCCTAACCAATATGAACAGCTTCGCCAATTGAATTTGATAGCCTCGCAGATTAAAAAATCATTTCAACCATAAATTTGAATCAGCATTTTATGCATACACTTTCATTTTTAATAACAAGCACATGACAACATTATTTTGCTATTAAAAATTAAACTAACCACATCATGAGAAACATTAAGAAAACTTAACGGATCTTCTTATAAGAATAAAACACATTCAACATAAATAACCAGGTACATTTTAGAAATTTTACAATTGTGTTTATCTTCTAGGCTTGAAGGAGTTCCAAGAGATACGGAAGGATCTGATTGGTTGAGTGAGGTCACGTGTTATGAAAAAGGGTTAGGGTTAGACAAGTAGCAGTTGGTGTCAGACAGAGGCTTTTGGGGGTTTCTGCCATCGTGACCAAACTAAAACAGAATTGTTAAAAAGTTTCTAATCCTAGGAACCCATTACTAACCCGTCTGGAAAAATTATGGAAAGGTTGGATAAAATATATTGCAGGTTTGAATCGTTTTTGTTATCCGTTATATAAAGGGCAGTTGTTGGTATGTGTCTACCTAAAAGTCAGAAACTACACAAGACACACTCACAGAACTGCTATATTCTTTTTCAGCATTGCCTCAGACAAAATATGGACACATTTTTTTTTTGGAGGTCAACAGGGATAAAATTAGTCGGGGAGGGCGAGGGTGACATTTAGAACGATTTTGTTGTTTTTTCATCCGACCTTTGGTTGTGAAGAACTGAAATACAGCTAGGATAAAAGTGTAGTATCTGTTCTGCTCTCGATCGAGGGAGGGGAATCCATGACTGAGGCAATTTTTATTTTTGTCCCATCCAGAGTGACCCTTTTTGGGGTCTGGGTATTCTCACCCCCCCCCCCCAAAAAAAAAATCGACATTGTAGGGCGGCAAGTACATAGGGACTCTTGGTGTGAAATGGTACTTGTGATGGGGAGAGGGGATAAGAAGAGAGAGAGAGAGAGAGAGAGAGAGAGAGGGGTTTAAATAAAAAGATGTTACACATACTTTTTAACTCTTCTGTTTTGTTGTTCATGCCCCCCCCCCCTCCGGGCAACGCCGGGTAGCCATGCTAATCTCTCATAAAAACATTTTCCAGCTACATGTAATCAATGATTTCAAGGGTCAGAAAAAAATACTAGACATTAATGAGGTTATATATAACAATCTGTATAAGGTATGAACCCTTCCCCCCCCCCCCCCGCCAACTCTGAATAAAATAATAGCAATGAATAATTTACAATAGTGTTTCATAGTGCCAAACAAAAAGGATGACGTTTCAGAATTTTTCAGATGAGGATTTTGGATTATTTCGATCATTTCGACCACCTTTTCTGAATCCTTTCTTTTTTACATAATAACGAGTCACCACAAATTGTTGCATAAGTTTTTGAATTGAAGTCATTTTTTTAACTACTATAAATATCTAAAACTTATGAAGCAATTTTTCTTGCTATTTTTTAAATATTAGTTTATTTAATTGAATGCAAATTAGAGGCTTTAACAAAAGAATTTTTTTATTATGATGGGTTCTAAGTTCGAACATAATATTAAAAATAAAGGAAAAATTCTAAGAAAAGGTTTCCATTTTATGTAACCAAAGACGACAATAGAGGAGACAGATTCATTTATTTATCTACCTCCCACAGCGGTAAGATGTGACACAAGGTCGGAAAGTGGGATTTGATAAGTCAGCACCCTAGAGGAAGAGCACTTTGACCGTTAAAAATTGCCTGGGCAACTCTGTCGACATTCCCCGGTAGGGGCGCCTCAGGCGATTAGCAATAAACTAACCCCTTCTCAAAGGGTGAGAAGGCAAAGCCTGGGAGGGTGGACCTCTTAGAACTGCATAGGACAAACCCACAGACCGGCGGAAAACAAACCCCCGAAGGCAAGGACAATACTGGTCTGTAGGGTGTAGTATCCATCGAAACAGGTACTACACTTTGATCTTGGCCAAAAGGAGATTCAATTTCAGACGAAGATCTCAATGTCTCATTCCTGAAAAAATATGTGAGTACCACAGGGATGACCGAAAAAGATGACTATATTCACTTATTGAACAGAACGTAAAAGGTTAATAAGCTTCAAATCGAATTCTCGACAAAACAAGAGATTTCTTATTTTAACGATTTCCGAAACACTGAGCTCCTGCTTCAAGTCGGAACTTTATTCTATCATGCAAAAACTTTATTCTATCATGCAAAAACTTTATTCTATCATGCAAAAACTTTATTCTATCATGCAAAAAACTTTATTCTATCATGCAAAAACTTTATTCTATCATGCAAAAAACTGCTTTTCCATTGGAGAATATTTGGAGAAAAAAAAACAACAAAAAAAACTCATTGAAAAATATTTTAAGAATTATTCTTGTTAAATTATACACAAAAATATCTAGAATCGATGAGGGAAACAACTAAAAGCAAAGACCTATACTAAGATCAAACACAACTTTGAGTAAGATTTTACGAGAAATCCAATGGTTGTATTTTTTTATTTTATTAGAATGTTTTACAACGATACTGTTTTGCATCATGCTGGAAATCAACACAGCAAAGATGGCGAATTACTTTATTTAAAATTTTTTTTTAAAAATGGTCTGACTTGTCCACCAAGTTTCAGTAATGAATGTCCAACAGTCTTTGTTTTATTGCGTTCAATGATCACACCTGGATATGACGTGCAAAACTGTCAATAACTCTGACACACTCCTCTCTTGGTACTGCACCGTAATTTTAACTGTGATAGCCCTCTTCGGTTCAGGAGGAGTCTGCAGATTGTTTTGATAGGTTTTATCTTTGAACTGACCCCACAGATAGAAATCTGGTGGGTTATGGTCCGGTGAGTGTGAAACCAATTCAGAGTTAGAAATAGTGAGGGGGGGGTAGAAAAATGAAAAAACGTTTTTTTTTATACTTGCTTTTCCTTAAAATTTAACTACACCTACTGGTGAGACGATCACCAAAGTATCCCCGCATATCATTGAATGGCAATAAAATAAAGACTGCTGGACATTCAAGACTGAAACTTGGTGGGCAAGTTCAGGTATAGACTGAAGTTTATTTGTATCAAATATGGCTGGATTGCAGAAAAGATTATGAATTTTATTAATTATTTGCAATGGTTAGAATTGCCGACTATTGAAAATACGGTTGAGTTTCAATCCTGACTTGAAACACTTTCCTGCCTAGCCACACTGAAAAGCTGGGATTACGTACGTCGTCCACTGAAACAGGTTGAAGATATCGGAAAGAGATCCTTTATGACGTCATAAATTTTGAAGTCAAAAAATGAGGATCTGTGAGGTGAAGGATCAGGTGTCGTTTGTGGACAATGACTGCATATCTAATATATATTTCTTTCTCCCTTTCTACTGTTTATTACACGTGACTATATTTTTTTCCAAATTGTGTTCTTTGTATAAATTTGAAAACTTTTGTTTTTAATTAAAGTTCTGCTACCAACTGATAATGATTGTCTTAACAATTGAAATATTTTGGTAGAACTATTCAATATGGGTTTTTGAGTTTATTTTTGCTAGTTGTTGATTTGCTTATCCTTTATTCCATTTATATATATATATATATACACACACTAACCGAACCATCTAGACTAAAACTTTGTTTGCTTGTCTCTGTGCACGATGGATGACGTCATAAAAGGGGGTGTAGTGAGTCCTCAAGGTGAACAGTTAGTAATTTGAATGGGTCCCTAAATAATTCAATAAGGGTTCAACTAAAGTTTCTTAATAAATTACAGTGTTAGAATGAAGGACACCATATCTTGTTTTTAAATCATTGTCCCGCAAAATGGATATAGAACGGATGAGTATTTCTTTTAGTTAACAAAAGTTAACAATAACTGTTTAGTAAATCTGTAGTGAACGCGTGGAGATTTGATATGAACTGCTCTGTTAAGATATTATCTATCTTTCTCTACCCATTCTGTTCTTTTCTTTCTTTGTGAGAAAACAGCCCTTAAATTATGGGACAGTTGAAAATTTCTGGAGCGGTTAGAGCAGTTTAACTAAAATCGAAATTCAAATATTTAGATTTTGATTTAAGCACCAATCAGAGGGCGAAATCGAAATTTAAATATTTGGATTTCGATTTAAGCACCAATCAGAGGGCAGAAATCAAAATTTAAATATTTAGATTTGGATTTAAGCACCAATCAGAGGGCGAAATCGAAATTTAAATATTTGGATTTAAGCACCAATCAGAGGGCAGAAATCAAAATTTAAATATTTAGATTTGGATTTAAGCACCAATCAGAGGGCGAAATCGAAATTTAAATATTTGGATTTCAATTTAAGCACCAATCAGAGGGCAGAAATCAAAATTTAAATATTTAGATTTGGATTTAAGCACCAATCAGAGAGCGAAATCGAAATTTAAATATTTAGATTTCGATTTAAGCACCAATCAGAGGGTGAACAAATCCCAGAATGAAAAAGTGTTTTTTGAGCTGGTCACAGGATGAACAAATCTGTAAGAGCGACCATGATCCACAGACACATGAAGATAGAGAGCTTTCATTGACAAATGATTGCTGTCGCTTTGATAAAACTCACGACCACACTCATCTAGTCTTCAGAGCCAGCTCAGCTGCCAAATTCAAATACCCAACTGCAAAAAACGATTATCCCTAAACCTTTGTGTTATGTGATTTATTTAAAACCCCATGAATAACCTCAAATCTCTATAGAGAAGCAAGGGATATAATCTGTGAGATTATAGTTATAATCCGATACCCAGAGTAGACAAGTGCTTCATCTAATATAAGTAATTAGACAAAGGATTTTAAAAAACAAAAAAATTTTTAAAATGTTTTTCAGTCATGAAAAACTGTGGCAAACAAAATCAATAACCACAGGTCTTCCAGTTTGGCTTATGACATATCAATCCTATTGTATACGAGTTAATGAACACAAGTTGCTTTTTGATGTTGAGGGGGAAATTGCATGTTCATACCTTTCTTAACAGTATTACTGCATAAATGACTACAATAGATCCGATCGGATTTTGTTAATTCAATGTGCATGCATTGATGTTTGGAGAAAGAAGCAGTAGTAACACCTATATTGCATGTCGGGTTAATACATATATTGATGTATGTGTTTATTTCATATATATAAGTGATAAGATGTCAAAATATCAGAAGCAGTCGTATGTGATACTGAGTACGTTTTTGTAATGTGTATATATATATATATATATATATATATATATATATATATATATATAATGATAAGTCAATGAAAAATAATTAGACCTGCAAATGGAAGCAAATCAATATCTTCAGTTGTTCAGAACAAGGAGCATTTAGTGAATAAAAATATTTATTTTTCTTCTCTTTCATTCCTTAAGCCAGGCTTTTCAAAGATTAAAATCTTAGAGGAGGTTAATGATTGATAAGTTGACAGATGAGGACAGTCAATATTCGAAATTTGAAAACGTTTTAAAGTTCAAACGGGTATGTTCAAATGTGAATGAAAGTCACCAAAAACGGAAATCCAAGTTGTATGGGGTTCAGGTATATTGGTAAATCCAGAAGAATCTGTGTAGAAATCCAACGACGACGATTCCACCCAAGTCTGTAGTCCTTGGAGGTAGGATCAGATAAAATTGGCCATATTGAGAAACCGCAATTCTTCCTGTTTTCTATGAAACGGATTCAAAGGCAAAAGCAACAACAAGTTCTCAATAAAACTTAAGACGAACTGTTGTATTGTATGAAAATTACTTAGGATTGTGGGATAGGAGGAAAAAAGAGAGAGGGGTTCAATTCTCTAAAAGTTTACCTTTTAGTTATAAATTTTCATATATATATATATATATATATATATATATATATATATGTTAAAAAGAAATAACTTAAACCAACATTCCGGTCATAATTTATTTCTTATCGCTAGGACGAGAGTCATCAGACGTGTTGTTATGGCTGGTGGTTTCTGAGTGAAAGATGAGAGTGCTCAAATTTATAGCAATAAATCAATAACGGATTACTAGACATTTATCCCTTTAAAACCATCTTAGTTTCTAGAGTATCACATGAAACATTTCAACCATGACTCACTTTTAGATAATTGTTCATTTTTTTTCATATTTTCAATTTACCCTAATTATAATTCAATACAACCCCTTCAAATTATAAGACCCGAGCTAAGTAGGTCATCACTCCTGACATGCTTGGTTGGTGTAGGTGAGAGGTGGTTCACATTCGCCTGGGTTCCGGGATGGTAACAAGATACACCACTGGTGTCTTTAGCAAATGGTAAACACCTCGGTCTATGTTCTCCCTCCCATCTTTAAAGAGTAGTAGGATGGTGTGAGCTCCGTCATCTTTCAGTCAGAAACCACCAGCCATAACAACATGTCTGATGACTCGTCCTGATGAGAAAAAAATAAATAACGTGAAATGACTGGATTGTTGGTTTGAGTTATTTCTTTTTAACTTATATTATTGCTCTGTTTTTACATTGAGCTCTGACTAAGATTTCCTTCAGAAATTTCTTCTATATTTCACGGATCAAACACACACACACATATATATATATATATATATATATATATATATATATATATATATACATACATACATACACACACATATATATATATATAGTGTGTGTGCGTATTTAGGCAGTATTCTTTCATTTAAGCAAACATTGTTAAACAACAGAATTCATTTGCTTGATATACCTTTTTTTATTTTTTCCATTTTTCTAATCATCTTTTTGTGTTGAAATCAAAATAATTAATGAATGTTCCATGTGTATCACATTTGAAACCTGAAGATGATTCGACGAAGAATTTGAAGTGCTAATGATACATATAGAACATTCGTTAATTTTTTTGATTTTAACAGAAAAATTAGAAAATATAAAACAGGTAAAATTCTATTATGTTTAACAATGTTTGCTTATATATATATAAAGTTTTTATATTTAAAATATAAATTTTATAACATAAAGCAATTGTAATAGTGTGAGGATAGAGCTATGGTATAAAATATTTGTATTTAATTTAAACCATGTCAAATGTTAGGACGAACAGATTCACACCATTTCGCAAAAAACTTATTTCCAGTATACAATTATTTCGGCTTACTACCAAGATGTTTATAAAATGCTCCTGTATCCTATGCATATATTTCCTGGAGTGGCTCTCTTCAGTGCTCATAAAAAAAACAATGAAAAAGAAAGAAAAAAAATGGAAAAGAAAAAAAGGACATTTTCAAGCAAGTAAAGCCTGTATTACAGTCAGTCCGTACTCATCATCATTTTTTTTCTATGTATGTGTAAGCTGTGAGTTTACTGCTAGAATCATAGCAGCAACGACTGACTCATTTGAGCACCAATGTATTTTCTCATTTTCAGTTCCAATAATAAACTCGTTAACTAACTCCACACGTGTATTTTATTTTTCCTTCACTTGACTTAAAGTTTGTGTTTCATTTTGCTTCCAAATTTTCTACAATGAATTACTTCACAAATGTGAATACGGCATAGTTAATTGCATAGGCCACAACGGTATCGATAAGACAAATCACGAACACCCCTTTCCAGTTTGACCTTTGAAAGAAATATAAATGGACAATCTTCAGCTACATTCTATTTGTTCAGAATAGACTACCATTACCCCCTACACCAGATAATACCATTATCAGTCACTAGAGATGTAGTGTAGAGGTAAAAAATAACAGCTACTCATTTTGACAAAAGAATTCTTTATTTTGGGATGCATCCTCATACCTCTACAAAAGGCTTTATCTGTCTGTCAGTCACACTCCAGTTTGAAATAGCATTTCTGTTGGTCTGTCACACTTAAATGTGAAATAGCATTTTCACCATTCAACATGCAGATTGAATGGATGCATCTTAGGAAAATCCGTTCTCGTCTAAGTCACGCGTTCCCACGTAAATGTCACCAAACACGTGACAAAAATATTTCCTCTAATCTTTACAAAAAAGTTTTATCTTTATTGTTCAACCTTTCTCTAAAGGTCTTTCCTCTCCTTCTCATAGGAATTCTTTATCATTAGATACAAAAATATTAGCAGGAAATTGCGAGAGTGTTGACTTCTAGCTTAGATATTTAGAATAAATAGATCGATATGGAGGAGGACATAACTAGCGGTTTACTTCCTGGTAAGTTATATTATTATTATTATGACATGCTAGTGTACACCTGCCGTCAAAATTAGAAAAAAAATGCTGCACCAGTGTTCACACTCGCTATTTATCTAGATGTATTACTAAACTATTCATATAAAAAAATCATAGAATTGCATCAGTAATTTAATTTTTTCTGAATTATTATTATTTCTGATGACTTAAAGAAAAAGGGGAAACACCCACCAATGAGTTTTTATTATAAAGTGAAAGATTTCTTTCTGAATCATCGCCATCCCTATAACAGACCAGACGATTGTGCAAGTGGGGCTTTTAATGGAGGCGATGTGAATTTTGTAAGATAATTGATATAGCAGTTAAAAACAGAAGGAAAATTCTGCTGTGAGATTAGTTTCATGTTGAAATGACGAAATAAGAACCACAATGAGTTAATTGATAAATTTGACAATTATGGACAAATTCCTATAAATAGAGAAACAGGTAACTTTGAATAAACAAAAGCAAATGCATATTTCAATGTGGGACTTTTATTTTAACACACAGACAACTTTTTTTTTTATAATAGATTAACTCCACAGTTTTTAAGAAGCCAGTGCACTAGGATAAGCAACCTCTGGCCTACAAAAATGCCTGAGCAGCCCTGTCAACATTCCCTGGTAAGGGTGCCTCAAATGATTAACAATAAACTAACACCTTATCAGGTAAAGCCTGGAACGGTAAGACCTCGTAGGACTGAACAGAATCATACCTCAGTCAGACAGCAACAAAGTGATTTATATTATAATTCTATGATCTACTTCATTATTGAACAACGTCCACTTAAAAAATATTCCTAGGGGAATGAAATATATTTTGAAAGAAATTGAACCGAGAGAAGGTAAACCCTGAGAAGGTAGACCTCCTAGAACTGAACAAAACCATACCTCAGTCCCACAGCAACAAAGCCACTGTCTGACTGATTTGTATCATAATTCTAAACGACATAAACGAGCCACTGAAAAATTAAGTCGAACAAAAAATAATCATAAACTTTGACTTTCAATGTCAATAATTTAAAAAAAAACATAGTTTACAATGTAAATTTGACATGAAAGGATTTACTTAGAGTTGATATTGCTCCAAAGGTTTTTCCCTTTCTCATTAAAATTATTTATTTCGTTTTTTTTTTTTAAATTTTAGCTTACTATTAAACACCAACTTCTCAGTTCATGCAAAGAAAATCTTGGAAAACTTATCCGCTCAATTTTTAGAGAGGCATTCAGTTTGCTCTGCAAGTTCAGCATAAAATTATTTCCCCTCTCCTGTTCGTAGTTCCGAACAGGCATTTGTAAACAGGATTAATTTAGCTAAATAGCAGTACAAAAAAAAAGAAAACCAAGCAGAAGGGACTACTTGACATAGAAAACTGAACCACCCACTAAAAATTGAACAGGTCATTTTTTTCAAAATCTGGTGCTTAAAAGAACCCCCATCCCACCATCTCTACTGCTAAAAATGTTTGTCATTTAATTCCAAAAATATTTCATTACGTTTCCTTGGTTGAATCAAAAAGTATTTAAGTGACAACATCTCTTGAGAATTTTAAAAATAGTTCCACTATTTGCGCTATAAATACTGTGACAATATTTGGCAGATGGCAGTAAGCATTGTGTTTATATTTAAAGATGAAGATGTTTAAATCCGTACAATCATTGGTCACCTAAAATAAAAAAATAAACCTGAAAAGATGAAAAAAAAGAATGTTGATAATTTACTGGAAATAAACAGGAATTATTTATTACTTTTTCTTTGCATGTAGTCAATATTCTATTATATCAAGGGCAGTTGTCCGAGTGTACGTCCAGCTAAAAGTCAAAAACTACAAAATAAACACCCACAAAGTTGGTATATTCTTGATCGGCGTTGCCCTGGGTGAATAATACCTAAATTTTTAAAAAAATTATTCATTCTTTGGGTGTCAACTAGGCCAGGTTTCGTCAGGGAAGGAGGCGGTTTTTACAGCCATTTTACATACTAATTCATTTTCAATCAAATTAATTGATTCCACTATTTAATCCAGATCGGTATTTTAGTGTAAACATTCGCGGTTGCCTGTTTAGTGGGTTGCTTGTTTGCAATGCATGCAAATAACAGGCTTGCTGCAAGTGAGAAATATTTAACTAAGAGAAATCGCCTAAGATATGAGAAATATCTCTGATTTTGGGTGTGGCCACCCAGAATTCGATTTGTCCACTTGAGAAAATAATGTTCCTTCAGATATGAGGTTCCCTATGTGGTTATGATTCACTAGAGTTTTGGCAAAAGAAATAACCGGCAAGATACAGGATCCCCTAGGCATAGATTTTTTTGTTCAGAGATAAGGCTGGCTACTTCTCCTCAAATCCATCCTGATGTCCTCAACGGGGCGGAGAAGTGAAAACGGGGTCGTGCTATGGCTATGTCGTCCGGGACTTTTATTCCCTGGCAGGTCCTACCATGACGAACAGCGCCAGTTAATGACTGAACCTCGGCCAACCTTGGCAGGCAATGGTGAAATCCTGTATTTGCAGTGGATGTGAATAGGCAGCAAATGAATGCGTTATTAACGGATCAATGGTGCCTATGTCACTGGATGTTGGACGGAAGAGGTCAATGTAGACCCAACAACCAAGACCAAACAGTTCAGACAGAACTACCGTAACCCACTATAGTAGTAGCTCACACAGATGGCGCCAAGCTAACGATAGACCAAAAAAATGGCTCAACCTCAAACCATAAATTCATACCGTTAGCGGGTTTACAAAGGTGGCATACTGGAATTTCTGCTCTGGCTCCAGATTTCGAAAGATATGCTACAGAGCACCACCACCACCACCACACCAACAACAACAACCATAAAAACCGTCTACTTGCAACTAAACAATCGCTTAATCTGTCGACATACAATGTAAGAACATTACAGCTGGCTCATCAGATGCCAGAACTCATCGCAATCGCAATCAAATAGATGTGATAAATGTGCAAGAACATCGATTGTACTACGATGATATGAATTTAAAACAAAAGGATCGACATTTGTTTCTGCTTCAGCTATAAAGAATGCAGGAAACAACAATCGGTGGAGTGGGAATATTGTTAAGCCTTCGTGCCACAAAATCATTGAACAGCATCGAAAAAATAACGCCATGAGTTATAGTGGCGACCTTCAATGGGAATCCTATTCTACGCGTAATATGATGCAACAGCCCAACGAACATTGCTGAAGAACAAGAGATAATAGATTATCACGACGATCTCTCATCACTCATCAGATCCATAGCAAAACATATCATTATTGTCGGTGGTGATTTCAATGCACAGTTAGGAACGAACCAATACGACAGATTCGCATACCATCATACATCAAATAGAAATGGAGAACACCTGGAAGACTTCTTAATTGAAAATGAACTGATAAGTGTCAACACTTATTTCCAAAAAAAGAGGGGAAAACTCTGGACGTTCACATATCCCAATGGACACAAAGCTCAACTGGACTACATGATCATAAGAAATGGATCAACAGTGTCAAGAACTGTGAAGCTTATCAATCCAGGGGAGGCATTGATTCTGATCATCGCATGGTCACATCGAATATTAAACTCAGTCTGCGTGCAAATAAAAAAAGATCAGATCCAAATACAACTGGGCGATACTACTTCAAAATGTTGAACTTCAAACACAATTCAACCTTGCAATGAGAAATCGATACGCTGTACTACAAATGGATGATGTCAATGAATCACTGATCCCTCAAAAAGAGAAAGTGAAACAAAATCTTCCTTGGGAAAAACTAATTCAGGATAAAAGAAGAGAGTTAAGCAAATTGGGAGAAAGAAAAAACATGAGCACTAACAGAATCAACATAAAAAAACATGAGCACTAGCAGAATCAACATCAAAAAACATGAGCACTAGCAGAATCAACATAAAAAAACATGAGCACTAGCAGAATCAACATAAAAAAACATGAGCACTAGCAGAATCAACATCAAAAAACATGAGCACTAGCAGAATCAACATCAAAAAACATGAGCACTAGCAGAATCAACATAAAAAAACATAAAAAGACACAGAAAGAACTTAAGGCTATACATCTCGAGGAACCACAGAAGTACCTACAGTCACAAATCGATAAAATCACAAACGCTTCCGAAAATAAACAATCAGCGCTTACATGGCAAACAGTTAATAACATTACAGGCAGGAAAATAACTACGAAGGCCAAGATCAAAGCAAACAGCCAAGACGAACGACTGCAGAAGTGGAAGTACCATTTCCAAAATCTGCTAGGCAAGCAACCAATGGTAGCTGATGCACTCATCAAAATCGATTCCAAGCAAGAGTTAATAAAAACCGAACCATTTAATGAAAATGAATTGGAACTAATTTTGAAGAAACTAAAAAACAAGAAAGCTACCGGTCTTGACCAAATTCCACCTGAAGTTTGGAAAACAGGCAAGTTCAATGACATCCTGCTTTATTACTGTAACGAGGTGTATAGTAGGAATGCGATTTTACCTAAAGTTCAACTTAAAATTGTTCGAACTGATTAAAAATTTAATTTTATTATCCGTTTGAACAAATAATCAATATTATTTTACCTCGGTCGACCAGGACTCTCTGATTGCAGTCTTCGTTATTAGTGATAATAAGGCTGTCTATTTGCTTCTGTCATGTTTGTGTATCTCTACTTCACATTTGATGCCACAGTTGACTCCAAACGGTAACTATTAAACCCTGCTGCAACTGGAAAATCATACCTACCCCTAACTTTAAAAGAAGAAATCAAGTATTTAATCGTTAAATAATTGCACTGGAGTAAACGTTTAGATACTTTGAATAGGATTTATCATTTGTAGGCTATTATCCATGCATATCTCTATAAATTGTTTGCCCTGGCAATTCATGTGTTTTTCGATTGTGAATGATAGAGAATGTTGCTTGGTGGAAAGCTACCTTCACTTATCCTCATTATGGTGAAATATTTGCTTTGCCGAGGTCATTCCTCCAAAATGTCAGACAAACAAAGTCAAAGAAAGGTAATTTTTATATATGAAACGCATTTTTTTTTAAATGCGTTTCATACTTTTTAAATTGTATTTGTTAATTCAATTGTAAATCTACTTATAAAGTTGGACTGTTTATTGCACTGACAGTGACATTAAAACGCCACATTCGTATACGAAGAAAAAGAAATTCATCTTTCTATATTGAGCATGTCATCAACGTATTCAGCCTAACCAATTTGAATATTGCTTTACAAAATCACATCTCATTCATTCACTATTCGTTATTTCTAATCCAATAATTGTTTTCACTTATGCATTTCTATTTACACATATTTTACACTCTTTTCAGATCAATTTACTTCTGGAAGTTGTGATCTGATTCAATATTGTAAATTATACCCCCCCCCTTTTCACTTCGACAAAACATACACCCGCTGCTAAGCAAAAATGTCAGTGAGTATCCCTCGTTCCTCCCTCCACATTTTCATTACGAAATTAAATTCCACCATAATGCATTTCAGATCTATTGTACACAAGTCAGCCATTTCATTCTTTAATTAAATTGTAAATTAAAACCAAAGCAACTCCCCCCCCTCCAAAACACACATTCTGCATTAAAACAAACAAGTCAGTGAGTACCCCCCCCCCCTCCAAATAACCGTTAACAAATTTTTTTTTTATCATTATAAAGACTTTGGTTGAAAAGAACCTTTCCGCTCAATTTACTTCTGGGAGTTGTGAGTTGTGTTTTTCCCAATTTTCCCGGGGAAACACCAGGACACGGGTCTTGCTAGTAGTATGCATTTGTTTATTTACAATATTAAAAAAAAAAAGTTAAAGAATAAAATTAATTCACAAAGTATTTATTTTGGTTGAGACTTTTTGTTGAGGTTTAAAAAGAATTTATTTAATAATTTTTTATTTTATTTTTGGGTAGAAGAGGGGGTTCAAATTATAAATGTGTAAGCAAAAGACGTTGTGATAGTGTGTGTGTGTGTGTTTGTGTTTATAAAGATGACACCAAGATTGCTATGCATACAGTAGACTAAAGCATTTCTTGATATACGATAGGATTCATTGCAGCAAATAATATTTCTTTGAATTCCGTCTTTATCTGGTACAAAAATAGGCATTCTTTTTCTTTTTTTTTTTTTGAAGGTTACCTCCCTTTGTTAAAATTATGATTTCATATTTATCTTTATTGAAAATTTTCAGGACTCCATATTGGACTTTTCACACATGGGCAGGTTTTAAATCAATGTTTTGCCTCAACCATATACTTCCCATACTTCCTATGCTTAACTTATTTAATGTTATTTAAAAAAATTTTTTTTTTTTTTACTAAAACACAAAAATCATTTGGTTCTAAATAACTTAGGTGATTGAAATAGGAATTAATCTAGCCAAATACAAATGCTTTTATTACCTCCACCAAGGAGGTTATGTTTTTGCTCGACTTTGTCGCTACATTTGTTTGTGTCCAGCCTAGTGGGCCACATCGTTTAACCAATATTCAAACGTGATCAAAATATCGATCATGGTCTGATTTAATTTTGATATACCTAGGTCAAAGGTCAAGATCACAGAAAAGTGAAAGTCACACTTTGGGCGATAACTTCGGTTCTGTTCACCATAGAGACTCGCTACTTGGCTCATATTGTAGTAAATGAAGTCTCACATCTTATATGGCCATGGTCGAAATTTTGACGAGATTTTTTTACGTGTATCGTGGCTTGATGAGATAGAAACGATGGTCGCGTCTTTGGTATACCATGACTCACGCTAACAGTTAACATGTTATGAATGGAAAATGAGTAAAACTAAGGTGTTTTTTTTATTTCGGTCGAGTTTGTTTGTTTGTTGTATACAGACTAGCGTCCCATCGTTTGAGCAATCATCAATAAACTTGGTCAAAATATCGGCCATGGTCTAAATAACAACATTTAATTTGGGTATATCTAGATGAAAGGTCAAAGTCAAGGAAAGGTGAAAGTCACACTTTGGGCGATAACTTCGGTTCTGTTCATCGTAGAGACTAGCTACTTGGCCCATATTGTAGCCAATGAAGTCTCACATCTTATATGACATTGACTTTGAAAAGTTCGGTCAAGATCGAAATTTTGTCAGAATTTCAACTTCGATTTTTCCAAATTTGAAGTCTGGATCTGATGCTCTTTGATAACAGTAACCACCATCCAAAATTTCAGATAAATAGGTTTCGAGTTATCAACGTTTCCATGGCATAACTTCAGGCAGGAATACTTTATATTATAAGACTTTAGCCTATCCTTACGTTGTCAGACAGAGGTATGCAGTCTCACGACCGCCTTATATTCTTGTTTATATAGATATCAGGAGGTGACAGTGGTAAAGTTGATACCGATGCGGACTGACAACTTGAGTGTGCCAAGTTCGATTCCAGTCAGTTCTATAGCATGGATGTTGGCAACCTTGGTAATGCCTTTACGTACCTGATTCTAGAAGGAATTGGGGAAACAAACGTCAAAAACAGACTCTGGCTGGTCGAAAAAGTTATATCATGCCGATTCATAGGAATTTACGTTTTATATAGATACTAGATATACCCGTGACCCGTTGGGTCACAACCACTATTTAGTCTATTTTTAGAAAAATTCATAAACTGTGACGTCATATCTGTTAAGACATCCTTCTTGCATAACTAAAAATAATAAGTTTCTTTACTTCTATATTATCTTTATTATTATTAGTAGTAGTAGTAGTATTATATAGCATTATTATTAATATTATTATATAGAAGTATTATTATTCTTTATTATTCTGACATAGAAGTAAATAGACTTTTGTTGCCATCTAATTTACATGTTTATAGCGTGTATAGACTAGTGTTGGGACGATTAATCTGAAAAATCAGAACTTTTTGAGGTATCATTATAGGAAAAATTTCTGCTTATTTTCTGATGCCAAAAACGATTCTTTTAATTGTTTTTTTTTTTTTAATTTTTCATTGCTGGTACAAATGATAAATATTTATTGATTTTAAACTACCAGCAAAACTAAAATCTACAAGTTTATTTTTAACGTTTGCAAAAATATATGCACATATTACATGGGTTTTTATGGTAATCAGAAAAAAACAAAAAACAAACAAAAAACAAGAACAGCTCTATAGCTAAATATTTAGAGATTTTTAAAAGAATCAAAATTAGGAATTTAGAACAGAATCGGGAAAATATTGGAATCGTCCCATCACTGGTATAGACACACATGTAAATGAGATAACGATGAGAAAAGAGAGTCACTCTTTCTCTAAATGCTCACAGACATTAAAAACTATGAGAGAGTGGTTGAATCAACATAGAATGCGAGGTGACGAGAAAGATACATAGAGAGAGAGAGAGAGATGGGTAACTTGTTTAGTTAATTATAAATTACGGCTAATTATAACAAAATAATTTTTCTTTTCAAACATAACTCAATCCTAGAACTAAGATATATTTTAGCGTGTATTTTGTGTTATTAAAGTATTGATCAACTCACATATAATAAAAGATTTTATTAATATTTTGCTTTCTACAGAGGAATGGAATCGCAGACAAGAGTTATTAGAGCACTAATAAAGAGAAACGGTCAACAGGAATTATTCACAGTGAATAAACATTTAAAATAAACGATTCTTTCTAAGTAGTAATCTCTGAAAGAAAAATAAATGTTATTTGAAAGCAGAATAGAACTACGGTTTCCTTAGAGATAAGAAAACGGGGAGGGGTGGGGAGAATTTCAGACCCCCCCCCCCCTCTTCGTCTTTGCTCCAGTGATAATCGTTTATTACATTGGGTGCAACTTCGAAAAAGCCTCAATAAGGAAAAACAAATAATAAATAAAAATAAAGACATATTGGTATTATGTTTGAAAAAAGATGGGGTAAAGTACACGATAAGTCATGAAAATGAAATGCCGTGGTAGACAAAATATTTTTAAAAAGAGACAAACGGAAAACAGGTTAAAATGCAGGAGAAAAACAAAAACAAGAGATTTGACCGGTTTCGTTCGTATTAACGAACGTCTTCACTTCACTTTTTCTGAAGACGTTCGTTAATACGAACGAAACCGGTCAAATCTCTTGTTTTTGTTTTTCTCCTGCATTTTAACCTGTTTTCCGTTTGTCTTTTTTTAAAAACATTTTGTCTACCACAGCATTTCATTTTCATGACTTATCGTGTACTTTACCCCATACTGGTATTATGTAGGTGATCGTGACGGAACAAAGACATCGTACACCAAAAATTACGTAAATTGAGGAAGTAGTTTTTTTTAATCACACACAATCAAATTTTGTCATATTTTTCCATGCTCGCTTGTCACGTCTCCATCTTTGAAAAACAAGGGACGTAAGTCAGCCCAGCGTTACAAGTCAAGCTTGTGACAAGCAAGCGTGGAAAAAAATGACAAAATTTGATTTTCTGTGATAAAAAAAAAAGTACTCGCTCAATTTACGTCATTTTTGGTGTACAATTTCTTTGTTCCGTCCCGGTCACATACATAATACAGATATGTGTTTATTATTTGTTTATTATTTGTTTATTATTTGTTTTTTTCTTATTGAGGCTTTTCCGATGTTGTACCTTACATTCTACTTACTAACCTCCGACCCCCCCCCCTCTCCCCGGAACTCCGAGATAACAATTACGCGTTTGTGTGGGGAGATCACGTCACTAACACTGATCCAACGCACAACGTTTATTCCACTTCCTTGTACCACAAACCCTTGACTTAATGACTTAAGTGTTCATAAGTCATCATATATTGTTATTAGATTTTTTATATTAGAAAAAAAGTGAAAAAAAAAAAAAATAGAAATCATCAAACGGTTATAATCTTCTATAAAATTGGAATATTTGATATTATATATAATTTTTACGGTTTATAACGTGTTAGTGTTACGGTGATCTACCCTATTGCATCAGTACACACTATATGGACTCTTCCCTACAATATGAATAGTGATAATGGTGGTAACAGACAGTCGCTATGACCAAGGCAGAAGCAGTCTTTGACAACACATACTTCCTGTAAATACACATTCTTGTTAACTCTACCTCCTTGTTGTCTTATTTCTTTTCTGCCCTTTAAGGCCACAACATAGTGACAATTGACTCATGAATTATTACTTATCAAGACTAACAACCACTCAAGGATCAGGATTAATGAGATGGATAGATTTCAATTGAATGGTGAAAAATATTATGAGAGGATTTGAAAGTGATGGAGGGAATAAATAAAATTTGATTACTTATGAGGAAGGTTTATAACCATTATTTGTTGACAATGGATTTTAAGACGATCATGTTGTAGCCCACATGGAAGCGATCCAATGGTAACATGTTGGAGTCTCTTCTCCAATATGAATACCGCCATTTTGTGTGTTGGGTTATCATGGATAACACAATGTTCGAATATAGAGAGGAAAAAGACAATAATAAAGAAACGGTTGACAACAAATACTTCAATGGATTATGCTCCGATGAATTGGCTACTCTGGTGCCCCCCTCGACATAAATTCACTAGACCAACTTGACAATCAACAAAATCCCATTCATTCACTGTGAAGGTCCCCAGATGCCGGAGAGCCTTCGACTCAAATAGCTTCTTTCCTTGTACTGCTGGCCTCTGGAACTCCCTCCCTGCCCCCTGTTTCCCCGACAATACTGACATGCAGAAATTTAAAACTAATGTAAACAGACATGTCGCTGTGCAGATCCTGATTTAGGTTGACACCCCCCCCCCAACCTTCTCCCCTTTTCTTTTTCTCAGTAGCCCCTTACGTCTACAGTGGCAGCCTGCCTTGTTTGGGGTGAACTATGTTAAAAAAAAAAAAATAAATAAATAAATAAAAAACACACATTTCTTAGAAAGTTTGTCAAAGACAAGAAACCAATACATAAAATGGGATGAAGATCACAGATGTAATTACTAAAGTAAAAATTCTACATAAATGTCCCAAACACAATCGAAAGAAACATGAATTGACAGGGCAAACAATTTATATAGAGAGATGCATGGATAATAGTCTACAAATGATAGATTTTATTCAAAGTAAATAGCTGCAACCTGTAGAAACGGGCTATGCTAAGATGGCTAGCGGTCCGGGAGTCTCGTCTACCTGTCACCAGAAGCAAAAGCTGATGAAACGGTGTCACAGTTGAGTAACCGATGCTAGCATGGAGTGCTAAGCCGAACACGTCCGACTAGATTCAAGCTTAAGACCAGTGCACTTCTAGAGTGCATTCTCATGTTACTCAGTATAATTAAGGGGAGATAACTGGAGCATGACTCAAGGGAAATAACTCCTGAATATTATGAACCAACAGTAGCAATTTCAATTACACGTTGGGGATCTTTTAAATTTTAAGGACATTTTTTTAAAAAACTAAACTTAGTAACTACAAAATGGGTTTGTTTTATGGCATATCAACATTTTTGGGGTCATTTAATGCTGAATTCATTTATTTTGGTAAAAAATGTTATGCTTAGAGTTTTTAATATCTTAAAATATTGTTTTGTAGGCCATTATTTGTAAATAAATAATCTACAAATGATAGATTCTATTCACCGAGACTCCGAATGAGGGAGCTTCATGACACAGGCAATAACCCCATCACCTCCCATGAAAAGAGGAGGTATTGTCTGATAGGGTAAAATGATATTGTGATATTGTGTTCACGTAGGACACCAATAAAGAGTAAATACATCACAAACTCCCAGAGTTTTGTAGACAGACCTCCCATAACATATATATATATATAACAAGCAGTACTAATAGCTATATGCGCGATCCGAACACCGTTTCGTAAGATCACTCTAGCTGCCTGGTAAATGGCGGCCACGTGTCGCTATTTACAGTTAAAGTTACTCTATATTTACTAACTAATTGACGATAGCACTTTGGTTAAGATCACCGACTGCGAATCAGTGGCGATTTGTGTTCGGGGTTCGCACCCACCGACCGTCGGGAATTAGTTCCTAGACTGAAGATTGCGTTAGCATGAAACATCGATGTCTCTAGGTATTTAAATATTTAATATTTATTTATTAAAATATTATTGTGTATGTATATATATATATACATATATATATCCATAAAGGTATATGTTTCGTGTTTTTTAATTTACACTCATCCGTATGGAAATTACGTAACCATACCGTTGGTTGGACGATTCAAACCCTGAATCCAAGTATTATGAACCCCAGCTTCTTACCACCCGTCCGCCGTGACGACTATTCTTTGAAATGCGAAAGAAATATGCCTTGTATTTTTTAAATGTAAACGCAAGAAATAAGATTCTATATATTTCAATCACACAAAATACATACTAAAATATTCCTTAATTTTGGGATTGAGTTATGTTTGAATCAGAAATTCCATTTCCATTATTCTAATTAGTTGTAATTTGTAATTAACTCACCAAGTGACCCATTTTTTACTAAGTTTCTGTCTATCACTCTCACCCTCTCTCACTGTATCTTGTGTCACCCCCAGCTCCTATTCTATATCGTTTCTATCATTCTCACACCATATCTCTCTCTCTGGTTATTAGCAGTCGAATGTAATAAGGAAAGGAAAGAATAAAAAGATTGAAATAGTCCATTATAAATAAAAGAGAATAACATCACAAGTAATAATACTATTTAACCTGTAGCCGAGAGAGAAAGAAAGAGGGAAAGAGAGAGAAAGAAAGAGGGAAAGACAGAAAAGGAAAGCAAAAGAGAGCAAAAAATTACTAATTTGAGATTGTCTTTATTTAACTGGCTTTGCAAACTCACTCAGTGGTCAATAATTGATCTCCGAGCAAAACCAATGTCATATTTGGAATAAGCAGGTTGATATTAAATGATTAAAAGTTTTTTTGTTTTTTTCTAAGCAAATATATATGTGTAGTGTGTCTGTTTGAGGATGAAATTGAAAACAAATTGAAACCAAAAACAAACAACATTTTACGAGAAATCAAATAGTAGTATTAATTTCATATTACTAGAGGGCTTTACAATAATATCATGGGAGTCTGCGTTGACAAAAAATATCCATAAACGGCTAAGATTTTACGAAGAATCACACGATGGAACGAACAAACCATGGCTAAACAACTGTTATTAATTAGATGTTTCTATTTGGCGGGGGTATGGGGGGCAAAGGAACCATTGTTAATCAAATGTTTTTTAAATAACTTTTTTTTTATGCAACGAACAGTTTTAAAAGATGATATCTTTTTATATAACAAACAACGAAACAACTGTTTTTAACCAATTTCTTATTTGTTTTTTTGTTTTTCATTTTCTTTTCTTTTTAACATTTTAGGGTTAGTCTTTCGCTAGAAGTGACCGTTGTTGACAGAACTCAATGAGTCTTTCGCTAGAAGTGACCGTTGCTGACAGAACTCAATGAGTCTTTCGGGAGATTAAACGCCCTGACACAGATCGTAGAATTTTTTTTTTTTATGCAAATCGTAGAAATTAATGTTTTCCAAAAGTTATCGTCTGCTTGCTGCAACCTGATTGGTTAATAGTTTCGTTTGGAGACAGTTAATAAATGATAGATTGCAGTGATGCTGATTGCTTTTTAATTTAGTGAGCCCTGAGACCCACGAATTTGATCTTAATAGGTCCAAGAAATTAATGTTACAATTCCCGAATTAAGATGAAAAAAAAAAAAAAAAAAATTTAACATCTAATAAAATAAGAAAGTAGTCCTTATTCAATTTATATAGGAGAAAACATAAAAAAATATAACAGTATAAATAAGAATTATCCCCGCCCCTCAAGTGATAACGTGACCATAATTCAAGAATGTACATTTCAAAGAACAGTTGACCCTAAGAAGCTGCTCTTGGTGTTCCAATGACAGCCTGTTCCGATGAGGGGTAAGAATGAGGTTCTGAGCTGAGAATCCTTGCTCATAGCCAACTGTATGCACAATCAAGAAATGTATTTCCCTGATCCTTATCACAAAGTTAAATTGTTCAGTAACAAAGAAAACAGTTGGAAGGTTGGGTCGACTGACCTTATAGTTAGCTTGAAATGGTGGGAGAATAAACAAAGAAAGATAAAAAACAGAACTCATATTATGAAAAAATTAACTTGTGCCCTTGGAACGCATGAGTACGATTTTACTGCGTCATTTTAGATTTTTATGCGTCTCTGACGCAGGGCACGTAGCTATCAGCATCTTTGGATCGTATTCTACAGGATGCGGAAAAAATGTCTGATGATTGTTTACGAGATGGTTGAAAATGTAAATAGTCTTTTGTATCTGCAGCAAGTTGAATAAGGATTGAACAGACATTTATCATCTGAATCACATTTTCTTCAGACGTTGCTATGCAGACATTCACACTTTAACCTCAACCCCAAATTTCATTTAATCTCAACCCCAAATCTCATTTAACCTCAACCCCAAATCTCATCTAATCATTTCCAAAATTGTCCTCATCTTCGGGTTACATTTTCTAGTTTTATTTTTAGAAGACTTTATGACTTAAACCGTCAGGCATTTTGTGTGAAGGAATGTCAACAAATGGAAATATACATTCCAGGAATTTACACGCCGCCTCCGCCTCTATATCCATGACACTTCCCCGATCCTTCTCGCATAACCACATTATAGAAAGAAAAAGAAAAACACAAAACGCAACTACTTGAATGAGAAATTTAAAGCAACATATGCATAACTGAACAAGGAAAACAAGATATTTATCAGGCAAAGAATTTCAGATCTTTCATTGCGAAAAAATTTATGTGGACACAAATGCAGAGAATTGAAGCGGAAAAAACAAGAGTCTGGGAATTATTTTAAGATTAAAAAATATTTGCCGAAATATTAAGAAACAGAAAAAGTCACAAATAATAATAGTGAAAGTTACTTATCTCTTTAAAATTATCTGATTAAATATTGTGTGTGTGGTATGACCACGTTGACGCACCAGTTTCCATTAGATCACCAAAGTTAAGCGACGTTGAGCCTGGTCAGTACTAAATGGGTGACCATTTGGGAATACCAGATGCTCTATATGTTTGTTAACAGTCAAAAGTAATAAAACTATAAAAAAAAAAAAAAAGATTGGAATAGTCCATTATGAACAATAGGGAATATCACTACAAGTATTGATACTATTTAATCCACAGCTGGAGAAAAAAAAGAAAGAAAGAAAAAAAGAGAGAGAGAGAGAGAGAGAAATTTTAGATTGTCTTTTTATTTAAAAAAAATTTAACTGGCTTTTCAAACGCACTTTTTCTTGATTCAAGCAATCGAATTTAAACTCAATTGATGACCCAACAGGCCCCATTTTTTTCTAGAAACACAGAAAACATCGTGCAGTTATTAGGTTTTTCTCAGACACATAAAAAAGTCACACAAAAATGTTTACATGTTTTAAATAAATAAATGGTTGTCATCGATTTACTAAGAAAAATTTAGGTTAGGCTATCTTTAAATATTTTTTTTTTAATTTCTTAGAAACTATAACAAACCAGACGGCGTTGGGACCGTAAAGATGAAGTTGAAAGAAAAATGTTCGAAACATAAAACAAAGTGTTTAGAATAATGTGAAAAAAGTGAAATAGTGAAAACAGAGAAATAATGAAAAAATGTGAAAAAAATGAAAAACCTGAAGAAAAAATGTAAAAATAATGTATAAAAATGTGAAAATACTGTATAAAAATGTGAAGAAAATGTATAAAAATGTAAAATTAATGTATAAAAATGTAAAAATAATGTATAAAAATGTAAAAATGTAAAAATAATGTATAAAAATGTGAAAATACTGTATAAAAATGTGAAGAAAATGTATAAAAATGTAAAATTAATGTATAAAAATGTAAAAATAATGTATAAAAATGTAAAAATGTAAAAATAATGTATAAAAATGTGAAAATAATGTATAAGAATGTAAAAATAATGTATGAAAATGTAAAAATAATGTATAAAAATGTGAAAAAAAATGAAAAACGTGAAAAAAAATGAAAAACGTGAAAAAAAAATGAAAAATACTGAAAATAAGCAAATATGAAAAAAATAATGGAATTTATTAGAAGTGAAAACGGAATTAAGAACAATTTTCAATAACCCCCCACCCTTGCAGGTGTTATTATTAGTAACCTATCCTAAGATGAATACTTCAACTAGTAGAAGATAAATCAAAACGGTGCAATGTACAATCATCCTTGAGATATTCAAACAACAACAACAATTGTAAACTTTCCAGACAGATTCCATTTAATGGTTGGCAGTGGGATGGGAAGGAGGTCAGCAAGACCAACCAACATTCTGATTAGTTTTTTTTTCTTTTCCTTTTTGGTTTTGACCTGATATTCTATGAATTTAGTCATTCCATTCTCCCCCCCCCCCCCCCGGAAGGGGGATATCATCATCATCATCATCATCATCAGAAAGTGACATTTTCAACCAAGAGGAAGATAAACAAAATAAACCTTTGTCAAGGAATGAGGAATGCGGCAGCCCAACCCACCTCCCCATTTCCAGAGCAACGATCCCAAAGTAAATAAGCATATGTCAGAATGCATAAGATGAAGAGGAATGACCAGCAGAGAAGCCCCTGACCCCAGCTCCCAAAGACAAACCTACACACATTGTATGAAGGTTATCATTATGCATAGCGATTAAATAAAAACCCTTTTAATAACTAAATAAGTGTTATATACTAGTGTGATACTATAGAACATCCCGTCTCAAAGGCTATCAGTGTGGAGGTCCCCAGATGCCGGAGAGCCTTCTACTCAAATAGCTTCTTTCCTCGTGCTGCTGGCCTCTGGAACTCCCTCCCTGCCCCCTGTTTCCCCGACAGTACTGACATGCAGAAATTTAAAACTAATGTAAACAGACATCTCGCTGCGCAGATCCCAATTTAGGCTGACCCCCCCCAACCTTCTCCCCTTTTCTTTTTCTCAGTAGCCCCTTACGTCTACAGTGGCGGCCTGCCTTGTTTGAGGCGAACCATGTTAAAAAAAAAAGAAGAAAAAAAAAAAGAACGCCATTACTTTCATGGACATGAACCAACGGTTTAACGACTGAAGTCAAGGAGAAGCTTCCTCAGCCATGTCGAACCCCTAACATCTCAGGAAGAGACGCGACTACACTTGTGGACCAGACGGCTAGAGAATGGCCCCCTCCTATTGACATGGGAATCCCCCCTTCGGATGCCTTTCTCTGTCGGTTCAGAGGCACCCTGGCTCCAGTGGAAAACACTCAACTGCTTGAAAATGGGAATAGGGTGATCAAAAGTTGATATGAGTAGATGGGGGCTACAAAACTGACCCAACCATCAATGAATGACAGCGACCATGAGGTGGTTGAGAAGTCAGCAAATCTGGATAAAAGAGACAGCTAGCAGAAGAAATTACTAGAGCCCCCCCCCACACACACACACACAAACACACACGCGGTAACGTTAATAAGTCGTTTATAATGTTTGATAGGGAATCGAAAACAACTAATCCTGTTGACACATTGTAAGTAGATGGCTCGATGGCTAGTGGAGTCTCTTTTTCTTTGAAAAAGGCATCCGAATCCAATCAGCAACTAGCCAACGAAGAAGATTTTGAACACAATACCGCGGGGGCTGCTTCCCAGCTGGCTACAACATACTCGTTTTCAAGTCCAATGTAAAAAAATTCTTAGATAATCAAATTCTGGCCAATTTCCACCATCATTACCAATCATCACGGTATTGTCTCACTATTCACCTGACACTCATTAACCCTTATCCTCGAGTGGCCTTTCGGCCTTCATAACTGGTGACTAATAAAAAAAAAAAATGCCTTTATCACTACATGTCACTAGCGACTTCCTGTCCATGACGTCATATCCTTTAACTTCTAATGGAATTTTTCAGCTTTCAACTTAACCTAACCTTATGTGGGAAATACCAATTGTATACCAATAACATTTGTAGAATAAGTAAAACAAGAATGATTTTTTTTTCTTTTGCCCCAAAATCATTTAAAATGTTCTTACCCAGAACTGAGAGGGAAAGAGAAGGGTAATATATAGCGACTAATTTTGGATTATTTCTGATTCAAACAATCTAACTTGAGCTCAATAGGTGACATTTTTTTCTAGTATATATATATATATATATATATATATATATATATGCACACACACTATTTAACCGTTTAGCACATATATAACCCGGGCTCAATGGGTGATCTAACATTTTTTATAGTAATCTTTACATATCTATGATTACACAAATTGATAAAATATAAAATAAAAAACGCAAAAGTATCCAGTTTATCTTTAGACTCCCATGGGTTAGTCTAAACTGTTTGAAGCACCCTTGAGCAAGGTGTTTGCCAACCCCAAAATACATCTTTACAAACACTTTCTACTTTTTTTATTAAAAAAAGGTCTTCTGTCAGTCATGCGTATGATCTTAAACTACATCTGATGGTGAGGCTCAACATTTGGGATCCTTGGGGATTGTGGAGTCACCCCATAGTTAGCATTACTCCCAGGTCCACTCTGACCCATAGTACCCATCAAGATTTCATTTGTGGCTTAAATATCATTTGCAGACTATTTACAAAATACAAAACGATCTGAAATATTTGATGGTTTTGGTTGTAATACTTAATACTGATGATTGGACAATTCTATAAAAATACCCAATCGGACTTCAACCAATCAGAAAGAGTTTGCACCTGTTCATATTGATTATATAACTGAGAGCCCAAGTGCTGTCGCTAGTGAAAGACTCAACTTGCCACACGAACCCTTGTCAGTCATAACACTATTACACAGACTTCTTGCGGGCAAACAAACTTTGGCCGTACATAGCCCTTTGGCTACTGGCATCTTGGCAAACAACACAAGTCAGTACTGGAATATTAAAATATAGCGACAGCTTAGACAGTCTCATGGACTCACTCACAATAAGTCCACACACACATATGAAAAAAAACAACAACACTTATTTGCTTAGTCCCTTTGAACATTTCTTAACTCTTCTTAACTTGATTGTTCAACAAGACGTTAATGAAGTTGATAAATTATGTATGGATAAACTTTGTCATTGGCTACATAAGCGACAATCTAAACACATCCGCAAATGAGAGACTTAACTTGCCACAGGAATTTATGTCAGTCACAACACTGCGGTATTAACTGCTACACAGACTCATTACAGGTGAGCTAAATCTAGCCGTGACCACTTGACACACACAGTCTCACGAACGAACTCATATACAAGTCTCCACACTTACAGACCAAACAACACTTTCTTTGTCTAGACTCTTTGAATAGGGGTGGGATGTAATGGGTCAAAATTTCAGATTCATGCGAGTAGTATTTTTTTGTGTTTATTTATACATAAATAACACTAAACAATCAAACATTTTGAAAATTTTGCAAAATTCAGAAGGTGCAGGCCAAAATAGCTGTTAGGGCTCCACGGGACTCAAAATCCATCATTTTTCGGTGAAAAAGTGGTTTCATGCGACCTTGCAGGTCCTAAAACATCCTCAAAAGCTATGAATGGATATAGATGGTTAAATCTGATATAGTACTTTAATTTAGGACCATTTTCAGGCTGTGAAAGGGTTTTCATGAATGTAAAATAGCCAAAAACTATTGGCCTGCACCTTCTGAATTTTGCAAAATTTTCAAAATGTTTGATTGTTTAGTGTTATTTATGTATAAATGAACACAAAAAATACTACTCGCATGAATCTGAAATTTTCAACCATTACGTCCCACCCCTACTTTGAACTCTTCTTTATTCTTTAACTAATTACTTTTGGTTATTCAACAAGACGAAAATAAAGTTGATAAATTATGTATCGATAGACTTGCTTATCACATTTGACCATGCTTCTCTGAAAGTAATTTGTTGTTTAACCAAAAAATGAATATTATCCCTAAATGAAAAAATTTTTTTATGTATGGATAGACTTTATCATTACTTTTGATACTCTCTTATCTACAAATCTATAAATTGAAGCGTGAAATCTTTTTATTTAAATGACTGAATTTAGCATTAAATAACCCCAAAAGGGTTGATATGCCGTAAAACAAAACAACCAAACCCAAGGATTCGAAATAACAGCACTATCAAATCACTCATAGCGTGTGACACGACTATTAATCTGCCAATTCCCAGATTGTATTTCCTGCCGAACATTTCTATCTGTAAAGATGCTCTACCTCCCCACCGTCCTAAGTTCCGTAATTCATCACTTTAAATGTCAGTGCGAGGCAGATGACATAGCTAGGACCAACGAAAGGTTAGTCGATAGAATCCGACAATATGTGCCCACAAGGATCCATGCCGGATAGGTTGATAATACAAGGAATCTGAATTGTACATCCGGGTCAGTAATTGTTGAATATCTTATCAATAACCGAGCATGTGGCCTGGCATACACCATTGACATGTTTACGCACTTACGTCCTGTTCATCGATGCATCTTTAAGTTCTGGAAATCATTTCATCAAGTCTTTGCAGTTGTCTCTTTTGTAAACAAAATGGATGGATGTAAGGAGTTGGTGACATTTTTTTTTTTTTTTTCATACTTAGGTTTTACCCACCTTCCCCTGCTCATCCATTTCAATTATATATATACATCAGACCAATTCGACAATCAGTTAAATCCCATCCATTCACTGTGGAGGTCCCCAGATGCCAGAGGGCTTTCTACTTTAATAGCTTCTTTCCCCGAGCTGCCAGCCTTTGGAACTCCCTCCCATCTCCCTGACATGCAGAAATTTAAGTGTAATCTGAACAAATATCTTGCGGCACAACTATTCATTTAGGATGCCCCCTTTAATTTCTAGCCCCTAATCCACAGCAGCCCCTTACGTGTCAGATGAATTCAAGTTATATATATATATATATATATAACTTCTTTGTAAAGGAAAAATCCCAGCACAGTGCTCGATTAATTGAAAATTAAGAGCGTAATATTTATTTATTTTGGTACAGAAAAATTAGTACAAAATTAGTACATATATATATTTATATACGGGAAGAATACCTGTCCTGGGACGGGTTAAATTAATTCACTGAACAGAATAGTTTCACACCACTTTATGTCCCTTCATGAAGATTAAAATCAAGATAAAATGATACTAAACCTTATGTCTAGAATCCATCACAGGATTTTGATTCTAGAAAATGTCTAAAATTTAAGGGGTCTTAAGAAACCAAAATTCAGAGAACCTTGCTTCATTGGTGTCCAATGACTATGGATAAAATTTAATGCAAATATGAAATATTTGAATTTTCAAATGAGAGGCTGTGTCCAGATTATGCCCCCTAAAACCCTTTAAAATACAAAAAAGAATCTGAAATTTAAAGAATATTTATTAACTAATGTCTAATACCTATTGTGAAAATTTCACAAAAATCAAAGATATCTAAATTTTCATGAAGGGCTTCCACCCTCTTTTTGATACCTTAAACTAAATATAACCCATATTACCCACTTTTATGCATAGTAGCTGTGTTCCAAAACTCATAATGATCGGTTCAATAGTTTAGGAGTAATTCCTGTATCTACAAATATATAAACATATACACATACCTAATTTTATATAGATAGAGATAGAAAAGGGCCTAATTTCTGTTTTGAGAGATAGTGGATGCTCCCTGTTAGGGAGTCTGCAGTGAAGCAAGGATTGTGCAATCACCAACTGCACTTCTCCTGAGCCAACATTTCTTGATTCCAGTGGCAAGAAGAAACCCAGGACGACTGGAAAACAGAACTCGAACCTGGCACGGCGAAGCACACCGTCCACTTCTTTAACCAGTACATATAAGTTGGGCCATTTATTGCACTAACAGTGAGATTAAAACGCCAAATTCATATTCACGGTGCTAAAAGAACAATAGTTTTCTAATCTACTGATCATGTGTATGCGATCAACGTCATAAAGTTAACTAATTTGCATATTGCTTTGCAGAAGAACATCTCATTAATTAACTATTCATTTTATTGTTTTCTAATTCAATGATTGTTTATACTATAATATAACAGTTCTATTCATAGATATTTTTATATCGTGGATAAATGCTTAGCATTTTGAGTAAAAGTCTTTCCAGTCAATTTACTTCTCGGGGTTATGATTCTCGGTTTCCTCAATGTTCCTGGGCAATGCTAAAGCACGGATCCCACTACTGTGTGTGTGTGTGTGTATATATATATATATATATATATATATATATATATATATATATATATTCATTCTCTGAATTCACCCTTTATTTCTACAGTTCATATAACAATGTATCTAGTATAAATCCTATTTACCTGCCTCCACACGAGGGTTAGATGTGATACAAGGCTGACCTTAATGTGGGGTATATGGCACAACACGTTCAGTTCTGGCCACTGATCGGACAAATGAGCTCTCAATAAGAAGTCATCATCAGTCCAATGAGGATGCGGAGAATGTACTACTACTCGGAAGTAAAACTAAATTTTGACCTGTGAATTTACTTCAATAAGCAAGGATCGAAACTGGCCTACTAATATTCGCATTCATATATTTTATATCATGATTAATAAAAAAAAAATGTCAATTTTATAAATATCAATAAATTTGGCTTTCTGCATAAAATAGCATATATATATATATATATATATATAGTCACATCGTTTCTCAAAACTTTTTTTTTTTTATTCAGCATACAATTGTTTCGGCTTTCACTAAAAAATATGCCTAAATTGCAATCAGTACTCATTATCAGCATCGTATCATTTTTTTCCCAAATGATTGTAATTTAGGCTTTGCTTGCCATTTGTTTTTTTCATTGTTTTTGCTTCGTTTTATATAATTAGCACTGAGGATAGCCACACCAAGAAATAAATGCACAGGAGCATTTTACATATTTCTTGGTGTAATGCCGAAACAATTGTATTGCTGAATAAAAAAAAACAAGCTTTGAAAAACGATGTGAATCTGTCTTTCGTAACATTTGATATTAAATAAAAAATATTGTATACAACATAGCTCTTGCCTTACACTATTGAGCTATTATAAATGCTTTATATTATAAAATTTATATTTGAATATAATATTTTTTAAATATAAATATATACATATATATATACATAATATAAATATATATATATATATATATATATATATATATATATATATATATAAAGGAAATGGTAGTTTGCTTGAAGCATTGCTGGTAAACAAGTAAATATGAAGGTGAGAATTCCGAGGCAGGAGCAATGCAATGTTGAGAATCGGAAGGTGGAATATGGGATGAACAAAAATAAATGACAAGAGACGGTAAATCTCGAATCAATTCATTTATATTCAAAAAATTTTAAATATAAAGACAGTAAATTTTAAAATGTAGAGGTTACTGCTAAATATTTAAAGGTTCGGAATGGTAGAAACTTTAAGCATTTCGAGAGTAACAACCTCTCTTTTTCAAAAAGAAAAAGAATTGGACCAGCTCTGTCGGTTGGGGAAAACCAAGACCTTGTTTTCTCCAACTGATACAGCCAATTTAATTTAAATTTTATAACAAAGGAATTGTTATAGCTCAATAGTGTAAGGCCAGAGCTATGTTATATATAATATTTTTTATTCGATTTTATCTCAGATACAATGTTTAGAAAGACATATATATATATATATATATATATATATATATATATATATATATATATATATATATATATATATATATATATATATATATATATATATATATTATTTTATTTGTAAAATCCATTGATTAAAATGCACAAAGAAAATTCTAAAATTATTTTTCTTTTATTTTTATTTATTTTTTTATACATATGTTGAATGAAATTCCCAGCTAACTTGATGAGAATCTGGAGCCTGAACTACTAGACCACTTCAGTTAATTCAATAAATTTGTGAAAATGAAATTACTCAACTCATGAAACCTAAAGAGATTTTAATTGATAAGTTCCCTGCGGAGGCAATATTCAATGGGATTTGTTAAGTAGATGCCACTTCTTGTTCTGTTCGATCAATTAATGTGTGTTATTATTAATATTGCGTATTGAAATAAAGCACTACACATTTGTGGATGCGTTCAGGCATTCCCAGTGTGAAGACACGTGAAACTTGCAGACGCATTTAGTACTTTGAAAGGTTAAACAAAACAAATTCTTATTTCTACCTTTATTATGTTTCTTTTCCTTCTAAAAATAATAATTTTAATCTAATTATTTTTAATAAGACTAGCAAACAAAACAAAAAATTACATTTAGCATCACAAGGACTCTTAATACTACATTTGGTGCCATTCTAACCAATATTTTTGGAGCCTATAAATGTTTATAGTTATTATTAGTATCAATAGTACTATGTTAATTTCCATACCCTATGACACACCCAGTATCCAAAAGGCTCTTCATGCTAAATTTAGTGCTATGTGGACCAAACCTTTGGAGGCTCTAAGTGTTTAGTAGCTTGATTTCTTCTGACACAATCAGCATCCCAAGGGCTCTTCATACCAAATTTAATGCAATTCTTTCCAATAGTTTTGAAGTCTAGTCTATTGTTTTTAGTTGCAGTAGTAGTAATACTAGTTATGTAGCGTGAATAAGAAAATGTGTTAGTCCGATGCTGTCTCTAGCCTTGTTTTTTAGAAAGACAGGGAATTGTCTTTTACATAATGGCAAATGGGTCGTCGGATGTTGTCTATGGCCACTGCCGTCTTCGTTCATCTGCATCCGTTTTTTTAACAGAACGCGTCTACAGTTATAAAATAAGAGTTGTTGCATAATATAGGAACGTATGTGCGTAAATCTTCAACAAAATTTTATCAAAGAGACAACAACACCTTTTTACGGTTCACAAATTTATTGATGTTATATTTTCCTGGTCGGATTTCGTAAAACTAAACTTGTTAATCAGCCGACATTAAAGGACTTCTGCCTCCCAAGCTAGCTTTTTGGAGAGAGAGACAATACAGGTCTGCTGGAAATAGGTCCGACCGTTTTATTTCTTCAACTTTCGTCATGAAGTCACTCACTATATCTAATTTCCCCCTCTCTAATTATACGAGACTAGTATTAACAATTTTACCCCCATGACACATTAGGCATCTCAAGGGTGCTTCATCCTAAATTTAGTGCAATTTTCTAGGTTAGATTTGGAGCATCTAAGTGACCAACAGAGAGACAGAAAAAGGAAAATGGTTAATTGTAATCTGTATAAAGGGTATTCATCTGTTTGTGTGTAATCATCATTATCATTATCATCATATTCGGTTTAACTTCCATTTTACATGCTGGCATGTGTTGGACGACTTTTAGAAATTGACTTCCAATCTAACTCATCTCTGACCAGGTCTTTATTCTTTTTTTCTCAAGTCCATTCTTGTCACTTTCTCCCATCTTTTCCTTGGCTTTTCCCTGTGAACTGAACCTGCCACCTCAACTGTTCTACATCTACTTACCCAGGAACTCATCCATTCTTTCAACGTAGTCATACCATTGAAATTGCTCTACACACATCTCTCTACATGTCCAGATGTGTATCTTCCTCAGAGATCATCAGATCTAAACCCATCTTTAAGACTCACATTACACATCCATCGTATTATTCTCATATCATTTTTGTCCTTGGAACACTCGTCCTTAGCTGGCCAGCTTTCACTTCCATACATGATCACACTTAATACACATGCCTGATAGATTCTTCCCTTAGTCGATAGTGGTAACATTTTGCTGGTTAGTAATGGCAGAAGTACTCTGAACTTACTCCATCCACTCCTAACTTTTGCAATCACATTAGCACCTGCTCCTCCCTGTGCTCCAATGGTATCACCAAGGTAACACAACTTCTGAACAAGCTCAATATCCTTGCTATCCAAATATAATTTCTCCACATCTGAGTTCTCATCCGTCTCCATTGTCTTGCACACAAATTGGTTATCTCTCAACCTACCTGTAAATTCCCCTGCACTTCTTGTGTACCCAATGCTTACAAGTACGACAGAAACATGAGTTGCACCTGACTTCCTTTCCACAAACTTTTTGTGGCTAAAACTCCAAAACATGATAAAATAAAGAGTTATTAACAGATCTGCCAACTCAAAGTCTTTTGCACTGAATCTCATGATTTTTACTTCAATCTCAGATGGCGGCGCTATTCTTTTTACGTTTTAAGTTTTAAATGCGCACAAATTTATCTTAGTATTATTCACATGCCACTAAATTGTTTTAAAGTTGAAATTGAAGAGAAACAACACGAACGTTTAGTTTTTTGTTTTTTTCTGGGGTTTTTTTTTTCATGGAAATCGCTCCAGAAAAGACATGAAGCCACTTGATGTAAGGAGCTAACAAGAACAAAATATGACTATCGCAAAGACAGGAGATGCCTATTGGCCTGAGTCTTGAAAAGACCAAAACTATAGGTAGGAAAAACAGTCAGCAGGAAGAGAGTTCCACAAGCCTACAGTTCTTGGAAAGAAGCTACTGGAATAGGAAGCTGTATTACAATGAGGTATCAAAACAGCGAATTGATGGAGACCACTAGACCAACGAGTCAAATGAGCTGGAATAAAGGAAGAACGGAATAGATCACATAACTCTGAAAAACACATGCCATAATAGTATTTATAGAAAAGACTGAGACTAGCAACATCACGTCTGTTAATGAGAGAGAGAGAGGGGGTGAAGAAAAGAAGAAAGCGTAGGCCTAATCAAATTACAGATACGTTTCTGCACCTCATCAAGAACCCTCAAATGGGACAGAGATTCACCAGCTCAAATATGAAAATAGCACTCCATACATGGTAGATATATGGAGAACGAGAATAGCCTCATGTGTGAGAAAGTGTTTGGAGCGATAGAGAGAACCGACTTTACGAGAAGCAGAAAGAGCAATGGATCTAATTTTTGAACTCCAAGAGAGATTTAATGAGAGAGAAAGACCAAGAAGTTTTAGAGTTGATTTCTCTTCAAGAGCAGAGCCATCCATGAGAATCTCAGGAAGAAAAGGGACACACCTACGATTGAAACACACGAGTTGAGGTTTAACAGGATTAAACAAAACAAGCCATTTCGTACCTCAATCCACAACTGAACCCAGGTCAACTTCTAGATCAGCTGCATATTTCGACTGATCTGACGGAGATGGGCGAGAAGCAACACCAGAATAGAGAGTGGTATTATCAGCATAGCTGTTAATTTTCTCTGAACAATATATAGAGAAGAAACAGTGTTGGGCCTACAATAAAGCCCTAAGGAACACCAGTATTGATAGGAAAATAGAATGAAGAGACACCGTCCAAAGTTACTCGCAAGCTTCAATCAGAAAGAAAAGACCTAATAATATTAAAAACGTCATCACAAGTTCAGAAAATAAATCAGACAGTTATGACTGAGATTTTTATTGCTGTTAACCGGATGTAGACGATTTCAATAAAGTGTGGAAACTTCACTAGCATCGAAGATGGCGACCTTCTATACCATGCATAGGCAACCTTTGTTCATGTGTCGGCCAGATGAAATGTTCTCAGCCTGAACACAATAATAGACTATGCATAGCATATGTACTTACACCTTCATATATTAGATAGATATAGATATAGACATATGCAACTATTGATTTTTATGGTTAAAGGTCGTATCCTTAGTCCAATCCGGGTACCAGCGGTGTCTTTAACAACTCTTAAAAGCTTACCAAAGGTCCAAAAGGATTTCTATAAATAGATTTGTTCTGACCTTCAGTAGTTCTATTTTAGTTTGAGACACGTGGTATATTAGCAGTGTTTCGGATAATCTCTTTGGAATTCTTTTTTTAATACTTTCCTAAAATAATTATTCTCATCAAAGGTCTCCGGAAGCCACACAAAAAGCATCCGCAGGCCAGATTTGGCCCACGGGCCTTAGGTTGCCTATGCATGTTTCTGCACTATTCATTGCTATTTATTAACGATTTATACTACATTCAGGTTTTCCGGTAAAACATTAAGTACCCAAATTTTCTTATTTTAGCATTTTCTACTTTTGATCTTCTAGCCTCGCTCCCAAATCTTCACATTGTTTTGCAAAATCTCCAAATTTTCCCTTTTCGGGGATTGGCAGGTCTTTACTGTTACTGAGGTTATATCACTAGTGAAGGCTAAGAGCCACTCGAGGATAATGGTTAATAACTGATGAGTACAGTTTATGACAAATGTTTAATGTACATCAGATTTGAAGAGGACGATGTTGAAGCAATCATGTGGCAACGTGTTCTATACATGAGAGGTTCTTGGAAAGAAACTCTGTTCATGGAAATTCCGTTTGGAGTTAGGCACACAGAGCTGCTGGCCTCTGGAACTCCCTCCCTGCCCCCTGTTTCCCCGACGGTACTGACATGCAGAAGTTTAAAACTAATGTGAATAGACATCTCGCTGCGCAGATCCCAATTTAGGTTGACCCCCCCCCCCCCCCCCAAAAACCTTCTCCCGTTTCTTTCTTCTCAGTAGCCCCTTATGTCTACAGTGGCGGCCTGCCTTGTCTGGGGTAAACTATGTTCAAAAAAAAAAGAAAAAAAAAGAAAGTTATTTGCAGTGGTAGAGAGCAGAGATGTTGATGTGAATGTTTTACAAGGAGGAACCAGTGATTGAAGCTCAGTCGAGCATCTTCCATGGAAATAACGATAGAGTAGAGAAAGACTAGCAACGTCTGTTCTGTGAGAAACAAGTTGCAGAGAACAGAAGAGATCACCCTCTTCCACCACTAGGTAACGTAATCGGTTTTGTGCTCCAATGGGCACCTCTCCAGATATGGCAAAAGTAATCCATCTTAGGACTTATCTGATTCTTGTATAGGTAGCAGATGGCATCAGGAGTCTGCATCAAATAAATTGGCCATTTTCAGCAGGTGTCGACTGCAGACTTGCAACCACGACGCGTGTGAATACTGCTTGGAAGAAGTTCAGGGAGCTGTTACCAGTTCTCACATCACGCCATCTGTCGTACAGGACCCGTAGTCAAGTGTATAGCACTTGTGTGAGGAGCGCTATGCTCCATGCCAATGAAACCGAGGCACTGACAAAGTCAGACCTCCAACATCTGCAGCACAATGACAGGGCAATCGTTAAACAGATTTGTAACATCAAGCCAAAAGATACTTCCACCGTGTGGACAAGTGAGTTGCTGGGGAAACTTGGTCTTGCAGACCTCGATCCCATCTTGAAGGAGAGAAGACTCCGCTGGTCTGGCCACGTGGACCGATCCAGCAGTGCAATCAACTGTGCACTAAACCTACAAGTTTCTGGTAGGCACGGAGATGGCCGGCCAAAGTTATCTTGGAGGGAGCTGACAGAGAGAGACTGCAGAGACTGGAGGTTCTTAAACGCTGATCTTCAGGATCGACAAAAGTGGAGATCTACAGTGAGGACTGCCATGTGTGCAGCTAGCCAGCTGTCTGGAGGGGGATCAACATTGCCCCCCCCCCAATCCTGCACGATAATCAAAAGGATGATGATGATGATGATGATGATTTTATTTTACATGCTTTTTCTAAACTAATTTTAGTTTTAGCGTCAGAATGCTGTTTGAGAAAAGCAATACATAACCTTATTCTGCTTTCGGAATCAGCAAAGACCATTCTCAAGGAAATGAATAAATAAGTCAGAAATGCAGTGTCATGGGTGTGCATTTTTATAGTAATGGCGAGTGGGTGTAGTATATGCGAGAATAATTAGTTTTATTAACAGGTGTTAGTGTGTTTGACCTAGACTAGAGGGAAAGAGGTTATGATTTAGGCATTTCAACGCACAAGCTGATTAACACCTGTTAACAAAACTACTCATTCAAACATATACACTCACTCATATTATTACCATTTTTATAAAGAAAACATTATTGTTAATTCCTTTGATGATGGCAGCTGTTGAGGTTGAAAGTACTTGAACCTTTAATTTAACATTGATATTTGGTCAATTTATCAATTTATTTCGACATCTAAAATATTAATCAGATAACGAGAACAACTGGAGGCAGACATCTCTCCTGTTTCAGGAAATATGCATAAAGAAAAAAGTGCACCTTAAACACACTTATACAGACATATATATATATATATATATATATATATATATATATATATAATAATCCAGGTAAAATATCCACAGGGTAGTAATCCAAAGAATTTCCATCGGGTTTATAAAAAGTGCTAAATATCAAATAGAGCTTTTATATATGATTATTTTTATTTACACAGACATGTACAAAGTCTGCGACACTGACATGTCGATGTTATCGATCAACAGCTATTATGTGACGTCACGGGCGGGACTACAAATAGACCCGAGGAATTAGGTTCAAGGATTCATTTCGTAGACAGTAAACCTGGCGACGAGGTAAAAAAAAAAAAACCCGAAACTGAACAACAACTGAAATTTAATTTCTCGAAGCAAACAGCGACGAGTAATCGAAACAACAACTGAAATTTAATTTCTCGAAGCAAACAGCGACGAGTAATCGAAACAACAACTGAAATTTAATTTCTCGAAGCAAACAGCGACGAGTAACCGAAACTAAACAACTGAAAAAAAAAAAAAAAAAAAAAAAACCCGAAACTGAACAACAACAACAACTAATATTTAATTTCTCGAAGAAAACAGCAACAAGTAACCGAAACTGAACAACAACTGAAATTTAACTTCTCTAAGCAAAACAGCGACGAGTAACTGAAACTGAACAACAATTGAAATTTAATTTCTCGAAGCAAACAGCGACGAATAATCGAAACAACAACTGAAATTTAATTTCGCGAAGCAAACAGCGACGAGTAACCGAAACTAAACAACTGAAATTTAATTTCTCGAAGCAAACAGCGACGAGTAATCGAAACTAAACAACTGGAAAAAAAAAAAAAACCCCGAAACTGAACAACAACTGATATTTAATTTCTCGAAGAAAACAGCAACGAGTAACCGAAACTAAAACAACAACTGAAATTTAACTTCACTAAGCAAAACAGCGACGAGTAACTGAAACTGAACAACAACTGAAATATAATTTCTCGAAGCAAACAGCGACGAGTAATCGAAACAACAACTGAAATTTAATTTCTCGAAGCAAACAGCGACGAGCAACCGAAACTAAACAACTAAAAAAAAAATTTAAAAAAAACCCCGAAACTGAACAACAACAACTGAAATATAATTTCTCGAAGAAAACTGAACAAAACCCCCTCCGAAGAGAAAATAAATAAATATGTCTCTTTCAATGCCAACAATAGAACCCCTAGACTGGGAGGACTCTAACCAGGAGCAAGCATGGAGGGAATGGAGTGAACACCTTGAGGACGCATTTACGGCGTTCGAAATAAGGGATGACAATCGACAGCGTTCACTTTTACGATTTTATGGGGGACGGAAACTAAAAGAAATCATCAGGACTTTAACCCCAGAGGTACCACAAGACCGATTAGAGCCAACGTACAAAACAATGAAGATAGCTTTGGACGAATACTTCATCCAGAAAACCAATAAGGTTTTCGAACGTCATAAATTCCGAATGCTTATGCAAGATAACGGGGAGTCTACACACGACTACGTCACCCGTTTGCGGATACAAGGGGCAAAATGTAATTTTAACGAATACAGTCTAGACAAGGCTATAGTAGACCAACTAATAGAGAAATGCACCTCCAACAAATTACGTCGAGCGTATTTAAAAGAAACGGATTTGACCGTAGAGGAAGCACTTCGGAGAGCATTCATATTCGAATCCACTGAAACACAGGCCGAGCATATTGAAGGGAACGGGAAAGGGCATTCGGATATCCACCAAGTTAAAACCAGCTACAAACGGCAACAACTTAACAGTGATCATAGACATCTCCCCTCCACAGACAAAAACAGCCCTTTAAGACCTGTCACAAGATGCTACGGCTGTAACAGTTCAGACCATATACATGGTCAAACAAAATGCCCAGCATTTGGGGAAAAATGTAACTACTGTGGATTAAAGAACCACTTCGAGAAAACGTGCTTGAGGAAAAAGAGCAATAGAAAAAAAGAATCAAACCTATCAGGCGAAAACAAACGTGTCCAACCAGTATCAACGAAACTGGAATCAGACAACCAGACATGGGTCTTCCAAATAGATCACATTAGTGCGGCAGGAAGCGAAGTCGTCCACATTGACGACGTACCCGTCACAATATTAATAGACTCTGGAGCAGATATCAATCTCATTGACGGCAAAACTTTTTCGGGAATCCTTAATTTACGACCGAATTTGACATTAAAACAAACCAATTGTAGACCAAAAGCCTATGGGAACACACCGATACCTCTAAAAGGGGAATTTTTTGCTACGCTAACAAAGGGGCCCAGGAGAATAGCCCACAAGATATTTGTTACTAAGGCATATCAAGGGGGTAACATATTGAGCAAACGGGCCAGCATTGAACTAGGGTTCATTACCACCCCACAAGTGAAATCACTCCATACAAACAGTATCCCACAATCAACAAAGGACATTTTCAAACAACATCTACCCTCATTAGAAGGGTTAGGAAGAATGAGAAATTTTCGACTCAAAATCGAAATTGACAATAACATTACGCCAGTAGCCCAACCACCACGACGAACACCATTTCACATCCAAGAAGCGGTGGAGAAAAAAATCGAGGAAATGTTAGAAAATGATATCATTGAACGAGTGGAAGGACCAACTCCGTGGGTCTCACCATTAGTAGCGGTACCAAAGCCAAACGGGGAGATAAGAATATGTGCCGACCTACGCGTAGCGAATAAAGCAGTAAAACGCACTCGCTATCAAATACCAACAGTTGAACAACTATTGAGTGAAATTGGCAACGCAAACACTTTCTCGAAAATCGACCTAAACTCCTATTATCACCAAATAGAACTAGATCCAGAGTCAAGGGACATCACCACTTTCTCTTGCAAGTCTGGGATCTACAGATACAAAGTACTAGTGATGGGAATTACATCTGCAGCCGAGGAAGGGCAGCGATTACTACAACAAATCCTCCAGAAAATCCCAAACTGCTGCAACGGGGCTGACGACATTCTAATCTGGGGAAAGGACACAAAAGAACACAACAAGACCCTAGATGCGGTATTGCGGACGTTGAGAGGAAACAACCTCACAATCGCACAGAAAAAGAGCATATTCCACAGTGAAGAACTCGAGTTCTATGGGTTTATTGTGTCCAGCACAGGGATCAGACCCACCGACTCCAAAATAAAAGCAATAAAAGAATTCAAAAACCCCGAAAATATCCAGGACGTACGTAGTTTCTTGGGGCTGATAAATTACCTCGGGAAATTTATCCCTCGTCTGGCAACACTCAGTGAGCCCTTAAAAAGGTTGACTCGTGCAAACACGGAATGGCGATGGACCAAGGAAGAGGAATCTTGCTTCCTTAAACTGAAAAATATGATAATTCAAAGCAAGCCGCTTATGCACTTCGATCCAAAGCTGGAGACATCAGTCTTGGTAGACGCCAGTCCCGTGGGACTGGGAGCAATACTGTGCCAGAACAAACTAGGAGTACTTACCCCCATCAGCTATGCATCGAGAACTCTGACCGACGGTGAACGTCGCTACTGCCAACTGGAAAAAGAAGCCCTAGCTATTGTGTGGGCTTGCGAAAAATTCCATTTTTATCTGTATGGAAAAAATTTCCTGCTAATGACTGATCATCAAGCCTTGACAACTATTTTTAATCCCAAAGGCAACCCCTCCGCACGAATATTGCGCTGGATCCTACGCTTACAACAATATGACTATACTATCAAACATATCAACGGTAGGAATAATCCAGCAGACATACTCTCTCGACAACCGATGAAATATCAAAAAACAGTATCACCAGAAGAAGAGATTGCCGAAGGGTTTATCAACGCCATCGTAGCAAACAGCACGCCTAAATCAATCACGTTATCAGAGATAATGGAAGAATCTCAACGGGACTTAACTCTCAAAGCAGTGGAAAAGGCGATACAACAAGGCGACTGGAGTAAAGAGTCAACCCAACCCTACAAACATGTGAAGAATGAGCTGACAGCCAAACGGGGTATAATTACGCGAGGATCCAGAATCATTATACCAAAAAACTTGCAGAAGCGAATCCTGAAGTTGGCACATGACACACACTTGGGTATAGTGAAAACAAAAGCGCTGCTTAGGACTAAGGTATGGTGGCCTAATATAGACAAGGACATAGAGACCACTATAAGCCGATGTATCCCGTGTACGACCCAAGACCCGAAGAGTAACCATCGTCCAGTACATATGGCCGAGATGAAAGGTCCATGGGAAGTCCTCCACGTCGACATATGTGGACCTTTCCCTAGCGGGGATTATGTTATTGGGATGGTTGATGCAGGCTCAAGATGGCCGGAAGCATTCATTACGAAAACCACGAGAGCCAGTACAGTTGTATCAACGATCCAAAACTGCTTTTATACACACGGCATCCCCACCATCATTGTTTCAGATAACGGACCCCAATTCATATCATCCGATTTTAAGCAATTCTGTGAACAATGGGGTATCCGACATCGGAAGATAACACCTTATCATCCCCAAACTAATGGGGAAATTGAGCGGTTCTTTGGAACTATGTTGAAAGCGATTAGAGCAATGAACACTGAAGGAAGGGACTGGAGGAAACATCTAGGAGAATTCCTGATGTATTATCGAAACAGCCCCCATGCCATGACGGGGGAAACACCTGCCTCTCTTCTCTTGGGTCGGGAGGTGAACATCAACCTGCCAGGACTACAAAAAAGACCTGAAAGCCAGGCCTGGAGAGCAGCTCGGCAAAAAGACAAGAAAGAGAAATACAAATTAAAGGATCGCACAGATCAGAAAAATAAAGCCAAACCATCTTACATAGAAACAGGAGAAAGTGTACTCCTAAAACAAAGTAGATATAATAAGCTAACCCCAGCTTATCATCCAACACCATGGACAGTAGGAGAGCGCAAGGGGGAATCCGCGATTATAAGGCAAGGAGATAAACGGGTGCTAAGACACACGTCACAACTAAAAAGAATCCCCCAAAACACGACCCGTCAACAAGGGGAGGATGATGAGTTCCCTTTCAGTGATGAGTTAAGGAAACTGGAAGAAGAGGAACAGACCCAAAGAAGCGACGAAGAAATGGACCTCCCGATCGCACTCAGACGAGCAAGACGACACATAAGAAAACCCCGGAGATATGCAAGCAGCAGTTCAGGGGACGAGGGAAGCGATCCGAATACAGAGGAGGAGGTAGATGTGACGCCGGATGTGACGTCACGGGCGGGACTACAAATAGACCCGAGGAATTAGGTTCAAGGATTCATTTCGTAGACAGTAAACTAAATATCAAATAGAGCTTTTATATATGACTAGCGGGGCTACCCGGCGTTGCTCGGGGTCATAAAAACATAATTGAAGAAAAATTGCGTGTGTAACATCTTTATATTAAAACTTCTATTTCTCTCCTTCTCTCTCTATAGCTGTCTCTTTATCTTTCTACTTTTCTCTACCCTGGTCGCTACTTTTAAATTTTGCCTTTTGCGAAAGCTGTTTCTTCCCCACCATTTCATCCTACGTTTCACAGGGCAATAGTATGACTTATTTCTATAAAAAGTACCACCACTGTCTGCGCCTTCTATATAGGTACTTATAACCGCCCCGGTGTTCATACTATATATTTTGAATCCCCTCATGATATCCTTCATCATTTTAACTCCCCTCGTTGTATTCATCATTTTCGATCTCCTCATACTATTAATCATTTTCAATCCCCTCATAATATTCTTCATCATTTTCAATCTCCTCATACTATTAATCATTTTCAATCCCCTCATAATATTCTTCATCATTTTCCATCCTCTCGTAATATTCCTCATCATTTTCAATCCGCTCATGATATTCTTAATAATTTTCAATCCTCTCATGATATTCTTCATTTTTTCAATCCTCTCATGATATTCTTCATTATTTTCAATCCCCTCATGATATTCTACATCATTTTCAATCCCCTCATGATATTCTTCATCATTTTCAATCCTCTCATGGTATATTTCATCATTTTCGATCCCCTCATGATATTCTTCTCATTCTAAATCCCCTCATGATATTATTCATCATTTTCAATCCTCTCATGGAATTCTCCATCATTTCCAATCCTGTCAGTCTATTCTTCATAATTTTCAATCCTCTCATGACATTCTTCATCATTTTCAATCCTCTCATGACATTATTCATCATTTTCAATCCCCTCATGATAGTCTTCATCATTTTCAATTCCCTCATGATAGTCTTCATCATTTTCAATCCTCTCATGATAGTCTTCATCATTTTCAATCCTCTCATGATAGTCTTCATCATTTTTAATCCTCTCATGATAGTCTTCATCATTTTTAATCCTCTCATGATAGTCTTCATCATTTTTAATCCTCTCATGATAGTCTTCATCATTTTCAAACCTCTCATGATAGTCTTCATCATTTTCAAACCTCTCATGATAGTCTTCATCATTTTCAATCCTCTCATGATATTCTACATCATTTTCAATCCCCTCATGATATTATTCATCATTTTAAATCCCCTCATGGTATTGTTCATCATTTTAAATCCCCCTCATGGTATTGTTCATCATTTCCAATCCTGTCAGTCTATTCTTCATCATTTTCAATCCTCTCATGACATTCTTCATCATTTTCAATCCTCTCATGACATTCTTCATCATTTTCAATCCCCTCATGATAGTCTTCATCATTTTCAATTCCCTCATGATAGTCTTCATCATTTTCAATCCTCTCATGAGAGTCTTCATCATTTTCAATCCTCTCATGACATTCTTCATCATTTTCAATCCCCTCATGATAGTCTTCATCATTTTCAATTCCCTCATGATAGTCTTCATCATTTTCAATCCTCTCATGAGAGTCTTCATCATTTTCAATCCTCTCATGATAGTTTTCATCATTTTTAATCCTCTCATGATAGTCTTCATCATTTTCAAACCTCTCATGATAGTCTTCATCATTTTCAAACCTCTCATGATAGTCTTCATCATTTTCAATCCTCTCATGATATTCTACATCATTTTCAATCCACTCATGATATTATTCATCATTTTAAATCCCCTCATGGTATTGTTCATCATTTTAAATCCCCCTCATGGTATTGTTCATCATTTCCAATCCTGTCAGTCTATTCTTCATCATTTTCAATCCTCTCATGACATTCTTCATCATTTTCAATCCTCTCATGACATTCTTCATCATTTTCAATCCCCTTATGATAGTCTTCATCATTTCTAATCTTCTCATGATAGTCTTTATCATAGCTCTATCTAGGATATTAAGCACTTTTCTCCCGGACAACGCCGAGTACTTTGAAAATCAAGGAGGCCTCATGAGCACAACTCAAATCACTTAGGTATCCTCTCTCCTTCTGATCTGCGAAATTATCCAAAGGGGAACAAAGATGGCGTTAAAATATTTTCCAAACCTATCATTACAGTAGCTCTATCTAGGACATTGAGCACTTTTCTCCCGGACAACGCCAGGTACTTTAATAATAAAGGAGGCCTCCTGAAGACTACTGAAATCACTTAGGTATCCTCTCTCCTACTGATCTGCAGCATAGTCCAAAACGGGAACGAATATGGCGTTAAAATATTATCCAAACCTATTACTACAGTAGCTCTATATAGGACATTGAGCACTTTTTTTCCCGGACAACGCCGAGTACTTTGAAAATCAAAGAGGCCTCCTGGAGACTACTGAAATCACTTAGGTATCCTACCTTCTTTTTCATCTGCAAAATTGTCCAAACAGGAACGAAGATGGCGTTAAAATATTTTCTAAACCTATCACTACAGTAGCTCTATCTAGGATATTGAGCACTTTTCTCCCGGACAACGCCGAGTACTTTGAAAATCGAGGAGGCTTCATGAGCACTACTGAAATCACTTAGGTATCCTGTCTCCTACTGATTTGCGAAATAGTCCAATAGGGAACGAAGATGGCGTTAAAATATTTTCCAAACCTTTCACTACAGTAGCTCTATCTAGGACATTGAGCACTTTTCTCCCGGACAACGCCGAGTACTTTGATAATCAAGGAGGCCTCCTGGGGACTACTGAAATCACTTAGGTATCCTCTCTCCTTCTGATCTGCGAAATAGTCCAAAGGGGAACGAAGATGGCGTTAAAATATTTTCCAAACTTATCACTACAGTAGCTCTATCTAGGATATTGAGCACTTTTCTCCCGGACAACGCCGAGTACTTTGAAAATCGAGGAGGCTTCATTAGCACTCCTGGAATACCTTAGATATCCTCTCTCCTTCTGATCTGCGAAATAGTCCAAAGGGGAACGAAGATGGCGTTAAAATATTTTCCAAACCTATCACTACAGTAGCTCTATCTAGGACATTGAGCACTTTTCTCCCGGACAACGCCGAGTACTTTGATAATCAAGAAGGCCTCCTGGGGACCACTGAAATCACTTAGGTATCCTCTCTCCTTCTGATCTGCGAAATAGTCCAAAGGGGAACGAAGATGGCGTTAAAATATTTTCCAAACCTATCACTACAGTAGCTCTATCTAGGATATTGAGCACTTTTCTCCCGGACAACGCCGAGTATTTCAAAATCAAAGAGGCCTCCTGGGGACTACTGAAATAACTCTTATCCATTCCCCCATCCTTTTCAGCGTAGATGCTGTTAAAATATTATCCAAACCTATCACTACAGTAGCTCTATCTAGGACAATGAGAACTATTTTCCCGGACAACGCCGAGTACTTTGAAAATCAAAGAGGTCTCATGGGGACTACTGAAATCACTTAGGTATCCTCCCTCCTTTTCATCTGCAAAATTGTCCAAAGGGAAACGAAGATGGCGTTAAAATATTTTCTAAACCTATCACTACAGTAGCTTTATCTTAGATATTGAGCACTTTTCTCCCGGACAACGCCGAGTACTTTGAAAATCGAGGTTGCTTCATGAGCACTCCTGAAATCCCTTAGGTATCCTCTCTCCTTCTGATCTGCGAAATAGTCCAAAGGGGAACGAAGATGGCGTAAAAATATTTTCCAAACCTATCACTACAGTAGCTCAATCTAGGATATTGAGCACTTTTCTCCCGGACAACGCCGAGTACTTTGATAATCAAGGAGGCCTCCTGGGGACTACGGAAATCACTTAGGTATCCTCTCTCCTTCTGATCTGCGAAATAGTCCAAAGGGGAACGAAGATTGCGTTAAAATATTTTCCAAACCTATCACTACAGTAGCTCTATCTAAGATATTGAGCACTTTTCTCCCGGACAACGCCGATTACTTTGAAAATCGAGGAGGCTTCATGAGCACTCCTGAAATCCCTTAGGTATCCTCTCTCCTTCTGATCTGCGAAATAGTCCAAAGGGGAACGAAGATGGCGTTAAAATATTTTCCAAACCTATCACTACAGTAGCTCTATCTAGGACATTGAGCACTTTTCTCCCGGACAACGCCGAGTACTTTGATAATCAAGGAGGCCTCCTGGGGACTACTGAAATCACTTAGGTGTCCTCTCTCCTTGTGATCTGCGAAATAGTCCAAAGGGGAACGAAGATGGCGTTAAAATATTTTCCAAACCTATCACTACAGTAGCTCTATCTAGGATATTGAGCACTTTTCTCCCGGACAACGCCGGTATTTAAAATCAACGAGGCCTCCTGAGCACTACTGAAATAACTCTTATCGATTACCCCATCCTTTTCAGCGTAGATGCTGTTAAAATATTATCCAAACCTATCACTACAGTAGCTCTATCCAGGACATTGAGCACTTTTTTCCCGGACAACGCCGAGTACTTTGAAAATCAAAGAGGCCTCCTGGGGACTACTGAAATCACTTAGGTATCCTCCCTCCTTTTCATCTGCAAAATTGTCCAAAGGGGAACGAAGATGGCGTTAAAATATTTTCTAAACCTATCACTACAGTAGCTCTATCTAGGATATTGAGCACTTTTCTCCCGGACAACGCCGAGTACTTTGAAAATCGAGGATGCTTCATGAGCACTCCTGAAATCCCTTAGGTATCCTCTCTCTTTCTGATCTGCGAAATAGTCCAAAGGGGAACGAAGATGGCGTTAAAATATTTTCCAAACCTATCACTACAGTAGCTCTATCTAGGACATTGAGCACTTTTCTCCCGGACAACGCCGAGTACTTTGATAATCAAGAAGGCCTCCTGGGGACCACTGAAATCACTTAGGTATCCTCTCTCCTTCTGATCTGCGAAATAGTCCAAAGGGGAACGAAGATGGCGTTAAAATATTTTCCAAACCTATCACTACAGTAGCTCTATCTAGGATATTGAGCACTTTTCTCCCGGACAACGCCGAGTATTTCAAAATCAAAGAGGCCTCCTGGGGACTACTGAAATAACTCTTATCCATTCCCCCATCCTTTTCAGCGTAGATGCTGTTAAAATATTATCCAAACCTATCACTACAGTAGCTCTATCTAGGACAATGAGCACTATTTTCCCGGACAACGCCGAGTACTTTGAAAATCAAAGAGGTCTCATGGGGACTACTGAAATCACTTAGGTATCCTCCCTCCTTTTCATCTGCAAAATTGTCCAAAGGGAAACGAAGATGGCGTTAAAATATTTTCTAAACCTATCACTACAGTAGCTTTATCTTAGATATTGAGCACTTTTCTCCCGGACAACGCCGAGTACTTTGAAAATCGAGGTTGCTTCATGAGCACTCCTGAAATCCCTTAGGTATCCTCTCTCCTTCTGATCTGCGAAATAGTCCAAAGGGGAACGAAGATGGCGTAAAAATATTTTCCAAACCTATCACTACAGTAGCTCAATCTAGGATATTGAGCACTTTTCTCCCGGACAACGCCGAGTACTTTGATAATCAAGGAGGCCTCCTGGGGACTACGGAAATCACTTAGGTATCCTCTCTCCTTCTGATCTGCGAAATAGTCCAAAGGGGAACGAAGATTGCGTTAAAATATTTTCCAAACCTATCACTACAGTAGCTCTATCTAAGATATTGAGCACTTTTCTCCCGGACAACGCCGATTACTTTGAAAATCGAGGAGGCTTCATGAGCACTCCTGAAATCCCTTAGGTATCCTCTCTCCTTCTGATCTGCGAAATAGTCCAAAGGGGAACGAAGATGGCGTTAAAATATTTTCCAAACCTATCACTACAGTAGCTCTATCTAGGACATTGAGCACTTTTCTCCCGGACAACGCCGAGTACTTTGATAATCAAGGAGGCCTCCTGGGGACTACTGAAATCACTTAGGTGTCCTCTCTCCTTGTGATCTGCGAAATAGTCCAAAGGGGAACGAAGATGGCGTTAAAATATTTTCCAAACCTATCACTACAGTAGCTCTATCTAGGATATTGAGCACTTTTCTCCCGGACAACGCCGGTATTTAAAATCAACGAGGCCTCCTGAGCACTACTGAAATAACTCTTATCGATTACCCCATCCTTTTCAGCGTAGATGCTGTTAAAATATTATCCAAACCTATCACTACAGTAGCTCTATCCAGGACATTGAGCACTTTTTTCCCGGACAACGCCGAGTACTTTGAAAATCAAAGAGGCCTCCTGGGGACTACTGAAATCACTTAGGTATCCTCCCTCCTTTTCATCTGCAAAATTGTCCAAAGGGGAACGAAGATGGCGTTAAAATATTTTCTAAACCTATCACTACAGTAGCTCTATCTAGGATATTGAGCACTTTTCTCCCGGACAACGCCGAGTACTTTGAAAATCGAGGATGCTTCATGAGCACTCCTGAAATCCCTTAGGTATCCTCTCTCTTTCTGATCTGCGAAATAGTCCAAAGGGGAACGAAGATGGCGTTAAAATATTTTCCAAACCTATCACTACAGTAGCTCTATCTAGGACATTGAGCACTTTTCTCCCGGACAACGCCGAGTACTTTGATAATCGAGGAGGCCTCCTGGGGACTACGGAAATCACTTAGGTATCCTCTCTCCTTCTGATCTGCGAAATAGTCCAAAGGGGAACGAAGATGGCGTTAAAATATTTTCCAAACCTATCACTACAGTAGCTCTATCTAGGATATTAACCACTTTTCTCCCGGACAACACCGAGTATTTCAAAATCAAAGAGGCCTCCTGAGCACTATTGAAATAACTCTTATCGATTACCCCATCCTTTTCAGCGTAGATGCTGTTAAAATATTATCCAAACCTATCACTACAGTAGCTCTATCTAGGACATTGAGCACTTTTCTCCCGGACAACGCCGAGTACTTTGATAATCAAGGAGGCCTCCTGGGGACTACTGAAATCACTTAGGTATCCTCTCTCCTTCTGATCTGCGAAATACTCCAAAGGGGAACGAAGATGGCGTTAAAATATTTTCCAAACTTATCACTACAGTAGCTCTATCTAGGATATTGAGCACTTTTCTCCCGGACAACGCCGAGTACTTTGAAAATCGAGGAGGCTTCATTAGCACTCCTGGAATACCTTAGATATCCTCTCTCCTTCTGATCTGCGAAATAGTCCAAAGGGGAACGAAGATGGCGTTAAAATATTTTCCAAACCTATCACTACAGTAGCTCTATCTAGGACATTGAGCACTTTTCTCCCGGACAACGCCGAGTACTTTGATAATCAAGGAGGCCTCCTGGGGACCACTGAAATCACTTAGGTATCCTCTCTCCTTCTGATCTGCGAAATAGTCCAAAGGGGAACGAAGATGGCGTTAAAATATTTTCCAAACCTATCACTACAGTAGCTCTATCTAGGATATTGAGCACTTTTCTCCCGGACAACGCTGAGTATTTCAAAATCAAAGAGGCCTCCTGGGGACTACTGAAATAACTCTTATCCATTCCCCCATCCTTTTCAGCGTAGATGCTGTTAAAATATTATCCAAACCTATCACTACAGTAGCTCTATCTAGGACAATGAGCACTATTTTCCCGGACAACGCCGAGTACTTTGAAAATCAAAGAGGTGTCATGGGGACTACTGAAATCACTTAGGTATCCTCCCTCCTTTTCATCTGCAAAATTGTCCAAAGGGAAACGAAGATGGCGTTAAAATATTTTCTAAACCTATCACTACAGTAGCTTTATCTAGGATATTGAGCACTTTTCTCCCGGACAACGCCGAGTACTTTGAAAATCGAGGTTGCTTCATGAGCACTCCTGAAATCCCTTAGGTATCCTCTCTCCTTCTGATCTGCGAAATAGTCCAAAGGGGAACGAAGATGGCGTAAAAATATTTTCCAAACCTATCACTACAGTAGCTCTATCTAGGATATTGAGCACTTTTCTCCCGGACAACGCCGAGTACTTTGAAAATCGAGGAGGCTTCATGAGCACTCCTGAAATCCCTTAGGTATCCTCGCTCTTTCTGATCTGCGAAATAGTCCAAAGGGGAACGAAGATGGCGTTAAAATATTTTCCAAACCTATCACTACAGTAGCTCTATCTAGGACATTGAGCACTTTTCTCCCGGACAACGCCGAGTACTTTGATAATCAAGGAGGCCTCCTGGGGACTACGGAAATCACTTAGGTATCCTCTCTCCTTCTGATCTGCGAAATAGTCCAAAGGGGAACGAAGATTGCGTTAAAATATTTTCCAAACCTATCACTACAGTAGCTCTATCTAAGATATTGAGCACTTTTCTCCCGGACAACGCCGATTACTTTGAAAATCGAGGAGGCTTCATGAGCACTCCTGAAATCCCTTAAGTATCCTCTCTCCTTCTGATCTGCGAAATAGTCCAAAGGGGAACGAAGATGGCGTTAAAATATTTTCCAAACCTATCACTACAGTAGCTCTATCTAGGACATTGAGCACTTTTCTCCCGGACAACGCCGAGTACTTTGATAATCAAGGAGGCCTCCTGGGGACTACTGAAATCACTTAGGTGTCCTCTCTCCTTGTGATCTGCGAAATAGTCCAAAGGGGAACGAAGATGGCGTTAAAATATTTTCCAAACCTATCACTACAGTAGCTCTATCTAGGATATTGAGCACTTTTCTCCCGGACAACGCCGGTATTTAAAATCAACGAGGCCTCCTGAGCACTACTGAAATAACTCTTATCGATTACCCCATCCTTTTCAGCGTAGATGCTGTTAAAATATTATCCAAACCTATCACTACAGTAGCTCTATCTAGGACATTGAGCATTTTTCTCCCGGACAACGCCGAGTACTTTGAAAATCGAGGAGGCTTTATGAGCACTCCTGAAGTCCCTTAGGTATCCTCTCTCCTTCTGATCTGTGAAATAGTCCAAAGGGGAACGAAGATGGCGTTAAAATATTTTCTAAACCTATCACTACAGTAGCTCTATCTAGGATATTGAGCACTTTTCTCCCGGACAACGCCGAGTACTTTGAAAATCGAGGATGCTTCATGAGCACTCCTGAAATCCTTTAGGTATCCTCTCTCTTTCTGATCTGCGAAATAGTCCAAAGGGGAACGAAGATGGCGTTAAAATATTTTCCAAACCTATCACTACAGTAGCTCTATCTAGGACATTGAGCACTTTTCTCCCGGACAACGCCGAGTACTTTGATAATCGAGGAGGCCTCCTCGGGACTACGAAAATCACATAGGTATCCTCTCTCCTTCTGATCTGCGAAATAGTCCAAAGGGGAACGAAGATGGCGTTAAAATATTTTCCAAACCTATCACTACAGTAGCTCTATCTAGGATATTGAGCACTTTTCTCCCGGACAACACCGAGTATTTCAAAATCAAAGAGGCCTCCTGAGCACTATTGAAATAACTCTTATCGATTACCCCATCCTTTTCAGCGTAGATGCTGTTAAAATATTATCCAAACCTATCACTACAGTAGCTCTATCTAGGACATTGAGCACTTTTTTCCCGGACAACGCCGAGTACTTTGAAAATCAAAGAGGCCTCCTGGGGACTACTGAAATCACTTAGGTATCCTCCCTCCTTTTCATCTGCAAAATTGTCCAAAGGGGAACGAAGATGGCGTTAAAATATTTTCTAAACCTATCACTACAGTAGCTCTATCTAGGATATTGAGCACTTTTCTCCCGGACAACGCCGAGTACTTTGAAAATAGAGGTTGCTTCATGAGCACTCCTGAAATCCCTTAGGTATCCTCTCTCTTTCTGATCTGCGAAATAGTCCAAAGGGGAACGAAGATGGCGTTAAAATATTTTCCAAACCTATCACTACAGTAGCTCTATCTAGGACATTGAGCACTTTTCTCCCGGACAACGCCGAGTACTTTGATAATCGAGGAGGCCTCCTGGGGACTACGGAAATCACTTAGGTATCCTCTCTCCTTCTGATCTGCGAAATAGTCCAAAGGGGAACGAAGATGGCGTTAAAATATTTTCCAAACCTATCACTACAGTAGCTCTATCTAGGATATTGAGCACTTTTCTCCCGGACAACGCCGATTACTTTGAAAATCGAGGTGGCTTCATGAGCACTCCTGAAATCCCTTATGTATCCTCTCTCCTTCTGATCTGCGAAATAGTCCAAAGGGGAACGAAGATGGCGTTAAAATATTTTCCAAACCTATCACTACAGTAGCTCTATCTAGGATATTGAGACCTTTTCTCCCGGACAACGCCGAGTATTTCAAAATCAAAGAGGCCTCCTGGGGACTACTGAAATAACTCTTATCCCTTCCCCCATCCTTTTCAGCGTAGATGCTGTTAAAATATTATCCAAACCTATCACTACAGTAGCTCTATCTAGGACATTGTGCACTATTTTCCCGGACAACGCCGAGTACCTTGAGTATCCTTTCTCCTTCTGATCTGCCAAATAGTCCTGAGGCGCTCTTACCGGCGAATGGCGACATTCCCGCTTCCCAGAGTACGCCTGAGGCGCTCATACCGACGAATGCCTACATTCCCCCTCCCCGGATTTCGCCTGAGGCGCTCACACTTCAACACTGCTCAAAAAAGGAGTAGATAATGGATGGGATGAGGGCATCATGACAACGGAACCGATACGACCCTACCTCAACACTTCTCAAAAAAGGAGTAGATAATGCATGGGATGAGGGCATCATGACAACGGAACCGATACGACCCTACCTCAACACTTCTCAAAAAAGGAGGAGATAATGCATGGGAATAGTGCATCATGACAACGGAACCGATACGACCCTACCTCAACACTTCTCATAAAAGGAGGAGATAATGCATGGGATGAGGGCATCATGACAACGGAACCGATACGACCCTACCTCAACACTTCTCAAAAAAGGAGGAGGTAATTCATGGGATGAGCACATCATGACAACGGAACCGATACTATTCTACATCTACCCTTCTCAAAAAAGGAGGAGGTAATGCATGGGATCAGTGCATCATGACAACGGAACCGATACTACCCTACCTCTACACTTCTCAAAAAAGGAGGAGGTAATGCTCACACCGGCGAATACCGTAACCCCCCCCCCCCAATTTGGCCTGAAAGGAGGAGGTAATTCCTATCATGATAACAGAACGGCCACAGGGAGGGAGGGGGGGAGGAATATTAGCGTCTATTAATAATTAAGAAAGAAAGTGTGAGAGGGAAAAATGACAGAAAGGAAAACTGCCACTCTCTGACGTCATGATGACCTGATATAACCGGACACAATTTAGGGCAAGACCGGGTACATCCGGTAAGGGATTATGGGACAGGTGCGGATGTGATTGAGCAACCCTTGTTTCACTACACACTCTTAACGTAGGATTCCTATGTTGTTATTGATGCATTTGGACAGAAGTTATTGGATGATCTGATAGAACCGGACACAATTTAGGGCAAGACCGGGTACATCCGGCAAGGGATTATGGGATGTTTACAATGACTCTGCATTTTTATCGGATTAGTACATAAATACATTAGATTATTTCAAATTTAGTACATAATAACGTTGAAAAAGTCGAATAAAATACGAAAAAACTGCTACCTTTTGTCGGAAAGTGGTCCGGTTGACTGTCAGCGAGTGAATCGTTATTTGCGATTTTGAGATATTATGATCCCAGGATATGTACGGTGCTGAAGATATACACTTTTTGACATGTCGCCGCTTAGTTTTTGAGGAGAAGCTTCACATACAGACATACATACATACAGACAACTGCCCTTTATATAAGAGATTATTTTTATTTACACAGACATGTACAAAGTCTGCGACACTGACATGTCGATGTTATCGATCAACAGCTATTATAAACTGAGATCTCATGTTGATCGATAACATCGACATGCCAGTGTCGCAGATTTTGTACATGTGTGTGTAAATAAAAATAATCATATATATATATATATATATGTATATATATATATATATATATATATGTATATATATACATATATATATATATATATATGTATATGTATATATATATATATATATGTATATATATATATGTATATGTATATATATATATATATATATCTATATATATACATACATACATACTCATTATAGAATACGCGTCAGGGACAGGTAAAATAAATTCCCATAACAGAACAGTTTTGCAGCACTTTCATGCCCCCTTACAAAGATTAACCTTTAAATACTTTTTGTTTCAAATGACATATTCCAACGAAATGTCTATTTTATAATATTCAACAAAAATGTGTCAAACTGCAACTGCTTTCACATCTGCAACGAGCCTGTTGGCAAGTGTGAGTAGGTAATTAATATGTTGCATCAGCACACCCGCTAAATAGGTAATCAGTATCTTCGATGTCACGATGGCGAATGAGGGTATGATATTATAGATATAATAATGTGTTTTCTGTTCATGTGTGTATAATAATGCATTTTGTTTAGTTTATGCTGTGATATTACGGCCAAAGGCAATTGATATCTTTTTGTTTTATATTTTATATAATATTATTTTTGTACCAATTATGCCATTTGTTGCACATTTGCAACATTATTTATTTCTGTTCAACATTTTTTTTTTTTCAATAAATAATTTATACTTGATAATTTTTTTTTTCAAAACCAATATAAAAAATAAAGTATTTAAAGGTTAAGATAAAGATATAATGATACTAAACCTAATATCTAGAATTCTTATTCCAATTTTGATCAAAATCAAATTTAAGGCTTAAGCTTAAGGGGTCTTAAGAAGCAATTGAAATTCAGGGAATCTTACATAATTGATGTCTAATGACTATGGATAAAATTCAATGAAAATTTGAAATATTTGAATTTTCAAATAGGAGGTTGTGCCCATATTACGGCCCCTAAAACCCTTTCAAATACTTCAAAGAAATTGCAATTTGGGGAATATCAATTAGTTGATGTTTCATACATATTGTTAAAATTTCACAAAATATTAGGTGTATCCGAATGTTCACAAAGGACTTCCACCCCCTTTTTACAAAACTAAATTAAACTTAGAAATATAGCAAATTACGACCCCTTACACCTAGCAGTTGTATTCCAAAATTCTTGACGATCTGTTCATTAATATAGGAGTGAATCCTGTACATACACATATATTAACATCTACGCGTACCTAACGTTATATAGATAAGTACACGGCTCTACTTGTTATAGAGTAGTATTAAATAAACACGCTTAGATTTAGGGTTATTTATCCAACTACTATTAACAAAACTACATCTGAAGTTTTTTTTTTCTTTTTGTTTTTTGTTTTTTTAGAAAATTAGAATTATGGACTCTACATGCCCAAATTTAGTATATATTAAAAAAAAATTTAACGTCAATACGTAGTTAAAACAAAATGTTTTGAATTATTAAAATAATTTCAAACGCTATTGACCCATTTATTTTTTTTATTATCGCTTATGTCTGAATTCCTGTTTTGAAACATGACGTAAATCAAATCGATAATGTCACGCCAAAGCTATAATTATTTTGTTAAGGTAATGTTTTAAGCTCTATTTATAAGAAAGTCCAAATAGCTCAGTTGGTAGAACGTCTGGTTGAAGATCTCATGGTTTCGGTTTCAATTTCCGACCATGGAATCTGTTTTACTTGTTGGGAATTTTATTATTTACTTAATACAATATTCTTCATTTCTAAAAGTAGTTAAGATCTCTGATATTTCGAAATTAGACAAATTCTGCAATATATTCATTACGTTTAAAAAAAAAATGTGACTGACGAAAAAATTGTGATGGATGGACAACATCTCTATATTTTTCTCGATATTTTTAAATAGAGCAAAGTGATAAAAGGTAAATTATAAATAATTATTATCATGTTATTTTATTGTTTAGCTGTTATGTCCATTTTATGCCACGTGCAATGTTTTAATAGGAATTTTGTTTTTTTAAGAGGAGAGAGGCTGAAAATATCAAAGGTGAAAGATTATTGGAATAATAAACTTTGCTGGAAAAAACTTAATCCTGCCAAAAGATTGCATGAGGTATGAAACGTACGTACAAGTTAAACACAATAAATAACATCTATTTATATACATTTATGCGTCGTAATTTATCATATACGAGCACGGCTCTCGGCGTTGCCCAGGGGCGGGAGAGGGGAGGGATAGTGTCTAAATAAAGCACAATATAAGAGTATCAGTCGATTGCTTACTGGCAACACTGGGAGGTAAGTATAACTGAAACAAACAAACAAAAGTTGATATTTTACTGTCATAATCGCGAGTAACTTTCAAAATAAAGGAGCTTCTGCAGTTTAGGGACGGGACAAATTTATTTGTTTTCATTTCAGAAGAGCTACATTAGTGTAAGCCGCAGACGACTATTTTTTTCACTTCTGAATTGTATCCCGTTAAAAGACAAAGAGAGAAAGATCAAAGTTTCAAATAATTTTATTATATTTATTTTATTGCAATTTTTTGTTTATATTGTAAATAAAGACTTTGTTTCATTTTTAAATTGATTTGTAAAAAAAATTAAAAAAATAAATGGTATTACCCCAAACTAGATGACTGTTTAAATTTAATTTTGAAAAAAATATATTTGTTTTGAAAGAAAAAAAAAAATTGACAAATTGTAATTTCTTCAATAAATAAAAACTGTTTGTGTTACTCCAAACAAGATGACTGTTTTAATTTAATTTTGAAAAAAATATTCGTTTTGAAAAAAAAAAAATGGTGATTTTCAAATTTTAATTTTTAAATTTGTATTAGTTCTGATTTAATTATTCCCAATTTAATTTTGAAAAAAAAAAATGTTTTTTTTCAAATTTTAATTTTTAAATTTGTATTAGTTCTGATTTAATTATTACCAATTTAATTTTGAAAAAAAAAAAATGGTGATTTTCAAATTTTAATTTTTAAATTTGTATTAGTTCTTATTTAATTATTCCCAATTTAATTTTGAAAAAAAAAAATGGTAATTTTCAAATTTTAATTTTAAATTTGTATTAGTTCTTATTTAATTATTCCCAATTTAATTTTGAAAAAAAAAAAAAAAATGGTGATTTTCAAATTTTAATTTTTAAATTTGTATTAGTTCTTATTTAATTATTCCCAATTTAATTTTGAAAAAAAAAAAATGGTGATTTTCAAATTTTAATTTTTAAATTTGTATTAGTTCTTATTTAATTATTCCCAATTTAATTTTGAAAAAAAAAATGGTGATTTTCAAATTTTAATTTTTAAATTTGTACGAGTTCTTTTTTAATTATTCCCAATTTAATTTTGAAAAAAAAAAAATGGTGATTTTCAAATTTTAATTTTTAAATTTGTATTAGTTCTTATTTAATTATTCCCAATTTAATTTTGAAAAAAAAAATGGTGATTTTCAAATTTTAATTTTTAAATTTGTATTAGTTCTTATTTAATTATTCCCAATTTAATTTTGAAAAAAAAAAAATGGTGATTTTCAAATTTTAATTTTTAAATTTGTATTAGTTCTTATTTAATTATTCCCAATTTAATTTTGAAAAAAAAAAAATGGTGATTTTTCAAATTTTAATTTTTAAATTTGTATTAGTTCTTATTTAATTATTCCCAATTTAATTTTGAAAAAAAAAATTCAGGTTGTCTGCCACTTACACTAATGTAGCTCTTCTGAAATGAAAACAAATAAATTTGCCCCGTCCCTAAACTGCAGAAGTGCCAAAATAAAACTACAGGCGAGGGCCCCATCTAGAAAAAAAGCCGGTGCTTATACAGACGAAGGCACATATAAAAAGCGCAGTTACGCAGGTGAAAATCGCAGTTCCAAATTAAAAAACTCTTTGATATACTTATGTACCAGGCAAAAATAGGTATCTACACCAAAAATTAGCAAAAATTATCGAGTAGAATTTTAATTAAAAATAAAAAAACAGTTTTATCATATTTTACGGATCCACCATTGATTAAAGCTAAAAAACATGTAAATCAGGGGGACATAACCCAGTGACATATAAACAAGTAATAAATGAATGGTGGTCGGCAAAAATACGATAAAACTGATTTTTATTTTTAATTAAAATTCTACTCGATAATTTTTCCTAATTTTTGGTGAGGATACTTATCTTTACCTGATACATAAGTATTAACAATAGTTCTTATTTTGAAATGCGTTTTTCATGTGTGCCCTCATCTGTATAAGCACCCAAAATCCTGCTAGTTATTTGAATTTAATTTCAATAGTAACAGTCGATTTGTTATTGTTATCAGTGCAAGTTAAGTATTACGTAACAAAAATAACACAACAAATAAACTTCTCCGAAGTCTTATTTTGAAAAAGAAATTCCTGTACGCGTAAGTATTACTTCAAAAATAAAACAAAAAATGTACGCATTCAAAGTCTTTATCTGAAAAAAAAAACAAAACCCAAAAAGATCCTACAGCTGTAAAATGGCAAATGGTTTCAACGAATCGAAGCTAATTCGTTTTTATTTATTTTAAATCTTAAAAATACCAATTAAAATAATTATTGATCTTCGGCCAAGCCGTAAGACTTTGACTATGAAAAAAAAAAAAAAGAAAAAATAAGGAAAATATTGTCTGTACCATGAATAAGGTTTTTAAAACCGAAAATTTAGATTTAAAAAAAAAAAATGATTTAATAAATATTTCATTTGTTTAACAAAATCTTGCGTCATGTTAACTGATTTTAGAATTTCAAGTGAATTATTGAAATGTTTAAACATTCTTTACTGAGATATTATTTAATTTTTGTTTTATGAAATGAAAGAAATATATTTAAAAAAATGAATTTTGTTTCTTTACATTCTAATATATTTCAGTTATTCTATGGACCTAACCAATAATTGCCTCTAGTGACCCCAGATAAAATTAAAGGAAAATCTACCTACTGTCTTCAGATTCTTTGAAAATTTAAACACTCATACATTTCTATAACACACAAACATATATATATATATATATATATATATATATATATTGATCTTTGAAAAGCCTTGGCTTTAGGAAAGAATAATAAACATAATTTTATCACCGAGTATACCTTGCATTGAACAATCGAAGTTGTAATAAATTTGTCATTCGTACATGTTTATCCCTCTTCTTTCATCTATCATATATATATATATATATATATATATATATATATATATATATTTGAATTACCTACTGAGGAGTTTGAATTACCTACTAGACACCATCCTCGAGTGTCTTCGGTCTCTCTGTACAAGGGTTTGTTAGGATAATATGGCATGAGGATACTTACCCCTACAAGTAAACCCTGACTAAATATTAAAAATAACATAGTATTTGAAGCACAAATAAGATCCCCTCGACACGGCTATACACTGGATCATACGAGGAATAGTGCACCTTCTCCTAGTGATGTTACTTCAAGTAACACCACGGAGCTGGATACTCCACCAGACTAGATGAATTCTTGTCCTGGAATCTGGTAAGACCAAGAGATCACAACTAAGATATACTATAACATAGTTAACTGGTCAATTGGAGAGAGAAAAATTAAGGTTCTTAACTTCTTTACTAACTCAACGTTTGAGAAATAAAGGAGACTTTTAATAGAATATTCGAATATTTATATATCTCATATAGAGATTAAGTGTTAGCACCAGGAAGGGGCCCCTTAATTTCTGAGAACGTCGACTGAAGTAAAATGAAACAAAAAAAAATATATATATATATAAGCTTTACCTACTCAGCATTGCCCACAATGTAATGAAACCATTTTAATTTGTAATTTTCATTTGTTTGCACATTTTTTTAAACTTATACAGAAAAAGAAATAAAATTTTAGTTCTAATATATTCTTCAATTAAAAATGAATTATTCCCTTTGCTGATTTTGATCATAATTCATAAATGTTTCCATATTAGCAGGGCGAGACTACATAATTTTAAAAAAGTAAACTAAAGCGAAATATGTTATTATAGTACCAATAACATGGTAGAACAATAATAAATGAAAATTGGCTAGTCAGAATCAAAGTTCGATATGTCAGCATAAATGCTATTCAGGTCCAACTTTTAAAATCTCACCAGATAATTTTACATATTGATATACATATACATTTATATAAAGTCAGGTATGTTTATATATTTATATAAAGTCAGGTATGTTTATATATTTATATAAAGTCAGGTATGTTTATATATTTATATGTACAGGATTAAAATTAACTCCTAAATTACTGAACCGATCATTATAAATTTTGAAACACAGCTGGCTTAAGTGTGCGTAATGTGGGCTATATTTAGTTTAAATTAGTTTTATGCAAAGGGGGAAAAGAGGGGTGGAAGCCATCCGTAAAAATTCAAACACCTCCGATTTTTGTGAAATGTTAACATTAGATATTAGACATTCACCAAATTTCAGTTTCTTTGAAGTATTTTAAAGAATTTTTAGAGGGCATGATATGGACATATACGGCATAATCACATTGACACACCAATTCTCATTAGATCACCAAAGTTAAGCGACGTTGAGCCTGGTCAGTACTAAAATGGGTTACCATTTAGGAATAATAGGTGCTGTATGTGCTCTCCGCTTATCCCAGCATTGTTTCCAGTCATCCTGGACTTCTCCTTGCCACTAGAATCAAGCAGTGCCGATTCAGAAAAGGTGTGGCTGGCGATTGCACAATCCTTGCTTCAGAATTACAGGGGGTATCCATTGTCTCTCAAAACTGAACAAAGGTCATGAATATGGACACAAACTCACATTTCAAAATTAAAATATTTCAGATTTGCATTAAATTTGATCCATACTTATCAGATATCAATTAAGTAAGATCCCTTAAATTTTAATCTCTTCTTAAGACTTCTTAAGCTTAACCCTTAAATTTGAGACATTTGGGTATACCAGGTGTTGTACGTGTTCTTCGCTTATCTCGGCGTTGTTTCCAGTTGTTTTGCACTTCTCGTTGCCATTGTAATCAAGCAGTGCCGATTCAGGAGAGGTGTGGTTGGAAATTCTGCAACCCTTGCTTCACAATTATACAAGCAGCCATCCTTACAGGGTGTATACATTGCCTTTCAAGACTGAATGGAAGCCTTGCTTTTCAATCTATAAGTTTAGCGGTAAAAAATGCTATTCTAAAATTAAGCATGGCAGTCCATCAAAAATGCTATTTCAAACTGAAGCACGAAAAAACACTGAAAATGCTATTTCAAACTGAAGCACGAAAAAACACTGAAAATGCTATTTCAAACTGAAGCACAAAAAAACACTGAAAATGCTATTTCAAACTGAAGCACGAAAAAACACTGAAAATGCTATTTCAAACTGAAGCACGAAAAAACACTGAAAATGCTATTTCAAACTGAAGCACGAAAAAACACTGAAAATGCTATTTCAAACTGAAGCACGAAAAAACACTGAAAATGCTATTTCAAACTGAAGCACGAAAAAACACTGAAAATGCTATTTCAAACTGAAGCACGAAAAAACACTGAAAATGCTATTTCAAACTGAAGCACGAAAAAACACTGAAAATGCTATTTCAAACTGAAGCACGAAAAAACACTGAAAATGCTATTTCAAACTGAAGCACGAAAAAACACTGAAAATGCTATTTCAAACTGAAGCACGAAAAAACACTGAAAATGCTATTTCAAACTGAAGCACGAAAAAACACTGAAAATGCTATTTCAAACTGAAGCACGAAAAAACACTGAAAATGCTATTTCAAACTGAAGCACGAAAAAACACTGAAAATGCTATTTCAAACTGAAGCACAAAAAAACACTGAAAATGCTATTTCAAACTGAAGCACGAAAAAACACTGAAAATGCTATTTCAAACTGAAGCACGAAAAAACACTGAAAATGCTATTTCAAACTGAAGCACGAAAAAACACTGAAAATGCTATTTCAAACTGAAGCACGAAAAAACACTGAAAATGCTATTTCAAACTGAAGCACGAAAAAATACTGAAAATGCTATTTCAAACTGAAGCACGAAAAAACACTGAAAATGCTATTTCAAACTGAAGCACAAAAAAAACACTGAAAATGCTATTTCAAACTGAAGCACGAAAAAACACTGAAAATGCTATTTCAAACTGAAGCACGAAAAAACACTGAAAATGCTATTTCAAACTGAAGCACGAAAAAACACTGAAAATGCTATTTCAAACTGAAGCACGAAAAAACACTGAAAATGCTATTTCAAACTGAAGCACGAAAAAACACTGAAAATGCTATTTCAAACTGAAGCACAAAAAAACACTGAAAATGCTATTTCAAACTGAAGCACGAAAAAACACTGAAAATGCTATTTCAAACTGAAGCACGAAAAAACACTGAAAATGCTATTTCAAACTGAAGCACGAAAAAACACTGAAAATGCTATTTCAAACTGAAGCACGAAAAAACACTGAAAATGCTATTTCAAACTGAAGCACGAAAAAACACTGAAAATGCTATTTCAAACTGAAGCACAAAAAAACACTGAAAATGCTATTTCAAACTGAAGCACGAAAAAACACTGAAAATGCTATTTCAAACTGAAGCACGAAAAAACACTGAAAATGCTATTTCAAACTGAAGCACGAAAAAACACTGAAAATGCTATTTCAAACTGAAGCACGAAAAAACACTGAAAATGCTATTTCAAACTGAAGCACGAAAAAACACTGAAAATGCTATTTCAAACTGAAGCACGAAAAAACACTGAAAATGCTATTTCAAACTGAAGCACGAAAAAACACTGAAAATGCTATTTCAAACTGAAGCACGAAAAAACACTGAAAATGCTATTTCAAACTGAAGCACGAAAAAACACTGAAAATGCTATTTCAAACTGAAGCACGAAAAAACACTGAAAATGCTATTTCAAACTGAAGCACGAAAAAACACTGAAAATGCTATTTCAAACTGAAGCACAAAAAAACACTGAAAATGCTATTTCAAACTGAAGCACGAAAAAACACTGAAAATGCTATTTCAAACTGAAGCACGAAAAAACACTGAAAATGCTATTTCAAACTGAAGCACGAAAAAACACTGAAAATGCTATTTCAAACTGAAGCACGAAAAAACACTGAAAATGCTATTTCAAACTGAAGCACGAAAAAACACTGAAAATGCTATTTCAAACTGAAGCACGAAAAAACACTGAAAATGCTATTTCAAACTGAAGCACGAAAAAACACTGAAAATGCTATTTCAAACTGAAGCACGAAAAAACACTGAAAATGCTATTTTAAACTGAAGCACGAAAAAACACTGAAAATGCTATTTCAAACTGAAGCACGAAAAAACACTGAAAATGCTATTTCAAACTTAAATGCCTAAATCGACACACTAATTTTTATAAAGCTTGGCTGTGTAGTTTTTAAAATATTAAGATTTATTGATAAAAGTTGAATGTGGCGGACCACACTCAAGAGTTGAATGTGGCAGACCACACTCAAGAGTTGAATGTGGCAGACCACACTCAAGAGTTGAATGTGGCAGACCACACTCAAGAGTTGAATGTGGCAGACCACACTGAAAAGTTGAATGTGGCAGACCACACTCAAAAGTTGAGTGGCAGAAAAGCAAAAAAGGACTCTCATAGAGATACGAAGACGCACCTGAAATGAAAGATTTTTACATCTGACACATGTGAAACAGGTTGCGAGCTATTTATGAATCTTAGGGTGGGAAGGGGGGGGGGCTAACCACATGACCTAACTATTGTTCACTTGTTTTATGAAGCAGAAAATGGGTTACCATCATTGTAGTCTTAGTAGTTTGGGTGGATTCATAAAGTAAACAAAATACCGTTCTTAGATTCTGTGTATCGATAATGGCCGCCGCACTTATTTCATCTGTTCCTCGTTAGAGATTTTTCTTTTTTTCTTTGCTTACCAAATATAGAAAGCCAGTCAGCCATTTTAACTTGGATTCTTTTTCTTTCCTTTATTATTTTAACACAACTCAAGGTAATAATAGTATTATTTGATATTACAGCCATACAGAACAATTTCAATTTAATTATATATATATATATACTAGAAGAAATCTAACGTGCCGGCGAAGATGAACACCATTTCAAAAGAAGACTTTCAGAGGTGTTTCCGGCAGTGGATAGATCGGTGGGCTAAGTATGTTCAAGCACAAGGGGCCTACTTTGAAGGGGATTAGGGTCCCAACTCCGTCACGTATTTGAAATATTTTTTCTGGCCTAAGGTCGGATACGTTTTTGACGGACCTGGTATATACTAGAAGAATACCCGTCCTAGGATGGGTAAAATTAATTCCCTGAACAGAACAGTTTTGCACCACTCTTATGTCCGCTCAGGAAGATTAAAATCAAAATATAATAATACTAAGCCTGATGTCTAGAATTCTTATTTCAGTTTTGATCAAAATCCATTTTAATTCTAGAAAAATTTAAGGGCTAAGCTTAAGGGGTCTTAAGAAGAAATTAAAATTTAAGGAATCTTAATTGATATCTAATAAGTATGAATCAAATTTAATGCAAATCTGAAATATTTTAATTTTGAAATGGGAGTCCATATTCATGACCTTTGTTCAGTTTTGAGAGACAATGGATACCCCCTGTAAGGATGGCTGTACGTGTAATTCTGAAGCAAGGATTGTGCAATCGCCAGCCACACTTTTTCTGAATCGGCACTGCCTGATTCCAGCTTCAGCCCCTGTCCCATCGCCGCAATGTTGCATCCTTGTGCTTGTTTTACAAATACTTCAATGGATTGTGCTCCGATGAACTGACTACTCTGGTGGCCCTTCGACATAAATACACTAGACCAACTTGACAATCAGCTAAATCCCATCTATTCACTGTGGAGGTCTCCAGATGCCGGAGAGCCTTCTACTCCAATAGCTTCTTTCCTCGTGCTGCAGGCCTCTGGAACTCTCTCCCTGCTCCTTGTTTACTCAACTGTACAGACATGTAGAGGTTTAAAACTAATGTAAACAGACATCTCCCTACACTGCTCCCAACTTAGGATGACATCCAAAACCAACACCCTAATTCTCAGTAACCCCTTATGTCTACAGTGGCGGCCTGCCTTGTTTGGGGTGAAATGTTAAAAAAAAAAAAAAAATTAAAAAATGTGTGAAATTGTCTGAAAATGTCTGTAAATGCGTTTACATAACAAAAAAAAAACAAAAAAACTGTCCCATATTGTATTAACAAATTTATAGTTGTCTTGTTTGTAAGGCTAATTTCATGTCTCCGACTTGAGAGTAATCCAAACACCTACGGTCTTCATAGCGATACATACCCGGTGTTGCTCGGGATTTATTATTAGTTTAATTAAAGGGAAGGAGAGATGGAAAAATTGCTTTGTAATGACTCAAACAATGCAAAGGAGATCATTTATATTTTAACCCGCACAGATTTATTTTCCGTAACATTATTATATTTAAAATTGTCACCACCATAACAATTTTCCTAACTGGAATATTTTTTTATTTTAACAACCTGAAGCCAAAGTCATTTTGTTATTGTAAAAAACATGCTAAAAGAAAAAAAGACAAATATCGAGGTGTCAGATCCGATGCTATTTGGATCTGAATTCTAAAATCCAACAAGACAACTTTATAGATTAGATAAGGGATACAAGTTTTCAAATTTAATAGCGATTTTAAAAAGATTGACAGAATTTAAGTTTGAGCCACATCTATGCACGTATAATAATTTTTTTGTGTGTTGTTTTTTTTTTTAAATATTTTGTTACTGTTACAAACACTTCTATATGTTTTTTTTTTCTGAGAATATTATATGCAAGGGGTCAAAAATATAAAACTAAGGAGGCCTCCAGAGTGCTGTTGAAACCGTCCATTCTGACTAAACAACCTCTCCAGTTAGAATATTCAGAGGTAGTTAACAAGAAGACATGATTTCCAGCAGCTTATTTCTCTCTCAAATTTAAATTGTTCTTCTCACTTGGTTTGAATTATCTCCCTTTAGTGATCAGATGTTTGAGGGAATTTAAGTTTGGGCCAAATCAATGCACATTGGTAATAACTTGTTTTTTTTTTGTTTTTCAATATACTGTTAATTAAAAGGGACTAATTTTTTTCCAACAATATTTTCAGCAATGTGACAAAACAATAAACATAAAACTAACGAGGTCTCCAGAGCGATAGTAAAACCACTCCTTCGGGGATGCAGTAGACTTCCCTCTCCAAAGTAGAGAGGTTCAGAGGTAGGTAGCAACGGCTATACATCCAGATCCCTCTTACTCCCTGATAACCCATTTTCTGCTTCATAAAACACGTGAACACCCACCCCCAACTATGAGTAGTTATGCCAGGTGGTACCCCCCCCCTCCCAATTCATAATTACATCGCGAGAAACCTGTTCAACTTGTAACAGTTGCAAAGATTTCTTGCATATTTTTGAGGTTAAACAGATGTTCTTTGTCTTTAGGTCAACTGCAGTTCCATATTGTATTACCAAATTCATAGTCATCTTATTTGTAGGACTAACTAATTCCATATCTCGTAGACTGTTGAGAGTAATGCAAACATGTCTTTATAACAAACTAAATATTTTTACCAATTACCCAACTCATGACCTCATTTGACCTTTTGTAAAATCTCTTTCCTGTCAGAATTTCAGCATAATTCTTCCCTAACCATTTTCTTTGGGTCAAATGTACTTTTCTTCCATATTACTGGGCGGGGGGGGGGGGAATATAGTTTCAAAGTTACTACTTGTAGATAAAGTTATTAGGTTTGACCCCAAGGTCAGCTATGCACAGTGGGCCTATATAATGTCTATACGGGTTCTATGTTCATTCTACCAATAATTTTTACATAAAATCATATTCTGGAGTTAGTGTTAGCATGTATAATGATATATTTAATAATTATTCATCATTAGAATTAGGGTCCATAAGTGATAAATTAACAAGTTGGGTCCCATGAACGGCTGCGTTCCCGATTCCTTAGATTTGCTATATCAGTCGGGTATATGCAAGAAGAGTAACACTAGTGAATAAATCTCATTCAGGTGAATTATAGACTCAGAAATAATAATATGTGTCAGATATAAACTTTCCTTCCAATTATCTGATGCATATTGACATCAGATTATGAGGGTTACTCTCGTAAAAAATAAGTTATTTTGATCAAATACTGAACGATATTGCGTTGTTACAGTGTAATACCTTCTTTTAGATTGATTCATTTGCACATATAAAAAGCTTTAGAATTCATACATATCATGATCATAAAGCTTTAGAATTCATACATATCATGATCATAAGGCTTTAGAATTCATACATATCATGATCATAAAGCTTTAGAATTCATACATATCATGATCATAAAGCTTTAGAATTCATGCATATCATGATCATAAGGCTTTAGAATTCATACATATCATGATCATAAAGCTTTAGAATTCATGCATATCATGATCATAAAGCTTTAGAATTCATACATATCATGATCATAAGGCTTTAGAATTCATACATATCATGATCATAAAGCTTTAGAATTCATACATATCATGATCATAAAGCTTTAGTATTCATACATATCATGATCATAAAGCTTTAGAATTCATACATATCATGATCATAAAGCTTTAGAATTCATACATATCATGATCATAAAGCTTTAGAATTCATACATATCATGATCATAAAGCTTTAGAATTCATACATATCATGATCATAAAGCTTTAGAATTCATACATATCATGATCATAAAGCTTTAGAATTCATACATATGATCATAAAGCTTTAGAATTCATACATATCATGATCATAACGCTTTAGAATTCATACATATCATGATAATAAAGCTTTAGAATTCATACATATCATGATCATAAAGCTTTAGAATTCATACATATCATGATCATAAAGCTTTAGAAGTCATACATATCATGATCATAAACAACTTGTAGGATTTAAAGGGACCCATAAATGCATTCATGTCTACTGTCACTTGTTGGTAGCTTGAAAACTAGGCTAGTCCACATACCAAACCCTGAGTGATTTGATAAGAATTTAAAATTATCTTTTAGAAAATACTATGGTTTGGTATGTGCACTACAGCGGTTTTAAAGATATTTAGCACTACATATGATTTCTCTAGGCAAGATTTATGCAAAAAAAAGGCATTTTTTGCTCAAATTGTAACAAAACTTTGTCTTCAAAACTCTTTAAAAAGTATGAAAACTGATAAAATAGTGTTAGACGATATATTTTAGGTTGATAGAATGATAATTATAATAACTCATACAAATAATTATAATTATAAATTATAAGAATTATAATTATAATAATTTCGAATTCTAATTATAAATTATACAAATCTTATAATGACTTATACAAATGATAGAATGATAATGACTCTTACAAAAACACACAAACCAATTCAACAGGCTCAAAAATGATTTTTTTTAAAAAGTATTTTGGAAAAAAATGTGAATTTTATAAGATTTCCAGATAAATATATAAGATTGTTGAAACTTCAGATTGCCATATATTTTTTTTTAATGCATAGAGATATTGACCCGATTTCTTTTGAAAAATACTGGGAATTTCGCAATATGTTAATAGTTTTCCATTTGAATAATTTCATTTTTCACCAAAGGAAACCCTATATCCCATTGTGCTATGTTCCTGTACACGAGAGTAAATGTCTGATTGGTTGGTTTAGTTCAATCATGTGACTATGCATACAGGGTGCCTCACAAAACATAACAGGAAATGTTCAATTTAAACACTAATCAAGTAAGGGAGATAATTCTTTTAAACTACAGGGTGCCTCAGAAAAAATAGAAAAAAACAGGAAATTTAGCAGAATTAATTGACATGTATATATGTAATTGTTGGAAAACAGAGTTGTTCATAACAGAAGCATTGTTGAAACAGAAGAAAAATACAAATGTTCGAGATGTTCAACGAGGTTTCCGTGGGCAGCTGCACAACGACGTGGATGATCTAGCAAACTTTGAGTCGTCCTTCAGATGACTTCCAGCAGGATATTGTTTCAAACATCCATCAAAAGTGGGGTTAATGATTTTATGTCTGCGACCTCTCTCCTCTGTAATTAAGGCTGCTGTAGGAATAAATTCCAAATGTTAAAGTCCATTACATTGAGATCTGGGCGTTTTGAGGGTCATTCATTAAGTTAAATGAAGTCAGGTGCATTGGTTTTGATCCATGGCACAGTTTCCTTGGATGGGCGGGCCTTTGCTACATCTTGTTGTTTCCATGTACAGTCATTTTCTCCCATCGGTAAACTGCGCTAATAAGTACACAATGGTCACCAAATACAAATTCCCTGTTTTTTTGTGACTCACCCTGTAGAAGGATTTGAAGTGATGTAGACAGTTATGACTTAGAAGAAAAAGGTCATCAAATATAGTCCAGATAGATAGAGGCATTTAAAACCCTTGTGTTCCGTTATGCTAAATGGATCCATAGCTAAGTAATAAAATATATATTTCAATTATATTTTAATTTTTTTTGTGTGTGTGTGGGGGGGGGGGCACTGCACTTGTATTCCCTCATCGAAAATACCTCTGACTGTAGAGGTCCCTAGATGCCGGAAAATTTTCTACTTTAAATAACTTCTTTCCTTGAACAGCTTACCTTTTGAATTCGCTTTCTGCTCCCTGTTTCCCCAACCGTACGAAGATGCAGAAATTTAAATGTAATGTGAACAAACATCTTGCTGCCTAATTTCTCACTTAAGTTGCCCATCCCTATAAATCTGACCCGTATCACATTAGTCCCTACGTTTCAATGGAAATATGCCTTGTTTGGGGGAGGGAGAACAAAGGTAAAAAAAAAAGTAAAGAAATAAAAAGAAAAAATGTAAACAAAAAAAAAGAAAAAGTGAAATTTCTTTCACTTTTTCTTTTTTTTTGTTTACATTTTTTCTTTTTATTTCTTTAAGTAGAAAAAGTAAAAAGAAAGAAAAAAGAAAAAGAAAAATGAAGAAAGAAAAAAGAAAAAAGAAAAAAAGTAAAAGAAAAAATGAAAAAAAAAGAAAAATGAAAAGAAAAAAAGAAAAATGAAAAAAAAGAAAAATGAAAAAGAAAAATGAAAAAAAAAAAAGAAAAATGAAAAAGAAAAATGAAAAAGAAAAATGTAAAAGAAAAAAAAGAAAAATGAAAAAAAAGAAAAATGAAAAAAAAGAAAAATGAAAAAAAAGAAAAATGAAAAAAAAGAAAAATGAAAAAAAAGAAAAATGAAAAAAAAGAAAAATGAAAAAAAAGAAAAATGAAAAAAAAGAAAAATTAAAAAAAAGAAAAATTAAAAAAAAGAAAAATTAAAAAAAAGAAAAATTAAAAAAAAGAAAAATTAAAAAAAAGAAAAATTAAAAAAAAGAAAAATTAAAAAAAAGAAAAATTAAAAAAAAGAAAAATTAAAAAAAAGAAAAATGAAATAAAAGAAAAATTAAAAAAAAGAAAAATTAAAAAAAAGAAAAATTAAAAAAAAGAAAAATTAAAAAAAAGAAAAATTTAAAAAAAGAAAAATTTAAAAAAAGAAAAATTTAAAAAAAGAAAAATTTAAAAAAAGAAAAATTTAAAAAAAGAAAAATTAAAAAAAAGAAAAATTAAAAAAAAGAAAAATTAAAAAAAAGAAAAATTAAAAAAAAGAAAAATTAAAAAAAAGAAAAATTTAAAAAAAGAAAAATTTAAAAAAAGAAAAATTTAAAAAAAGAAAAATTAAAAAAAAGAAAAATTAAAAAAAAGAAAAATTAAAAAGAAAAAAAAGAAAAAAGAAAAAGAAACAAAAAAGAAAAAAAGAAACAAAAAAGAAAAAAGAAAGAAAAGAAAAAAGAAAAAGAAAAACAAGCTTCTTAATAAAATATATAATTTCTGATGAGTTGTCTTTGTCTCTTCATGAGTTCCAGTGTCAGAGTAAAGTATCCCAGCTACATGTCAGCCATGCCCTTCCCCCAGAGTCGAACAATATACATACCCCTTCCCCATTCTGGGAGTGCAAGAACTTTTCCTCCTACCACAATTGAAAAGAATATTGCAGGTGCCTAGTGTCAGGTGTAATTTCCATGAAGAGTTTCTTTCCAAAAAATTGTCATCTGTTGAGCACATTACAACAACAACAACAACATTACAACAACAACAACAACATTACAACAATAACATTACAGACAACAACAAATCCAATGTCAACAACAACTTATAAACCGCCCTCATAAGTAAGCAAAATTTATTCATTCGATCCATTATTTTCAATCCTCTCATAATATTCTTCATCATTCCACTGACACATCCGTCCATCCATCTCATTAACCCTTGTCCTCGGGTGGCTTTTTGCCTTGCTAATCATAACGAATTAGTAAATGTGTGTGTGTGTGTGTGTATATATATATATATATAATAACGAAGATATTTTTTTTATAAAATATTTAGAAAACCTTTCACAACGCAGATTATTTGTTTTTAAAAATAAATTATTTATTCATCTTAAAAACATTTTTTTTTTTTTTTATATAAACTTAAGTACTTTCGGTAAATCTACCATCTTCAGAAGAATATTTCTTCTTTTTCTTTTTTTTCTTTTTTCCTCTTGGTTGAGACATTCTCATAGTCAAGTTGAAAATCCGTCTAGGTGTTTTGACGAAGAAAGAAAAATGTTGATGTGGCTGTGTGTCACGTGGTCGGCGTGGAAGAGTATATTGAAAAGTCACACAATTTGAAGCGCTGGGTGGGTGGCAATAATAACGAAGATATTTTTTTTCACGTGACACACAGCCACATCAACATTTTTCTTTCTTCGTCAAAACACCTAGACGGATTTTCAACTTGACTATGAGAATGTCTCAACCAAGAGGAAAAAAGAAAAAAAAGAAAAAGAAGAAATATTCTTCTGAAGATGGTAGATTTACCGAAAGTACTTAAGTTTATATAAAAAAAAAAAAAAATGTTTTTAAGATGAATAAATAATTTATTTTTAAAAACAAATAATCTGCGTTGTGAAAGGTTTTCTAAATATTTTATAAAAAAAATATCTTCGTTATTATTGCCACCCACCCAGCGCTTCAAATTGTGTGACTTTTCAATATACTCTTCCACGCCGACCACGTGACACACAGCCACATCAACATTTTTCTTTCTTCGTCAAAACACCTAGACGGATTTTCAACTTGACTATGAGAATGTCTCAACCAAGAGGAAAAAAGAAAAAAAAGAAAAAGAAGAAATATTCTTCTGAAGATGGTAGATTTACCGAAAGTACTTAAGTTTATATAAAAAAAAAAAAAAATGTTTTTAAGATGAATAAATAATTTATTTTTAAAAACAAATAATCTGCGTTGTGAAAGGTTTTCTAAATATTTTATAAAAAAAATATCTTCGTTATTATTGCCACCCACCCAGCGCTTCAAATTGTGTGACTTTTCAATATATATATATATATATATATATAACACTTTCATTGAAAAATTTATCGCCTGGATGGCATTATTTTTCAATAAAAAAATTGCCAACATTTATCAACACTTCTTTAACATTGAAGGGCGTGACAAAATCGCCAAAGAAGATCCGTGGCCAAGAACAGGGTAAGATTCTGTAAAGCAGAGTATGAAATTTCCAAGGAAATCTTTTGACGGATAAAGATGAAATATTAAGTAGGAGTTAATTTGATTCTATTGCGTCAGTAGATCTACTTTTTCCATTTTAGCACACGCGCATGCACACACACACACGGTGTGTAAAAAAAAAAAAGTTAGAATGGGAAATTTTCCATATACATTTAAAATAAAGTAAGAGAATGGAAAATCCTATTAGAAGTTAAAAGAGTAGATCGAGAGATACGTGTACAGAAAGTTGCATCATGGGAGGAAGTCCAGAGTGACACGTAGGGAGGACAGTCTTTCTCTTTAGCAGATAAGCTCATTATGTTCCGCATGCAGTTCTCGAAGCTCCATTGAATGAAAGTATAAGACACGAAGGAACAAGAGTTATTACGCAACAAGGTTGTTGGAGTTTTTTTTATGTTCTACTTAATTGCAGCGAGCGGGCAAAAGAGGAAGATGGTAACTTCATCTGTCACATCACCACTACGACTACAGAGAAATGACCAGCTGGTTCTGCCGACAAAATGGACTACAGACAAACTGTAGGGATCTAAGAACACCTCACAGTATATTATATATATATATATATATATATATATATATATAAGTTATAAAAATATATTTATGGCAATTAAGCTACACAGAGGTTTCCGTGTTTCATCCCTGTAGGGAATCATCAGGTTAAAATGCATGGAATTTGTGTTACAGAGTGTTTTTACATATACACATGGTGTTTAGTCCAGCTAGCTAACCAATCAGATTCTTTGTTATTCGCTTCCATGGATTAATTTTTCCATTAACCAATGATAACGCTTCTCTTTTATTAGTGACACCATTTTTATTTATTTTTTATTTAATCAACGCGTCACGGAAAACAAAGGTTGATTCTGTTACCATTTGGTTCCCAATTTACAAATCTGAAATTGTTTGTCTATGAAGCCATATGGGGTGCTTCTTGAGTTCAACCCCAATATGTAAAAATTGTCGCCATTCTTAACATGGGGAGGCTTTAACGATTAGTAGATTTATCTCCTCTTTAATTAGCTCTTTTTAAAAAGAGTTCCTTTTTTTACATATTGGGGTTGAACTCAAGAAGCACCGAATATAAGGTGGACAAGGATTGTTTCTACAAACTTGTGATTTTAATCATCTGTTTGAAAACCAGAGATGAAATGTTTGTTAAAAGAAGGCTGACTTACAACTCCGAATCCTACAAAATTGGTTGACTCCCAACTCCACATCTCAGAGGTCGGCAGTTGGTGGAAAAAAATATCTGACTCCAGAGTTCGTTTTTAAAAAAACAAAAAAACAACTGTGACTTTTAACTTGTGCAAAAGTCTGACATCCAACCACTTATATCCATTGGATGGGGCAAGAAAGTCTTCTTTTTCCTTTCTAAGCAAAATAAGCTGATTTCCTAAATGTTTTTACTTTCATTTACAAAAGACATTAATTATTGAAAATTTATTCTCACCAAATTCCACTGAATGGAAAAACATAAAAACTGATCTCATTAATTAATCTTTCTCCGCAGAGACTCCACCCCTCCTCCTCCACAGTGACTCGTGTCTCCCATCATTTTGATCCCCTTGTGGAGACATTTTCTGGCAGGTTGGCGCTGCAGTCCCGGAACCACACCTCGTTAATCAGCAGGCCATCACCTTCAAAGCGTCTGCTTTTCTAATAAAAACTTCTTAGCGCAATGAAAGTTGAAAATCAGATTGAGGTTAGCTCAGAGGAATGGGAAGATATGGAGTAAAAATTTCATGGCCACGGGAGCGCGCTTCCATTTGTACGACATGAAAAGCTCTGTACGAGTGCGTTTTCTTGCAAGACGAAGACATCGTGTTGAGCATACCATGTCTTTGAATTTTGATGACTTACTATTATTTTGCTAACAGTGAGACATAACAAGTCCATGTTTTTCTATCTTTTGGTCAGGAAATCCATAAGCAACCCCCCCCCCTCCTTACCATGTTGGCCCCAGAAGATTAAGCATCACCTGCCAGACTTGGATGGTATATATACATTTTTTTATGAAATGGTCAGAAAATATCTACATCATAATTTCTTTCAAGAATAAGATAGACTTTATATGTTCACTAAACAGCAAAAATTGATGTTTAGTATTTTGTTCCAAAATTAAGTTCTTATGTTTAATTACTATGACTATGTAAATGAGACATCCTATTTACTTTTTCTTTCTCTCTCTCTCTCTATATATATATATAATGTCTGTTTTTACCTAAGCTAATATGCAAGATTCTTTTTCATTTTTTTCTATGTATTGTTATCCTAAAGTAAACTTGTTTCCGTGGAAGCAGTTGTTTGCTATTTCACTTCTACAGTTTAGGTTGCCATAAATATATTTTCATAACTTTATATATATATATGAGGTGTTCTTCGATCCCCAATTTTTCTAGGCTGTTTACATGTGATCGCCTGAAAACAGAATCCATTTTATTTTTTAGGAGAACAAGCAATGTGTGGATGGCTACAGTTTTACCAAAGAAAACATCATGTCAAAATTTTCAGCATTTAACATTCTTTGTGTTCATATTAATTTTAGGCGAATCATTTCAAAACAACTTATCGCATAAAACCAGCATGTAATGGTTTTGTTGAAATAAAAAATGCACGTAATATAATTTAATAAAGAAAATTACAATGGAAGGTCTTTTCGAATTTTAACATGGTAGTTCTGTCATGTTTTTACACTGATAGAAGATACAAAATGGCTGTATTTTGTTTAAACGCTTACTGATGCATTATAGGCGATTTTTTGGTGCTTATCCAGTTTAGCGGGTACTTTCGAAAAAAAAACAAAAAATAAACAAAAAAAAACTTAGGAATATCTTTTTGTCGTGCGTACCTGCCACGGGCTGAATATATCCTATACCAAAAATCACGTAAATTAATCAAGTAGTTTTTTTTTTTTATAAAAGAAAATTAAATTTTAGCGATTTACGAAGACGTAGTGCAAATATGATAACCATTTTCGGCTTATTCAAAGAGGGATAACCGTAAATGAATTACGCTTATCTCCCTTTGAATAATCCCCAAAATGGTTGTCATATTTGCACTACGTCTTCGTGAATCGCTAAAATTTTCTTTTCTTTTATAAAAAAAAACTACTTGATTAATTTACGTGATTTTTGGCATAGGATATATTCAGCCCGTGATATGTACGTACATCAAATAGATATTCATCAGTTTGTTTGTGTTTTTGTTTTTTCGAAAGTACCCGCTAAACTGGATAAGCACTGATTTTTTTTAATATAAAATTAACAATTTTGGAACATTGAAATGTGTGCAAAATAGGTTCAGGTTTTGAAAACTTGGCAAAGGTGCATTAAAGTTAACAACGAAAAGGGTAAAAAAACAAAAGAAATATTCAACAAATAACTGTCACCAACACAAGAAAAGTTATTTTTCTACCTACCTGTATAATGGGTTTTTTTTCTAGAAGGTTTATTCATTTCAATATAAAATTTCCTTCAAATCGTCTTTCATTAGAGTGATAATCAAAAATGGCTGAAATCACCGGAGTTTGTTTAATGAGTTAAAAAACAACAACAACAAAAATCAAAACAAATAACTGTTCAAAACACAATAAAATTTACTTTTCTACCTAATTGAAAGGGGAGAATGATGGAAAAGAAAAAGTAATCAGACTTCGGAAATAATTTCCGGAAAGTGGTGGAAGCCATTTTGGATTATCACTAACGAAAAACGATTTGAACGAAATTTGAAATTGAAATGAATAAACATTAAAACACTTTTAGAAGAAAAAATATTATGCAGGTAGGTAAAAAAATAACTTATTCCCTTTGGTAACAATTATTTGTTGAATATTTGCTTTTGTTTTTTTTTGGGGGGGGGGGGGGGGCTTTCAGTCCTTTTTTTCGTTGTAAACTATAGTGCACCTGTGCCGAAAACTTTTCAGCGTTCCAAAATTGATAATTTTATTTTCCGAAAAAAAATAAAAATAAATAAAAAATAAAAATAAAAATCGCCCGTGATGTATCAGTAACCGTTTTTTCCTTTTCTTTTCACTTCCGACTTTCAAAAATATTACAAAGCAAAAAAAAAACAAATAATAAAAAAAACAACAGATTTATTCAATCAGAAAGTGTTTGCATTAACTTGATCGTCTTTAAATCCAATATCAACAAATTCTTGTCAGAAATCGTCGTATAAGTAATGAAACACAATTCATACGACTGATCAATGTTAGTACTCCCATAATGTTCCTCATCTTTCGACTGATAACCATCACCGCAGTGTTGCATCCCTGTGCTTGTTTTACAATTACTTCCACGGTATGTGTTCCGATGAACTTCCTGCACCTGTACTCCCATCCATCAACAAAAATATCCCCGACCCATCACACTAGCGGAAATTCCCTCCCTGCTCCGTTTCCCCTGACTGTAATTTAAATGTAATGTGAACAAAAATCTTGCTGCTCAACTCCTACTCAGGTTATCCTCCCCACTATAAATCTGGCCCTTATCTCAGTAGCCCTTACGTTTCAGTGGCATTATGCCTTGTTTGGTGTGAACAATAGTAAAAAAGATTTTTTAATTAACCCTTATCATCGAATGGCTTTTGGCCTTGATAAGTGGTGACTCAGAAGTAAAAAAAAATAAAAATAAAAAATGAATTAAAAAAACCAAAAAAAAAAAACTGATACAATTGTAGTTTCCCAATAAATCGTCTGCAGTTTTCTGATTTTTCCGACCTCACAAATGAGTAAGTAAACCCAAATAAATTGTTTGGGACTAATTTCGTACCTGTATTTCCTTTAAAATAATTTATGGTAAATTTTAAATTCGTCCAAAACAATTTATTTTGGGTTTACTTACTCATTTGTGAAGTCGGAAAACTGCAGAAGATTTATTGATCGCCATTTTGGTTAGGAAACGACAATTTTACCAAAAGACTGAAGTAAAAAAAAATCGTGAGACTCACGCCACGTGAGTTATCAGGTATGCAAAAAGTGTTTAATAATAAATTTGCATACTGATTTAAAAAAAAAAAAAAATAATGATTTTAATAATTTCTCATTGTTATTCATTTTTCTAATTCTAATCCTTAATTCACATTAAGCAACAATCCTATGAATCTGTTTGTTTAGCCTTGACCTCAGTTTCACGTCAATCCCGACCGTCATAACGGATATAGCTTTTAAATGCCCATTCAAAAAATTATGTTAACAAGCTTTTGTGGTTTGATCCTGAAACCATCAGATCAGTTGTTAATGACCATATTTCGCAATTCTTTAAAATCACTTAACAACAGGGAATTATTAGTAAAAAAAAAGTTAAAAGAGTGGGTAGATGTTGTAAATGTTGGACATTCCACGAATTCCGGAAAGAGGAAACGAGTAATAATTAATGTATTGTTTGTGTTATAATCATAAACGCCCTAAAGAATTTATTTTCAAGTTTGAAAAAAAGGGAGGAAAAAAATAAAATGAACTGTGTATATAGTGACTGTATCATTGTGTCGGAAAATAAAATACTGTTAAAAAGCCATAAGCAACAAATACATTTATAATTTGTCTACAACAAACCATAAATTAGACATGTTTACATAGATTAAACACACAAGTAAATACATTGTTCCTATATAGGTAAAACTGCACAAGTTATTCATAAGAAGGCAAAGAACGTATGCGCTGGTCACACTGTAAAAAGCAAGATAACATTGTGTATACAGCAACTACTATTTGTAACTATAATCAAAAATAATTTTGTTGTGCAGACTCAGAGTTAGATTAGAGTTAGGGTTGATGAATATCTGAAATACATTGTTTCTAAGGAATTCGACAAATCACAACCACTGTATATGCAACGTTATCGACATCACAATCTAGTGGGGGGGGGGGTCATCTCTTCTGTTCTCTACAACCCTTTTTCTCACAGAAGAGACGTTGCTAGTCTCTCTCTACTCTATCATTATTTCCATGGAAGTTGCTCGACTGAGCTCCAATCTCTGGTTCCTCCTAATAAGACATCCACAGCAAGAACTCGTCTTCTATCACAACTGAAAAGAACTTTCCTTTATGTGCCTAACATCAAACAGAATTTGCAAGAACTACCCGTCTATGGAACACATTACTCCATAACTGCTTCTTTGCATACTACAACATGGTCATCTTCAAATCCAAATACTTGTCATAAATTGTCCCCCATGGGTAATCAGATTTTGTTCATTTCTATTCATTATTTTCTCATAATATTCATCATTCAACTGACAATCCATTAACTTTCATTCTCGACTCGACAGCCTTGATAAGTCAGTGACTCATTAGTAAAAAAAATGTCTCATTGTTTTTATTTGTAAAATAAGTGGTCATTTATTTTTTCATTGTTTTAGATTTGTCATTTATTTTTTCATTGTTTTACATTTATTTATTTTTTTCATTGTTTTAGATTTGTTATTTATTTTTTCATTGTTTTATATTTGTCATTTATTTTTTCATTGTTTTATATTTGTCATTTATTTTATCATTGTTTTATATTTGTCATTTATTTTTTCATTGTTTATACGTCATTTATTTTTTTCATTGTTTTAGATTTGTTATTTATTTTTTCCTTGTTTTAGATTTGTTATTTTTTCATTGTTTTAGATTTGTTATTTTTTCATTGTTTTAGATTTGTAATTTTTTCATTGTTTTAGATTTGTTATTTATTTTTTCCTTGTTTTAGATTTGTTATTTTTTCATTGTTTTAGATTTGTTATTTTTCATTGTTTTAGATTTGTTATCGAATTTCTTACATTATGCGCTGATTTACCCTTTGCTTTTTGATTTTGTTAAATAAATTGAGTTTAATTGTAAACAAATATCGCATTTATTTTATTTTGGCTCCAAACTCATTAACTCGCATGTTACTTTCGGTCAGATTTCGATTTTGTTGAACGACACAAAAGGTGCATACTGAATTGAATAAAAATTGAAAATTGACTCAGAAGAGAAGAATTTCTGTTCCGACTGACATAGTAGTAAATTGTTTAGTGAGCTAGGTAAAGAGTTTGGTCCTACTATGTGCCAAAAGTTGCACACCTTATACCAAATCTGAGTAAAGCTTACAAAATTTCAAAACAATTAAAGTTTTGGTTGGTGCCACCCCAATGTTTGTTTATTTGATTATTAATATTATCAATTCAGCACCAACTTTTCAGATTTTTAGAAACTTACAAACATTTGTTTAATTTTTAGTAGGGGTTCAGGTTTCTATGTATCAGGACTGCATTCAAGATGCTATCAGTCTGACTACATTAATAACAATGCCAATGTGCACATGCAAACAAAACGCTTATGCAACAATTAGCCGATCGGCATGTTAAGCGCAAAAGTAAAACTCTTCTGGAATGTTCGATGTAATCATCTATAAAAGACAATCAAACGACTAACTTGATTGCAACCAGATTGTCACCGATGCGCCATGACTCCATGTCAAAACAATTCACACATTTCCCACCAACAGATCAATGCAGCTTTGATCTCAGCTATAATCGCTATTGAAGAAATACTACATACTATATTTGTCACACATGTGAAACTCTCAGGCAGATACCAAGCATCAGCATCGCACACATACACTAGCTACATGGAAGGAACAATAACAAACAACATCATCCGCCTGATCAAAAACCTGTTGATATCCTTCGCATGCAAACAAGCGAGTAATTCAGTAGCACAGCTAAATTGCTACCCTACTTAACTCATACATACATTTCAGTACTCAAACTTTTCACTTTTTTTTATACTCATGGATAACAACTTATCAAGGCCAAAAGCCACTCGAGGATAAGGATTAATGAGATTGTCAATTGGATGATGAACAATCCTATGAGAGGATTGGAAACGATTGGCGGAAAGAAGATTTGATTACTTAGAAGAAAGGGACTGTAAGAAAGAGAAGAGACCATCCCCCACTAGGTTGCAAAATCAGTTCTGTACGCTGTCGAGGCAAGAAAGAATGCCTTAGCTGCACCACTCCAAGTGTGGCAGCAGTACTTCATCTAAAATGTATTGACATATGGTAGTGAAAACTTACACAGCACACTGATCCCCCTCCCTAAAATTGAACAAGCTGGAATTAATGCTATGTACATTTAGTACTTAATCGATAGTAATCTGACGATTTATTGCAAAAACTGATAAAATATTTTTTTTTTTTTTGAGGGTGGGAACTTATATACGTTTGCCAAAGTTTGTATTTTTAAGTCATCCGATATGAGAGAAACAATCACGGCTTTCGTTATATCACTAAAGTTAAGTGATGCTGAGCCTGGTCAGTAGCCAATGGGTAACCTTTTGGCAATACCAGGCACAGTATGTAGAAGGGGGATGACGATGACACCTCCCTGCAAAAACTAACGTAGTTAAAATCATCTCCTCTGATCAGGATTTACTCGGCTCTAGTCCTGTGCGAATATTGAATTGAATTAATAGATAATATATTTTTTAACTCATCTTCAGCAATAAATTTAGAAATGTCTTTTTGAAATTTCGACAGAAGAGGAATCATTTTTAACTTAAATTTTGGGTGTGTTGAGGGGGATCACTTGAAAATGTAACAAATGGATCTCGCATTCGTTTATGGGAACAAATTTGGTGAATATCGAAAATCCCTCTATTTACTGTGAAAGTTTAAAAGAGGAGTTTTCAATATTATTTCCGCCATTTGTTCAGATACACGAGTTTAGTGTCCATTTTACAAAACATTTACATGTAAAAAAAAAAAAACCCTGCTCATAAGAGAAAAAAAAAACAATTGATCAATTTTTTTTTCATAAACTTGTAGTTTACTGCTTAATCTTTGGTAAACAAAAAAAAAAATTCTTGGTGTAAAAAAATTAGTATTTAACAGATTTCTGTAAATGACCATGACCATCGAACCCCTCCCCCCCCTTCCCCACACACATTGATTTAAACCAACCTTGGGTCACACGGTTAGTAAATAAATAGCAACAATTTTACAGGAACAAAACTGTTGTTGACTGACCCCTTTTTTTTGTTGTTCGTGTTACACCACCAGAGCATCTACGTGAGAATATTACTCTTCTTGTTTGGTTTAGAATCACAAATACAGAAACATAATACTTGACATTTGCCTTTAAACTTTAATTCAAGCCATAAATTATTTTCTAATCGGCAGCTTGTAAAGTCCTAAAAGTTCATTTCAAATTTCAAATAATAAAGTCAAAGTATAGTAGAGTGAAGTAAGTAAACACATGTCAGACATTTTGAGAAGATTTTAAAAAACAAAAAAACGGCTGACATTTTACTAAAGTGACAGAAGTGACACTTTATTCTGTTGAATCTAAAGTAATTGCTGGCTTGAACTAAAGTTCAAGTCAAAAAGTCAAGTATTACGGTTCAGCTTTTGTGATCCTAAAACCAAAGAAAAAAAAAAAAAAAAGAGTCATTTTCTGATGTGCTAAAAAGAACAGAATGAGGAAGGAATTTGTGAACAGACATACAGGGACTACAAGTTTATTATATAGATAGAAGTTCAAGTTATAAATACTAGAAAATAAAGTTGTTTGGGGCAAACATATATTCCACGATATTACTGTTTTCTCTTTGATCAAAATGATATATACTTATATAAAATAATATATACTTATATAAGTACATTGATTAATGTATTTTCAGAATATATATGGTGGTGGTGGTGGTGGTGGGGGGGGGGTTATCGCCAAATCCCTCGGAGTTCGTTCATGAACAAACAGACAGAAAAAAAGTGAGCTTGCAAAGCCAGTCAAATTAAAAAATTAAAAAATAAACAGACAAAATCCAAAATTAGTCTTTTTGTTCACTATCTCTCCATATTTCTTCAACTATGGATTAAAAAGTATTAATACGTGTGGTGATATTTCCTATTGTTCATAAATGATTATTCCAATTGTATAGTTTGTTTTATTACCTATGACTTTTTAATAGACAGAGAGTCCCAAAAGTGAGAACGATAGAGACTGTATAAAATAATAGCGGAGAGAGGGAAACAACATACAATGAGAGAGGGTGAGAGCAATAGATAGAAACTTAGCAAGAGATGGATGACTTGGTGAGTAAATTGCAACTTACACATAATTACAACAATTAAAATCGAATTTAAAAAAATATATAACTCAATCCCAAAACCAAGGAATATTTGTATTTTGTGTGATTAAAATATATAGGAAAAAAAGCAACAAACGTTAACTCAGCTTTAGTATAATAATAGATATATATTTTAATCATATGAGTACATGTACAACTGACAAATATGTCCATAATACCACATTTTAAGGAACTAAAAGTTTTTGTGGCTCATCTACATTAAAAGTGAATAGGATTGGAGCAACGGGATACAAAAGGTTGCCCCCCTCCCCCGCCTTAAGTGAAGTCATATCAACCATTTTAATGAACAAGTCCCTTTAGGGTGGTTTATCCTTATTAAGACTAGCAGCAGAACTACTAGTTTCGATTCAATTTACCATAAACACAGGTTCCCGAATGTTGATCCATTTCTATGAAAGATTAATACTTTCAAAATGTTAATTTTTTTCCTCAGTATTAAAGGATTTAAATCTTATATTTTAGAACCAGTAAATGGGGCACAAACAATTAAAAAGCATCTCTTAAAATACATCTTGATAAATTCACAACTTACAAAAATTATTACACTTTTGTGCAAACACAGGCTCCAGAAAAAAATAAGAAAATTTAGAAACGGATTGGACGAGACAGGTCAGGTGACAGCTCTCATCGCCTTCTGTGCGCAGATGAACTCAAAACGACCTTGCAACTGATTTGCATTTCAGATTAGTAAACCATTCCCGCTCAAAGTCAGAACGATTTAGATATAAGAAAAAGTGCGGTTTACAATTCACCGACGGAGACAGAATTCAGAGCCGGGCAAGAAACCGTGATGCTCCCAATAACACGAACGAAACGCACACGTTTGAAATAGAAAAATACACAAATCTAAATTATATTTTACAGCTCCAAAATGACACGAATAACAAACTTTACCTCTGCATCCAAATACATTGCACCTCTTCATGCCACTTTTAATTGCACGTGTAATGTGCATATACGTCTTTATCTTTTTCTTGAAAGAAGACGGATTCTTCGTGGTTTTTATGTTTTCTGTTGCATTTTTGGGCAGTGGTCTGACAGAAGTAAGTAAGATTGGTAATTTTAAAATTTCATTAGTTTGGTCACATCGAAAGAATGGATGAGAGTGTTAGTAGATGTAGAACAGTTGAGGTAGCAGGGTCAGTTGGTAGGGGAAGAAACACGGGAGGAAGTGATAAGGAAAGATTTGAATGAAAGAAGGAAAAATAAAGACTTGACCAGAGATAGGTTAATTTGAAGTCAATTTCTAAAAGCCGTCCAACACATGCCAGCATGTAAAACGGATGTTAAACCAAATATGATGACGACCGATGACTCAAATTTTAAAGTCTAACCGCACTGATAGAAACAGCTGTTAATCCCATAAAATTGCAGTCAACACTGACATGCAGGCCATAAACAGAGATCAAAAGACGAGAAATATAAACACTTGATGAGGGGATATATCCTTGAAATATTGTGAAATTCCAGCATCACATAATATACGAATGATCAAGGGGGAGATCTAAAAACGAGTAAGATTTAATAATAAAAATAATAAAGATCGCCTTATTTTTAGATTTTTCTTATAACTCCCTCCCCGTTATATTCTTGCATTGTTATAGTTTTATATATATATATATATAGATATATATATATATATATATATATATATATAGATATATATATATATAAATAGATATATATATATATATATATATATATATATATATATAGATAGATAGATATATATATAGATAGATATATATGTATATTAGTCAAGAGAAGCCATTGACCTCTAACTCTGAAAGTAATGTTATTTTTCTATTTTCATCTATGTTTTTATTTATCGCATATTTTGTCATTCTCAAAAATACACACGACCATAGTCACAAAGAACAAATGAAGTAAAATATTATGAAGTCAATCCTATAGCCGGCTTTAGAAATGTTTTCTAATAAAGGTTATGTGAAAAACACATCAATTAAGGCTGGCAATTCAAGCGAGAGTCATATGTAGCAGCCTAATCACATTGTAGAACTAAGTGTTTATGAAAGAGTAAGCGTCACCACCCATATATTACAATATATATATACATGCATATATACACACAGAGCAATATCTCTCTTATGGGAAAGTTATTCTTTTTTTTCAGATAAATACGACGTTCAGAAGTTAGCTGCAAAATACAAGGAAAAGGCGAGGTTAGGATTAGGGTTAGGAATAAGAACTAAAGTGATCTTGTTTAAAATTGAAAAGACAATTTTTTTTTTTTTTTAATTCTTTTAGAAGAAGCACATTCAAACTGCATACATTTCCCAACGTGGACATCACTAAATAATAAAAAAAATTGTCAAGTAACAAATAGAAATGCAGACGAAAAGAGATATAAAAATAAATCTAAAAATAAATTTAAAAATAGATATAAAAATAAATATAAAAATAGATAAAAAAATAAATATAAAAATAGATAAAAAAATAAATATAAAAATAAATATAAAAATAGATAAAAAAATAAATATAAAAATAAATATAAATTAGATATAAAAATAAATATAAAAATAAATATAAAATAAATATAAATTAGATATAAAAATAAATATAAAAATAGATATAAAAATAGATATAAAAATAAATATAAATTAGATATAAAAATAGATATAAAAATAAATATAAATTAGATATAAAAAGATATAAAAATAAATATAAATTAGATATAAAAATAGATATAAAAATAAATATAAATTAGATATAAAAATAGATATAAAAATAAATATAAATTAGATATAAAAATAGATATAAAAATAAATATAAATTAGATATAAAAAGATATAAAAATAAATATAAATTAGATATAAAAATAGATATAAAAATAAATATAAATTAGATATAAAAAGATATAAAAATAAATATAAATTAGATATAAAAATAGATATAAAAATAAATATAAATTAGATATGAAAATAGATATAAAAATAAATATAAAAATAGATAAAAAATAAATATAAAAATAAATATAAATTAGATATAAAAATAAATATCAAAATAAATATCAAAATAAATATAAAAATAAATATAAATTAGATATAAAAATAGATATAAAAATAAATATAAAAATAGATATAAAAATAAATATAAAAATAGATATAAAAATAAATATAAAAATAAATATAAAAACTGTTTTGAATAAAAAAATTAAAAAATGTACAATAAATGTTTTGATGAACAAAAATAGAAACAGCAAGGACTCGCAAAAACAAAAAATGGTTTTAACTAGCAGAAACTCCTTTCCAAGTTTCCTAACTCACAAGGTGAGACAGAATGTTCATAGCCAGTGTAAAAGTTTCAAAATAAATGTGGAATGTCTTCAACAAAGCCAAAGTGTTTCTTCTTTCACCGGAAACAAGTAGAATTCCTGTGCTGAATGAGTTTTGTTTTTTTCACCCTCTGGAAGAAATTCAGCTTCTGGCGTTTGTTCCAACATTCTTTTAGGCTGGACGATATATATTCAGACAATTTCGCAGTATTTATACAGACGAACATACAAGCTCCAGTCAAAATTTGACCAATGTTGGAATTACAATTCAAAATTTCAATGCTGAAATTAAATACTAAAAAGGGTTCAAACTCAGCCCCTAATTATTTTCGATGTGAAACTAGTTTATAACTGCATATGTTCTCATATGTTTATTTCAAGCAAGCTTTGGGCCACTAGGAAGTCTTTGAACAAAGACAGTGTAGCAGTTATCCTCTCCTTTCAAAACATAACTGCACTAACCGGCTGGTAGGTGTCACTGTTCACCGTCAGGTGGCGCTGAAAGCGACCAGGAGTTATCTGCCCTTAGGGGATATATAATCAAAGGACACCGGAAAAAGGCCTCTTCTCTATTCAATCGGCCTCGCTGAACGACGCTAAGACACCAGCGCTCTGTCAACACGTGTTCAACAACGGTAAGAGTTCTCAACTCATTTTCTTTGTATACAGTTTTCAAGGACTTTCCCACGCCGGACTCATTTCTTCACATACTCTTTTCAAGAACTGTTTTCTATCGACACACATACATACACCACACACGTCATCATCCCACATACACACACGTTCAATAAACCTTATTTGAACCACCTCCTTTTGTTTGTTAATTATTACTCTGTTTTTGCATGCAACAATTGCTTGATTTTATGAACTCGCTTATAGTCAGGAACACGACCCGATTCTAACAACAGAAAATAATTCAACATTTAAATGTTAAATTGATAAATACAATAAGCCACTTTTCAAAGTGAGAATTTTACGGGTCGACGATTGAATTCTTTTAAAGTCGTTTCGCTACTGTTCTTCACCAACATCATAATCATTCATCAGCAACACACAAAAAGAATGTAGACTTTCTTGAAAGATGTCTTAGTGGAATCAAAAAGAGGGTGAACAACATGGCTGCCGTTCAAAGGTAGCTTCCGGATTATCTCCCCTGCATGTAGTTTCGTATTAAAAATGTGAAACAGGTTTTCCTTTTGGTTCCGATGGGTAGAAAGAAATCTAATAGAGTGCTCGATTATTTAATAAGAACGTAATATTTATTTATTTACTTATTTGTAATGTTACAGAAATTCAGATCAACATGCTTAATAAGCAAACTTACAGGTCAAAAGATGGCTGACGAAAGTAGGAGAACGGTTTATAATTAAAACTCAAGAAAACCCAGCAATTTTTTCACTTGGGCACGCCCCCCCCCCTCAAGCTTGAAACCTAAGGTACCATGTTGATCTGAATTTCTGTAATATCATAAATAAAAAAAAATATGAATATATATATACATATTACTAGCAAATTTCTGTAAATTACATAGTTTTCAGAAAAAAAGTAAAACTAAATAATCCGCTTAATATTGTAATATGAAATGACTAAGTTCAATTATGAACAAAATCAGAGTAAATAGGAAGTACAGAGCGTCTCAGGTTCGAACTGACTACCTCTCTCTTTAAGTGCTGCACCAATGTGGCAAGGCATCAAGTTTAAAGTTTGGTGGTGAAAAGTTGGTTCATTTATAATAATGATTAATTATAGTTTGTACGCACAGAAATGACAGCTTCAATCATTTCGTTTTATATTTGAAGATTTTGCATGAAATCGATCAAGGGTTTAAAACGATATTGTTAAGCTCTGATAACAATGAATGTAATGTATGGATGCACGTAGGTGTAAGAATAGGCATAATGTTTTGATTTATTGATCTTATCTAAATTGTATTTGTGATGTGCTTTCAATGTTTAAAAAGTTAATTAATGGGAAAATATGACTAATAAATAATCAGTGTTTGCTGTAAGATAAATAATTAGCCAGGAACCTTTAAAAAAAATTACTAAGTCATATGTTAATAAACATGATAGATTATTACTATAATGCATATATGTAGCATTAGCAACTGGTGAAGCCAAACTTATGTATCTTACTAAATAAATGACTTCGGTGTAATGGGTGATAATCATAGTACATGTTTATGAAAGGGTAAAAACACTAAACTTTCTCGTAATAAGATGAGAAAAAAAAAAGAAAAATTGATTCGGACTAAACAGCTAATCGATTAATGTGATTTAATCATGTTATATCTGTTTATATAAAATTCAAAATATTTTCTTTTCTCTTAATAGTTTACAGAATTTTAGGCCTTATATGCAAGTCTTAGAAGGCATACAATCAAGATTTGTCCCAGACATAATCAGATCCTTCTGCATGTCACTGTTTGTGGGATGTCCAATACTAAGATTTTACTTTTCTGCTTGAAACTAACACAGATACCCTTTTTAGCCAGAAAAATACTTCCGAATAATAAAGTCTCACATGAGTAATAGATAAGAAAATGGCTGACTTGTGTTAACTGTTTTTTTTATGTCAAGACTGAATTTGAGATCTTATCATCTTTGACTACAGAATACAAAATGACAATACGTATATGGGCAAACCAAACGCCTACGCAACAATCAGCCAATCAACATGTTAGGCGCGAAAGGAAAACCATTTCAGAACATTCGATGTAAACATCTATTAAAGCCAAGACAATCGCATCAAATAAGCAGATCGCTGCCGGCAAACCAATGAGGCATCATGTCAAAGCAAGGCATACATTTCCCACCAACAAATCCATGGAGCCTGAATCTTAGCCAGGATCTCTGTTGGGGAAATATCTTCCCATGTTTGACATGCAAATTTCTCACCACCAGCAATGAACAACAACAACAATACTACTGCAATATTTTGCCACATCAGAAAAAAACCTCAATCATCAGCATCGCCAACATTAAACCAGTTATAGGAAGAAACAACAGCAACCACCAGCTAACACTACTACTACTACTACTGCTGATGAACCCACATGCATATACACACACATCTCTCAAGCAGCAAACTTTTCTGCTTATATGACAAAACCATGAGAAACAATTACACACACTGCCTACATTGACTATTGAACTTACTTATGCATGGCCTCCGTTCAGTCTTGAGAGACAATGGAGACCCCCTGTAAGGGTGGCTGTGCATGTAATTGTGAAAAAAGAGTTGCGCAATCCCCCAACCCCACCTCTGGGACTGCTTGATTCCAGTGGCAAGAAGTCCAGTACGACTGGGAACAATACTGAGATAAGTGGAGAGCACATACAACACCTGATATTTCCAAATGGTCACCCATTTTAGTAATGACCAGGCTCAACGTTGCTTAACTCTGGTGATCTAATGAGAGCCGATGTGTCAACGTGATTCTGCCGTATATGAACTTACTTACACACAAACACGCATACTAATACAGCATAACACGCGCACAAAACAGCAAAAACGTCTTTCTCTAAATAAAATATTGTTACGTTTCCAACCACTGCATTATTGTAATTTATTCAGCATTCCATCACTACAATTTTATTCTATTTTCGTTTGTCGTGTACTTTTAAAAAGGTTCACGACAGCTTATTGTGAAACTTCGAAATTCGAAACATATTTTGAAACGTTTAAACTGACAAATACAAACTAATTTCTCGTTTCTGGTTTGTGCAAAAGTTGAAGAGCACACTTGCCAAGCATTATGGTTCACATGTGCTTCTAAACTAAAGGAAGTCAAGTCATGAATTTTCTCACGTGTCCCAATCAGATTAAAGAACCAAAATTTGGTTAATCATTTCTAAATGTAAAATGAAACGTAAACACTTTTTATTCAGTTGAAACGCAGTTTTAAATTTGCATAACTTAAAACACGATTCTGACATCATTAAATGAACTTTTAATTTTATGTTAATTAGTAATGGGAGTCTTAAAGACAGGCTTAGAGTAGATGTGTGCAGAATAAGTGTAAACACGTGCCAGTCAGTATGTTTAATGAAGTGCACAGTTGCAATGCATGCGGACACCAAACCTGCGGTGAGAGAAATAATTAGCTAAGAAAAGAGAGACCACCTAGGAAATAGGCTGACCTTTGAAATAGTAATGTCTTCTTGGATACAAGATTCTATGTTGTGATTATGATCCACTTGAGATTTTCCAAAAGTAATGTTCATACCAGATGATGGACCTCATGGTCAATCAGTTGTTTTTTTTGCCCATAGATTAACAACTGATAATTTCAAGTGGTCTCACGGTGGGATCCAAGTGATATTTATATATATTACACCAAAGTGACAGAGGATGTCAATTGGGTTTCTGTGGTTCTCAGAGACAGATCGGCCCTTGATCCGTAAGCTAATAATTTATGTTTGTCTTGATTTGAAAGCCTGTTGTTCAGTAGAAGAAAACAAGTATCATTGTAACGTCTCTCAAAATAAAACTTTGTTATTTGGTTTCAAACTGGAGTTGTAGTTTTGTTAGCAGAGAATCCTTTTGTTACAATGACAGAGACCACATGATTGACACTGCGACCAGTGTTGGAAGCAAGCACCGAATTCAGACGTTGACCACAAGTGGACTTATAGACACACATTCACATTTTTGTGATTTGAAAGAATGGATGAGAGTTCTTGGATTAGTAGATGTTGAACAGATAAGGTAGCAGGATCAGTTGGCAGAGGTTGGCAAAGGGAAACATGGGAGAAAGTGATAAGAATAGATTTGTCACTATGTAAAACAGATGAACAACGACAATGATGACGATGATGATGACTTCATCATCATCATCGTCATCAACCGGTTTATTTGTTGAATCAGGCCACAATTAATCCTCTGATGAGGGTGGGGCCTGATTGTCTAGTCTCGAAATCTAAGTCTTCCTCTCCACTCCTGTCTTTGGCAAGGCTTGATGGAATCCATACCCATGGCCTTCCTATCACGTTTGACTACGTCCTCCCAAGTCAACTTGGGTCTGCCAGTGGTGATGTTCTCTGCTGGCACATTCAACTGTCGGACTTTAGCAATCCAGTCATCGCTACGCTCAATGTGACCCAACCAATGCAGTCTGTTCTTCCGCATGATGTCCGCAAGGCTTTTCAAGTCGACCTGTGAGAGCAGGGATTCAAAAGAAACGTACTGTTCAGGCCTCACCAAACAGATTCATCTGACAATAAGTTGACAGACAATTTTAAAACATAGTCTATAGGAATTATTATTTGTTTTATCCCAAATAAGGGCAGACAGAAATCATACAAGCGAATGGAAATGATTAGAGTTATGAGTGGATGGAGTAAGTTCAGAGATTTTCTGTCATTACTAACCAGCAGAGCGTTACCACTGACGATCAAGAGAGTCTATCAGGCATGTCTGCACAGATATATGGAGTGAAACCTGACCAGTGAGGGTTGGAGTGATGAGGATAGATTTGAGAGAAAGACGGATGGCCAGAAATAGGTTAGGGTTAGTTTGGAAGTCAATTTCTCAAAGCCGTCCAACACACGCCAGCATGTAAAACAGATGTTAAACCGACGACGATGACGGAATTTTATTGCATAATTTTGAATTTGTATTAATTGTATTAAGTTCAACAAATTTTTAACTGATTTTAAATGCATGCAAAATGCTTGTTAAGCCTTTCTATTAGAAGCTTTTTGAAAATGATCCCCTTTAACAAAATTTAAAAAAATAAAAATAAAATGAAGATGAAAAAAATGAAGAAATTGCATTTTCCTCCATCGATAACAAAATTAAAAACCCTGTAAATATTCCAATAATGGTTTGTGGTTTAACTTTAAGGGAATCCTAAAACAAAGTTGGTTGGCATATTTCAAAAGACCTTATTGTATAAAATCATATTTAACATTTTAAGAAAAAGTATATCTAATATAATTTACTAACAAAAATACTATCACTCTTTGACTGACCGTAAGAGGCCATTTTTCAACATGGTTGCATCTTATTTACATGTTTGGTTTGGTTTGTTTTATGGCATATCAACCTCTTATCGATCATTTAATGCCGTATTTACTGGTAAAAAAAATTCTTGGGGGGGGGGGGGGGGATTTTTTTAAATGGATCTATTTCGCACACATTTTGGATAAAATTGATTATCAGTCCTAAATTTCATTTTGAAAAGATTTTGGGCCAATGCTTTGTCAGCTGATTGTCTAATATAAATTTGCGTTCAATATACAAGCATGCTACATGAAAAACAAAGCAACAACTAAGAGACAATATAGAATTCAAAAAACAGTTACTGTGTTCGCTATGAAGTTGTGTCGATGAGAATGTGTTCAACAAAGTCTGAGTAGAATAATGTGCGTGTGTGTGCAAGTTCAGAGAAGAAATCTTACATACTAAATTGTGTTTTGTGTGGAGCGCACATGGTGTGTCGAGATGTTCATCAAAGCATCATGACCAAAGGAAGACAGAGACGGCCTGACTGATGTTGTCTGCAGCCGGCCCTGGATTTAAAAGAGGAGGAGGAGAGTCTGTGCATCCCTTTTTATGAGGCAGATTGTAGCACCACCTGCCCTCATGAAAAGGGTATATAACTCGGGTATGACACCCTCTGGTGGAGAGTCTGTAATTGTGTTGTTCTGGTGGGGTGTATGAATTTGGAGTATTGGATTCTTCCGTGGTGTCTGAATCAGTGTAGGTGTCGTGTGTATTGATTTAGCTGTGATTTTTCCACTGAAACAAGTTTTAGTCTGTTACTGGAAAAAGTGTCATTTTTGCCATTTTTTGTGATGGTGAAATAATTTTCTGCCCTTTCAACTACTTTATAATGGGTGAAAATTTCAGATTCATGCGAGTAGTATTTTTTTGTGTTCATTTATACATAAATAACACTAAACAATCAAACATTTTGCAAAATTCAGAAGGTGCAGGCCACTAGTTTTTGGCTATTTTACATTCATGAAAACCCTTTCACAGCCTGAAAATGGTCCTAAATTAAAGTACTATATCAGATTTAACCATCTATGTCCATTCATAGCTTTTGAGGATGTTTTAGGACCTGCAATGTCGCATGAAACCACTTTTTCACTGAAAAATGATGGATTTTGAGTCCCATGGAGCCTTAACGGCTATTTTTGGCCTGCACCTTCTGAATTTTGCAAAATTTTCTAAATATTTGATTGTTTAGTGTTATTTATGTATAAATGAACACAAAAAATACTACTCGCATGAATCTGAAATTTTCACCCATTACGTCCCACCCCTATTTATAAGGACCTTGGTAGTGTGGTTGTAATGGGTTTTTGACAGCATCGTCACTGACAAATACGTATTCACTATTAAAAAGTGTCTTAGGTATGTAGACTTGTCTTTCTGCTTGTTGTGTAGGGGTGAAACAGTTTTGACATTTTTGCTTTCAAGTCCTGTACAAATGTAGTCGTTGAGTGTGTACATCATTTTTGTTGTCAAAATATTGCCCGAGCAAAGATAACGTTGTCCCGAAAACTACTTCAGCTGGTGTGCAACCCAAGTCCTGTTTGATGTTTCTAATCGATAAGACCAAAGGCAAATTATCAACCCAGTTGGTTGTGTTTGGTCTCATTGTTAGAGATGCTTTCAAATGTCTGAACTTGCTCTACCAGACCGTTAGAGCAAGGATGGTATGCAGGTTTTCATATGTGCTTGATGCCTAGAAGGAGGTTGAATTCGGCAAAAAGCTTTGACTGGAACTGTGTGCTTCTGTCGATTGTGATGATTGCCGGTACACCATACATGGCTATTCAGGATGGTTTTAGCTATTGTATTTGCCGAGATGTCCTTTAACGGGATTGCACTGGGCTAACAGAAAAATCAATCAATGATCGTTAGCAAATAGCAGTAGTTCTTGCAAAGTGGTAGAGTCCAACAATGCCTATGTGCAGATGAGAGAACCTGGTGTCAGGATTGCTGAATGTGCCAATGAGGGAGGGGGGACTTGGTGTGTCGGCGAACTTTGCAACGCTGGCAGTTTTCAGAGATGTGAGAGTGAGTGAAAATGATGAAATATGCGTTGTCGCAGTGAAGGTTGGACGTAAGGCCTGGGAATGGGTATTGTAGTGTCGCAAGCGACATTTTGAGGTTGGAACAGCAGTGAGTTTCAGAGATAGTCCGGAAATAAAATTGTAATTTACTTTAAAGTCCATTTTACTTACCTGTCCATGGAAAAAATTAAAACAAGACACAACCATATTGAAAAATGACCTCTCACGGTCAGTCAAACAGTGGTAGTAATATTTATATTACGCATTTTTTTTCATTAAAACAAAACCAAATTTTTTTTTAACATAATGGTTTTGTATAAAAAAAAGTAGTGTCAAGCGGCATGTTTTAGGATTTCCTTGAAGTTAATATTATTATTATTAATCCTGGTTTGTTCTAGAAAGGCAGAATAAAACCAATAACTTAGAATTAATGTTATCAAAACTTTTAACAATTTGATTCCACTGCCACGAAAATCATGTGTCCAAGAAATCTAAACGATTCTTAGAAGTGTCAAATTTCTGAAAGTTTACCAATATTTGTTGAAATAAATAGCAAGTAGAAAGAAATACCAAGTCCAAACAAAAGTTAAACAATGAACCTCCCACCCTACGCCCCAAGGGCAAAGGGGTTTCACATTGTTTTCTCCCCCCCCCCCCCTGGCAGCTCTTGAGTTCCTTCGAAATGTGACCCAAATTCTTTTGATATCTCCACCCGAGTGTGGGTAGGTTTAGTCGGCAACTTCACTTTTCAACATGTGCTAATAAACTCTCCACACCCACAGAGCTTTTTTTTTTTCATTTTAGACATGTTTGGGTGAACGTAGATTCCTCGACTCTCGGCATTGTTGTTTAACTCTTACAAGATTGGAGCAATTTTTATCACAAGTTGTTTTTTAAAAATGTTATTATTGTTATTGTTATCATTATTATTATTATTGTTGTTGTTATCATTATTATTATTATTGTTATTATTATCATTATTATTACCCCCCTCCCCCATTCTAAAATGTTTATTTTTCAATTTCCTGAGAAAATATTTACTATTAGTATCGATTAAGCACTAAAATGTTTGGCTAGCCGTTTGTTTCTACGCTATGTCGTTAAGCACTAGGTGGTTAGTAACGATTTCTGGTCAGGAAGATGGTGATCATTTTACATTATATAGTAAATATAATCCCCTTTCGAAAGTCTAAAATTAAAAATACTTTTTTTTTTTTAATCCAGGCATTTCCAGGAAAAAACTGTTTTCAGCAGACCACTTCATTTCTGTATTTTTTCAGCAGAAAAAAGTAGGACTCGTAAAATGCTCTTCGTTGACCACAACACTAACCCTAAGTTCGAGGTAGAAATACGAAAAGATTATATATATATATATATATATATATATATATATATATATATTAATGGATTGAATGACATAATAAAATGAGAAATTAATCAGATTTTATTAAAGTTCAAAAACAAGGAGTGATACTGCGTCCTTAACTCATGAGTTTTCAAAGAAAATCTCCTTTTTCTTGAAATTGTTTTAAACTTTCTGACTTGGATAAACTGTATAAGTTTAACAAAACAGTGTGTTTTGGACCAATATATTTGATGTTTTATATATTTTTTATATATTTTCAAAGCTTAATTTTTATTAACCGCAGTAATATCATTGCGGTAATGGTCCTCTGAGGAGAAGATTTTCTTTGAAAACTCATGAGTTAATGACGAAATATCACTCCTTGTTTTTGAACTTTAATAAAATCTGATTAATTTCTCATTTTATTATGTCATTCAACCCATTAATATTATTGCTCTATACACTATATTGAGCTTTGTTTTTATCTACTAGTTAAAGATATTATTTATATCTTTAAAGTATCATTTTATATATATATATATATATATATATATATATATATATATATATATATATATATATCGTTCTGGAAAAAGAAAAACAACAAAACACTGATTTATTTACATTGTTCACTGTGTGTTCTGTTCTGTGAGTTCTTTTCTTTTTATCGTTTCAAGAACCTGTGTTTTATTTTGTGTGGTCGCCTTTCGGCTGTTGTGGCATTTTACCGGGCCAATATCGTCCGCCATGGGGACTGATCTATTTAAGCAACAACGTAATAAACATTTTTCCAGGAAAAGAAAAGGGGTGGTACTCGTTTTTTATTTTTGTTTGAACGAGTGATGAAAAACAAAACAAGCAAAAAAAAAGAAAAAAACAAAACCATGAAAATATCGATCACCTGTTGTTAATTTTTCGAACACGATAATAAAAAAAAATCTCCATGAAACTTTTATGCAGGTTTAAATTGAAATCATATTATTGTCTACACTACAGGACCTTTTCCTCCATTTTTTTATTTTATTTATTTATTTATTTATTTTAATATCCGCAGTAAAATTCGAAGTAAAAGTACAAGTGGGGGTAGAGGGTTGGGATTTGGGGGTATTTATCATATTATACATTTAAAAAAAAAAAAAGGGGTGCTTCTACAGAATTTGAATTGAGCCAAGCTGGACTGAACCTAAAACTTAGTTTAGGGTTAGGGTTAAAAAAAACAAAACGAGACAGTTCGGTTCAAATTCTGTAGAAGTACACAAAAAAATGAAAATTTGTTTTGGTTTTCTTGAATATTTCAGCTTTAAAATGGCTGCCGTTGAAACAACATCATCTTAACTAAATTAGTTATAGTCATATATCAATTTGGCTCAATTAATAATTTAATGACAAAACAATACCGTAATAATTAGATAATATTATTACGGTATTGTTTGGTCATTAAAGTATTATTTGAACCAAATTCTTATAAAAAAAACTATAATTTGGTTAAGATAATGTTGTTTAAATGGCAGCCATCTTAAAGCTAACATCTTCAACATAACCAAATAAATCACTAGTTTAATTGTAATTTAATAAGTTATGGTTAGGTTCAAAAAAGAAAAAAATGGAAAAAAAAATGAAAATACATCATCTCTAATCATAAAACTATCTCGTGTGTGTGTGGGGGGCGCATCAAAGTAACTTTGATAAATATACATTGAATTATTTTTTTTAAATATTTACTTTAGGTAATGCTGAAACTTCGTACCTACTTATGGCGGCGAATATGATGTCACACTGACTGACTCTGGTGATAAGCTGAAAAAGTACTCGAGCTTACTTCGGCCGGCAAATAGTAGATTTTTGTGATAAAAAAATAATATATTACAAAAATTGGTGCAATTTTACTTATAGGCCAATCAAGTTAATTGTTTTCATGTAAAAGCATTATTTTGTACTTACTCAGTCATATTTTATCTCTCACGCCCCGAAAAAGAATTTTAAAATATCAAGCAGAACTTTAATTAGAACGATTTTTACATTTCCATAAGGGTTATATGAACTGGCGAGTGTTCGATTTTCGGAGTGGCCGGTTAGGTAACTAAGGGCAGATAAGTGTCCCCTTGTCTATTCTACCGACCGCTCACAGCCCAAAATGTCGACTCGAGCACAAATACAGGTTGAACATCGAAATGGAAAAATCGTTCTAATTAAAGTTCTGCTTGATATTTTAAAATTCTTTTTCGGGGCGTGAGAGATAAAATATGACTGAGTAAGTACAAAATAATGCTTTTACATGAAAACAATTAACTTGATTGGCCTATAAGTAAAATTGCACCCAAAAATTTTCTTGTCACTTGTGCAGTTTAGTAAACAGCGACAGATAATCTACAGGAAGTAATGACCAATAGTTTAAAACATTTTAATAAATTTATTTATTTAATAAAATAGTTTCTGAAAGAAAAACAGTGCTGATTTCAGTTCAATTTACCTAAGTCTCATTTTTTAAATATTTATAAAAATATTATACTATAAATATTTATATATATATATATATATATATATATATATATATAATCGCCTAGACACTAATTTTATTCGAATTTTTTAAGACAGTTTTTACCCCTTCGTACTCATCATTTACCTTTTATATATATATATATATATATATATATATATATATATATATATATATATATATATATATATATATATATAACTACAAGCGTTTACTTAGTTTCTTTAATACTTAATTCGAAATTGTTCCTAATTTACTAATATTTAACAAAAACAACAGGAAACAATATTTATCGCCTATACACAATTATTTATCGCACTATGTTCATTACTCTATACTATGTTTTTTAGCCCAGTACTCATTGTTTACGATCCAGGTTTTCATATGGCTTATGTCGCCATGTTCTTTTTTTGTATCGCTCAAGACGGAAAAGTATTAAAACGTCTTTTACCTATTACTACGTAATACTAAATTTATTTTACACTCCAAACCGTTCTTAATATATATATATATATAAATATATATATATATATATATATATATATATATATATATATATATATATATATATTTAGCCTGAAGATTCCCCCCGGGGATGAAACGCGGGAGCCTCTGTGTAGCTTAATTGCCATATATATTTTCATTGCTTACTACCTAGCTCTACTTACGTATCGAGCACTGTTGAAGTAAATACTGAAAACTGATACATAAAAAATATATATCCTTATAATATTTTATGTGGATACATTAAGTACTAATATATATATATATATATATATATATATTTATTATTATATATATTTTTAATTTAATTTATTTTTTAAACATTTATTTACGTTTTTTAATCCAATGAACGTCCTGAGTCACGCAATGATGACAAACTGTTTTTTTTTATAAGTTAGAAATTCAACTACAAATTTAAACTAGTTTTTAAACAGTTTGAATGTTTGTTTGTTTTCAACGAAAGTAGTTGGTTTATTCTGGTATGTGTGGGTGTTTTTTTAATTTTTTTTACTCTCAAATTCCCCACGAATAATTGAGGGAAGATTAATCGGGTAATACCCATGTGAAAGGTATGGATTCATACATCCTATGAATTAAATATAGGGTAGACTAGGCACTCGGGCCTTAGTTGTGCAACTAGTCGAGGAGAAGGAAACCCCCGAAACACCAGTTCCTAGTTACTTGCCTCCCGACGAGGGCAGAATTAGACACAAGGTCGGTTTTTAATGTAGGGAAAATCCCCCCCCCCTCCTAAAAAATGGGGACTGGATTGGGACAAAAATAAAAATTGTCTTATTCTAGGATTTCTCCTTCACTGGCCGGGGAGAGAAAACAGATACTACACTTTGCTTCTAGCGAAGAACAACACCAAATCTGATTCTTCCAGCATTGTTTCCAGTCGTTGTGGGCATCTGCTTGCTATTGAACTCGAGCATTTAAACTACGGGCACAGACACTCTTACAAGGGGTATCCATTGTTTCTAGACTCTGAAACGAGGCTTTTATAATGGGGTATGAAAGGGGTTTATCACGACCATACAAAAAGATAAAGTTTCATACGCGTATTCTTTTGGGGTCCGGAAGTGACCCTGACCCAAGCACTTTTAAAGGCCAAAGGTCAGTGATTATGGGAAGGTGGGTACGGAAGCCAATAATCTGTATTAATCGGACAAGATCTAATGTGTCAATGCGTTTCTCGCCTATACGTAACTTCGATAAATAGACATTGAATTCTTTTTTTATTTACTATTAATCGGATATTTATTGAAATTAAAACTAAGATAAGGGAAAATTAAAACGATTTTTATAAATCATTAAAAATAAATTCTAAAAATGACTATATTTTTTTTCTAAGCCATCCACCTGGGAAGTGAGTTTACGCCCCCCCCCCGCGCACACACACAAAAATGAATTACAAATAACATTCTTTTAAAGTGGAACTATTTCTTAAATTGAATCCCATAAAATAAAATCAATTTTAAATTGTATTATAGTAATTAAATACACAATGACAAGGGCTCATATTGCGAAGAAAAGGAGTTCAATCCTATTTCAATCAATCACCCAAATTATTTCGAGTGAAATGGATTTTGATATTACACCTAAACTTTTTTTTTCTTAAACATGTTTAAGTAACATTAAAACACTAAGTTAGACCAAATTTCATCGTACACATGAAACGCCGAAATGATAACTAGGCTGGGAAAATATAGTTGCCATCTTTATAAACAAATCTATGAACGAGGCTAGCTAAGGAAGATGGTAACTCAAGTTTATACTTTTTTTTTAATTAAATTAAAGTTATCCGTTTTTACTAAAAAAAAATGATAAAAAACAATAACATAATTAAATAATTGCCTTGATTTGAAATCGATTAATTAAAAAAACAAACAAAAAACATCAATTACCTTAAGAAAATTCGCCTTGGAAACCGAAATTTGACCAGTTTTAATTCCACGTTCCCCGTTCATCTGGTTTGTTTAGGAGTTTTTAAAGTTCCAATTATCTCCAAAATCGATTAGGATTATTGATTATTGTATTCCAAATCAATAAAACAAAACCGAACAAAAATAATAATTCCGATATTGTTGGAACCGTAGTAAAAGTCCCGCGAAATCCGTCGAAAAAATTAATTAAAAAAAAAAATTAAATGAATATTATCTTTCAGAATTAATTCTGCAGAAGAAAGTTTTCTTCTTAAAAGTAAAAAAAAAAAAATTATATTATTATTTAGAAGTTTTCAGCCGTAGTTTTTTTGTTTTCTAAGTCAAAAGTTTGGCGTTTGTTAAAAACTGCGTGTTTTTTTTTTTTGACGCAATTTTTACCTACGGCAATAAAAACTTCTCGCTCTCTCCATATTTTCGGTGAAATCACGCGTGTGTGTCTGTGTGTATAAACTATGTAAATAACAGGCCCTAATTTTTATGTTATTTCTTTCTCTCTCTCTCTCTCTCTCTCTCTCTCTCTCTCTCTCTGTTGTGTAAACGACCTCCCTCTCTCTCTTTCTTTCTCTCGCTGTTGTGTAAACGACCCCCTCTCTTTGTCTCTCTTTCGCGCTCTCTCTTACTGTTGTGTAAACGACCCCCCTTCTCTCTCTCTCACTGTTGTGTAAACGATCCCCCCCTCTCTCTCACTGTTGTGTAAACGACCCCCCCCCTCTCTCTTTACCCTCAAATTGTGAGTTCGCTCTTGTATCACATGTTTTTAAAACCTTTTTCTTCTTTTTTTCTTTCTCGTTTTTAATAACGACCAACGTGCAACAAGCTACGCTCCTCCTACTTCTTTGTACACTTCACCTCCTACCATATCTCGCGCTTCGATGTTGCTTTTTTTGGAAATCTCACCTCCTTCCCTCATTGTCTCCTTTCCTCCCACTCCCATCTCCAGCTTATGTGTATTGTGTGTATTTAGGCAGAATTATTTCATTTAAGCAAAGATGACAGAATTCATCTGTTTGATGATAACTCTTTTTATATTTTCAATTTTTCTAATGAACTTTGTGTGTCAAAATATATATTAAAAGAAAGTGCATGCTCCATATGTATCACTAACGTTTTCGATTCTTCGTCGAATCATCTTCAGGTGACAAAAAACAAATGAGCAAAAAAGCTTATTATGCGTTGAAATAGATTCCAATAACACCCAGCTTTTGAGGTTGCGATCAAAGTGTAATATCTGTTCTGTCCTCGATCAAAAGACTTTAAAAAGGGACTTATAGTATTGGCATGTATCCCCATCTTATAAGGACAAAGTTAGACACAAGGTCGGTTTTTAATGTAGGGGAAATCTTTTTTTAACTTTTAAACGTGATATGGGTAGAGGCTAAATTAAAAAAAAAAACGGCGTGTTAACCATTAAAAACGTATTATTAAACAAAAAGAGGGAAAAGTCTGCGATCATTAACAATAACTCCTCTATCCGCAAATTCAAGTCCATTCTCCTCCACTTGATGCCTACTGTCCTGTACGCCTCTAGCAGAAAATAGTTTCTAATCGGCAGTTTAAATACTGGCAGGTGACGGCGGCTAAGTGGTTAACAACCCGGACTGACGGCCTCGGTGTGCCAAGTTCGAATCCAGTTCGAAACACTTTCACTTAGAATATTGGCAACTTTCACGTTGTAGTGCTCACCTCTCGGGCGCTGGCTTTTCAACCCCCACTTTCCGACCCGAGCTTGGGTCACATCTTACTTGTGGGAGTAGGATAAAAACTGGCCTTGTGCCTAACTCCTGGAGAGGAGTAAATTACCCTATAAGATTTCTTTCTAGAAAGATCCTGACTATAAAGATGGGAAAACCAATGCCAGCAATAAAATCTTCTGATTCATACTATGTGAATGAGTGTAAATATTTCAAAATCACTTTCGAATTTCATACATCACATGATGACAGATTTTTATTTTTTTTATTAATAATATTTGGAAATACTTTTTACTTCGTAATCGTAGCCTTCGACATTCGAAAGTGATTTTGAAGCCTTTAAATTTACGAACGACTGTTTGGCAAAAGTCGAGTATCATAGTCTCCTAAACCAAACATAATAAGTATTCTTTTTTTTTTTACTAATTTGTCATCACTTATCAAGGCCCAAAAGCCACTCGAAGATAAAAGCTAATGAGTTGTCAGGTGAACGGTTAGATTGTAGCGGTCATAAACAAACCTATTTACTCCTTCTGAAAAATGTCCCTATTGAGTGAGTGGGTCACACACTGACCAATCAGCATGCAGGGCACATTGATTCCTTCTGTCGGCTGAAGAACTACTTCAGCCCCTTTGGGAATTGCAGGCGGTCCCCAGAGAGACCCCGGCAAGCAACGAGTAAACACCTCTCTCTCTCTCTCTCTCTCTCTCTCTCTCTCTCTCTCTCTCTCTCTCTCTCCTGCTCCTGTCCACTGGACGCTCACAGCAAATACTATCTTCGCTTGAAGATAGTTGCTGGCAGCTCTAAGAACTCTTAAATTCCTTTTCCTCTCTCGGACACTGTCCAAGTTTCTTTCTACCTATACCAAATGGTATAAGTAACCTTTGTGAATAAAACCCTTTTCGTTGTTGTTATAAAAAGGTTTTGTTAATTCATTTCGCGTCTAGAACTTAAGATAGGGAGAACGTCCCCCTTCTTAACAAGATAACGCCATGATGATTGATAATGATGGTTGAAACTGGGCAGAATATTTAAGAATTTGTTTACATTGGACTTGAAAACGACCATGTTGTAGTCAGCTGGGAAGCAGCCCCACAAACGACGAGTAGTTCATGGAAAGAAACTTTGCTCATGGAAGCTCCGTTTAGTTTTAGGTACACAAAGGGAGAAAGGGAAATTATTGACAGTGGTTGTAACTAGATGAGATTTTGTTGTGAATGTTTTACAGAGGGGAACCATAGATTGGAGCTCAGTCGAACAGCTACCATGAAAATAAGGATAGAGTAGAGAAAGACTAACAACATCTCTTCTGTGAGAAAGAGGCTGTAGGGAAGCGAGATTTCGAAGTCGGTTTTGTACAGTGTCAAGACAGGAAATGGTGCTCTGGACGGCACCTCCCCAGACGTGGCAACAGTACCTCCCCATCTTAGGACATGTTTGACTCTTATACCGGTAGAGGATTGCGTCACGAGTGAGATACTTTCTGGAGCGATAGAATGATCCAACCATTTTACCAGCGACCTTGGCAGCAGATTTGATGTAAGTTTTCTATTTCGAGTCAGAAGTGAAGGTCAGTCCTAGAAGCTTATCAAAGCAGGGGTCTTCCTCAAGGAGAGAGCTATTCATTTCAATTTGGGAAAAGTGAGGGTCAGAGCGGTGGTGGTGAAAGGAGAGAAGCTTGGTTTTAGATGCATTAAAAGTAACCAGCCACCTTTTCCTCCATTCCACTATGTGCTCCAGATCGGAGGAGAGAGAATCAGAAAGATGTTGATCATTAATGCTCTTCGAAGTGTTGCCATAGATGGTTGTGTCATCTACATAAATGTCAACGAATGATCTTAGAATGTGATTAGGGAGATCATTGATGAATATCAGGAAGAAGGTTGGGCCCAGAATGGATCCCTGAGGCACACCGGCGTTTATACTATGTGTTTCAAACTTCTACCCATCAATGACTATTTTTATGAACCTATCAGAGACAAAGAATTTGATGGTTGAGAGGGGACATTTCCAAATATTCCATAGCTAGCAAGCTTTGTGAAGTAGACCTTTACGCCAAACCCTATCAAAGGCCTGTGATATGTCAAGAGCTATTGCTCTGGAAACGAAGCCCCCATCTATAGATTCACCGATCCTGTGTGATATTACAGTCAGCACATCAGCTGTTGATCTTGCAAGACGAAACCCATATTGCTTGTCACTGAGTTAGCTGTTTCTGCTGAGGTGATTGAAAACTTCTTGATTTATCACAGATCCAAGCACAGGAGACTGATTGGTCTGTACTAAGATGCAGAGGACCAATTTCCAGTATTTGTTAATACTGGGCAGACTGACAAAGTTTTCCAAGGTGATGGGAAGCATTTCTCCTTTAAGCCATGATTGAACAGCTTTGTAAGAGTAGAAGCTAGTTCCAGTTGCAGTTGTTTTAAGTGCTATGATTGGAATGCTGTCAGGACCAGTTGCTTTGCTGGCATCAAGGTTCTTAATAAGTTTGGCAACATCCTGGACAGATATGTGGATGTCGCTCAGAGTGTTTTCAGTCATAGGGAGAAATTCAGATGAGAGGTGGCCCCGATCGCACAGGGTGGAAATTGATGCACAGTTCTTTGCAAAAGGTTTGGCTTCATCAGATGCTGAGGAAATCACCTCTTGTCCATTGATGATGGTTGGAATAGAGGTCACACATCTGCTATGCTACTCCCTCCAATACTAGAGTCCGAAGTAAAATCTGCAATCAAACAACTAAAGGGAGATAAATCTCCAGGTGTTGATGCATCCATTTTGGTAGATTTTCTACACAGACGGAGTTTTCCTTTGGTGTTGATTAGTTTTGACAAAGGGAAGTTTCTTTTTTCCCGAAATATTAAATAAATGGTTTTTAATAATCATCCGGACAACACACAGACATCTGACACCACACTTGCTGTTATGTAAGATTTTAAGAAAAAATAAATAGTAAGTGACATTTCGCATTCGATTTATTATTTTTGTTCCTTCCAGCTTACAACCTACCCGGTACTTTGCATTGCACTCAGTCTTTTTAAAACATACTATTAATATATATATATATATATATATATATATATATATATATATATATATATATATATATATATATATATATATATAAAGTTAAATGGATGAAGAGTGATAAACATGCACGAATGTCCAAATTTATTTCAAACTTCAAATGTTCAAATACCAGGTATATTCTGTAATAAAATTATGTTTATTGTTCTTTCCTTAAGCCAAGGCTTTTAAAGATCGAGATCTTATCATCAGAGGAATTATACAGATAGATAAGTTGGCAATAGAAAAGCCAAAGTTCAACATTTGAAAAAATATGAAAAAATATTTAGATGTACATATATATATATATTAATTAATTTTTTATAGCTTAATTTTTACATACATAAACGAAAGTCATGGACACGTGTTTCTGGCTACGAGCCGTCATCAGCATGACTACTCTGGCAGGGACCGAACCGTCGATGTAAATGTATATATATATATATATATATATATATATATATATATATATATATATATATATATATTAGCCTAAGAAGGCTATAGCTATATGCGCAGATATGACAGAAATGTATTTATGACATTGCTTACAATATAAGTGTGAACTCACTCGTGGCACTGTAATTTAAAAGTTTGCAAAGAAAATGTGATTTATTAACAATGAATGCAATAATGGAATATTATTAGCAAGTCTATATGAAAATTTGCTCATATCATCATCATCATCATCATCATCATCATCATCATCATCATCATATTTGGTTTAACGTCTGTTTTACATGCTGGCATGTGTTGGACGGCTTTTAGAAATTGACTACCAAACTAACCTATCTCTTCCTCGGTCTTTATTTATCCCTCTTCCTCTCAAATCCATTTTTATCACTTCCTCCCATGTTTTTCTTGGCCTTCCCCCTGTTAACTGAACCTGCTACCTCAACTGTTCTACATCTACCGACGCAAGAACTCTCATCCATTTTTTCAACATAGCTACACCATCAAAATCTGTTCTGCACACATCTCCCTATACTGTCTAGATGTAATTTTTCTCTGCGGTCATCAGAACTAAGCCTGTCTTTAAAACTCACATTACACATCCATTGTATCATTCTTATATAATTTCTCTCCATGCATCGCATATCCTCATGCCTCACCGGCCAGGTTTCACTTCCATACGTCATCACACTGCATACACATGTTTGATAGACTCTTCTCTTGGTCGATAGTAGTAACGCTCTGTTGGTTAGTAAAGGCAAGGCAGAAGTTCCCTGAACTAACTCCATCCACTCCTAATTCTTGCAATCACACTAGCACCTGCTGGTATCACAAAGGTAACAAAACTTATTAACAACCTCAATAGTTTTGCCATCTAAATATACCTTGTTCACATCTGAGTTTTCAACCATCTCCATTGTCTTACATTTCCTGCATATAAACTTGTTAACCTCTCTCAATAATTCCACTACACTTCTTGTGTACCCAATGCTTACAAAAGATTGAATTGCACCCAACTCTCTTTCCACAAACAGAGCAGGTGAACTTTCCAACACTCCAACCACTGATCCTTACTTTGGTCTTGGTAACATTCACTCTCAGACCATTACTTTCCATAGCATTCCTGCAAATCTTTAACAAGCAGGTTTCACAGGCAAGTACTAAAGAATCAGCATACAGCATCTCTTCGAGACAACCAATACAAAACTCCCTAGACAATGCTTCTCAGTCACAAATGAAAAGCAAGGACTCGGTACAAAACCCTAATTTAATATTAAAACTGTCACTAAATGTGCTGTTAATTCTAACACTACTTTCAGCATTTCTATACAATCTTCATCAAACACTCATTTATCCCTAGTTTATGTAAAGCCCACCAGATAACCTACTTGTGTTGTTGCTGTACCAGCTTCATACATAACGAGATGGCTTTCTTTTTTTTTTAGTTGGTGCTGAGTAGAATTTACTGGTAATAAAAAGATGGCAGCCACCAAAAAAATTATCCTAGTCGGATAAAGTATTTTCTGAAAGGAATTAATTCCAAAACGATTTTATTTATCTTGCCAACATGCACCAACGATAAAGAAAAGGAAATGGCTAGTTAGAATCAAATACTGATTTGTCAGATACATTGCTATTTAAGTTTAACTTTGAAAATCCGACTGACTTGATTTGATATATTAGATATACAAATATTTTGTGGGTTGAAACATGTATGCATTTGTGTAGCAAAATACTGTTTTGACGTAATGGGCTACTGTGGAATAGGTGCATACTAAGTAAGGAGTTGTGCAGCGAGATATTTGTTCACATTACATTTAAATTTCTGCATGTCGGTACAGTCGGGGAAAAAGGGAGCAGAGAGAGAAAGAGAGAGAGTTCCAAAGGCTGGCAGCTCGAGAAAAAAAGCTATTAGAGTAGAAAGCTGTTAGGACAACTAACGAAAACGGAATTACCTCCCTTGAACCATTTCGGGAGATAAGAGTTATCGCCTTTGAAGTTGTCGGCTGTCAATCGCGTCCAGCAAATTAATTCATTAATTCATTCTGTGTTCAGTTTTAATAAATCTGTTAAACGTTTCTCTTGATAGTTCATCCATTTATTTACAAGTTATTATTTATAATTAACGTAAATTACGAGGTTATAAAAAAACCCTCCGGCATCTGGGGACCTCTACAGTGAATTGATGCGATTTAGCTGATTGAGGGGGCACCAGAGCAGTCAGTTCATCGGAGCACATTCCATTGACGTACCTGTAAAAAAAGCACAGGGATGCAACATTGCAGAGATGTGATAAGGACTGAAGCTTGGTGGATAGTGAGGGACCTCTTAAGTTGGCGACTCTTTTTTGGACTTTGTCTAAGAGGGAGAGACTAGTGGATGGTGCATCAGCCCAGATGTGACAACAATACTCCATGCATGGGCAGATGGTGGCTTTCTAGAGATATAGAATACTGGCATACGTGAGAAGTTTTCTAGCACGGTAGAGTGAACCAACTTTCTTTGCAGCAGCCTTGGCAATGTCTTCTATGTATTTGTTCCAATTCATGTTACCTTATTTACTGATATGTGGTCGCATTAGTGATGATTTCATAATTGGAATAAATTATTTTGTTAATGTTCTGTTTACAATTTCAAGATTCTTTTAATGTTTTTCAGAAAAAAAAGACACCAATTCGTTTTTATATACATTTTTCTTTTTTGTTTTATGTTCGCTTTTTTTTTGTAAGAATAAACTATTCTAATACTATACACTATGCATATCATTTTTGTCTGTAAGACGGAATTAATTAAAACCTAGGCTGAAAATGATGATGATTAGTTCGCTTTTGAGCAGTGGACCAAACACAGGCAGCTTCAGTGAAAACCCAGAAAACTAATCCTTAGACAACTTGGGTTACAGTGGGAAACTGGAATTCTAATGATTTCAGATATTATCAATGTTCTTGATTAATATCTGAAACAGGGTGTTTAAGACAAATTTGATACTTTTTGGAAAGGAAAGAAATGATGTCATATCTTGGCCAATAATTGATACATTCTCAAAATTCAAAGTGCATCTAGAGGATATTTTGCTGAACACAGCTCATTTGAAGACAGTGGCCTGAGCTTCAGTCACAACCTCCAGGTTGAGCCTGAGCCTGGCCTTCATGGTGTCCTTCACTAAAGGCCTGAACACCAGTTCATTCTGGCAATCATCTCGTCCTTGGTGTTGCAGGCTCAACTGGGCCTCACACATAATAGTCCATGAGGCACAAATTAAGAGAAGGCAGATGTTGCGACTGGTGAAGTCATGGTAGTTCTCAAACAGTTTTCCTGGAGTTGAGTCCTGCTGCCACACGCATGGCCTTCCTGCAGCCACCCTCTCCATTCAGTGTTTGACAACAGTTGATATCAACTCAATATAGCCATCTGAACTGAGTCCAAGTCCATTTTCGAAGATGTTGTGCGGCATGGTGTGGTCTTCGATGGAAACACACCACAATATCATTGCAAATTGAGAGAACATGGTCTTCATGACACGTTAGAGTTTGTGCAGTCTGTTGTTCTGTACATTGTGCAACTTGTTCTGAAATACATCGGAGCATCTCCAGAATGACTGGGTACTTAATTTGTTGAAGAGTTTCTTGATTTTTGTAATGCCGTTCTTCGGCATTGGCGGTGAGTAGTTGGCCCTTGCGATTTTTGTATGAAGAGTAGCGAAGATTCTCATTCAGCGATTTCTTCATAGTCGCCATTTCGATGTCTATCTCTGTCATCAAGAACTGCATTGTCTTGCCTGGATCTTGCCGCACCCTTTTTGCAGGTTCTTCATGAATTTCGTTGTGCAGACACAGTCAGAACACTGGTAATGATCCTTCCTGCAGGACACATATTCCACATCTCCATCGCAATTGTCCAGTTCACATCTCATGGTCTTCAAGGTATTCAAGGAGCACTGAATTTCCGAACTTTTGAATCGGCCATGAATCATCATAATGCAGGTCACTCTCTTCCAATATTACAGTATTTTCCAGTTGTCCATGTTCTCCAGCTCTCAAACCAACCAATAGTACACAGAAACAGCTATCCGATGCACTCTACTGCTATTAAATACTTCAAATGGTTCTGAAATAAAATAATATAAACAATTATCAAATTTGTCTCAAACACTTTGTGAGAGACTTAGATAAAATAACTTATGAATTTATTCAATTACATTTTTTTTAGACATTAAAAATAATTGAATATGAAAAATAAGATAAATAGTTTAGAAATGAATGAGTAAAAACTATTTATAATCATTATTTATTAATCAAAATAGGATTTGTTTTCTTCAGAGACTAGATATCGCATTTTTTTTTTTTTTTGTAAAAATGATTGTTTTTCTCCTGGTCGCAGAAAAAAATGATGCATGATTCCTTGACACAGTAACCCCAAACATTTACCATAACCTTTCTGGGGTGTAAAAGATGTTTTGAATCATGTAAAAAAATATGAATATGTGAACAAGATGAGTAAAGAAAAAGAGTGTGTTAGGATAGGAGGGAGGTAAAGTTGGTACACAGAACTGCTTCCCTGCAAACTACAACATGGTCGTCTTCCAATCCAATGTCAATAAATAATCGCCATAAGTTATCCTCAGAAGTGATCAGTTTTTTTTTCATTCCATTCATTATTTTAAATCCTCTCATAATATTCTTCATCATTCAACTGACAATCCATCCACTTCATTAACCCTTATCTGCAAGTGGTTTGGGGCCTTGATAAGTGGTGACTCATTAGTAAAAAAAACCCAGACCTTTTGGTGTATGTGTACCAACCTTAAAAATAAAGGTTAATACCTTTTTATTTATTTAAAGCTCTGATGAGGCTCGTTGTACCGAGCGAAATTATTAGAAAAAAGGTCAAGATGAGAAAAAAAAATTATTTTGATTTTAATTAAAAAAATATCTGCATCTAACACATGGTTTCTGAAGGCATTTTGCCTCTTTCTTTAAGTTTTACATTTTAAAGATGCTTAAAAAAATGAACTTTCCCAAATTTATAGCTATTTGCGCCCATGTGCGATCGTAAATTCATATTTAAAAGAGAAATTAACACCGTTAGTCTACACAACATCGGAAGTCACTTCAACAAGACAAGGAAGGACTCTTACAAAAAAAAAATACGGTTAATACCTTTTACTTGTTTAAACTTCTTATGAGGCTCGTTGTACCTAGCGAAATTATTAGAAAAAATGTCAAGATAAAAAAAAAAATTATTTTGATTTTAATGAAAAAAATAATATTTGCATCTAACACATGGTTTCTGAAGGCATTTTGCCTCTTTCTTTAAGTTTTAAATTTTAAAGATGCTTAAAAAAAATTATCAGCAGCAGCATCATCATCATATACGGTTTAATGCGTGTTTTACATAATGGCATGAGTTGGATGGTTTTTAGAAATTGACTTCCAAACTAACCTATCTCTGCCCAGGTCTTTATTTATCCCTCTTTATCTCAAATTTATCCTTATCACTTCCTCCCATGTATTCCTTTGCCTTCCACTGCCAACTGACCATACTACCTCAACTGTTCTACATCTACTAACCCAAGCACTCTCATTCATTCTTTCATCACCACAACCACCATTACTACCGCTACCACCACCATCTGTTTAACGCCTGTTTTACATGCTGCATGTGTTGAACAGCTTTCAGAAATTGACTACCAAACTAACATATCTCTGACCAGGTCTTTATTTATCCTTCTTTCTCTCAAATCCATCCTAATCACGCATTCTATGTCTTTCATGGCCTTCCTCTGTCAACTGACCCTTCTACCTCAACTGTTCTACATCTGCTAACCCAAGAACTCTCATCCATTCTTTTATCATCATCATCGGTTTAACGTCCGTTTTACATGCTGCCATGTGTTGAACAGCTTTCAGAAATTGACTACCAAACTAACATATCTCTGACCAGGTCTTTATGTATCCCTCTTTCTCTCAAATCAATCCTCAGCACTTTCTCCCATGTTTTCCTTGGCCTTGCCCTGCCACTGAACACGCAACCTCAACTGGCCTCACCCTAACTCAGCCAAACCTCTCACCTATTCTTTCAATCGAATCAAACCAACGAAATCTCCTCCACACACCTCCCTATACTCTCCAGATAAATGTTCCAATACTATCTCATGTATTTCTTTTTTTTTATTTAATCAAACAAAATAATATTTGTCTGCAAACAAACACATTTTTTTTCTCTCAGTTTCAAGATAAACATTATTCATGATCTTGTTGTTGTTGTTGTTGTTGTTGTTGTTGTTGTTGTTGTTGTTTTGTGTGGGTGTCATGGAGTGCAAATAATATAATAACATAAATCTACCCTTAGAATGAGTCATAAATACTAAAGTCTACTTGTTGGTAGGTAGGCTAGCATACATTTAGTATTTTATTGACAAACATTACTACTACTACTACTACTACTACTACTACTACTATTAAGCTTGAGGAGTTGTTGTTCATGCCAGTCAAGGATACGTGCACTGTAATCAGTTCGACAGTGGCTTTGGTCTGTCGGGTTGAGGTATGGTCCTGTTTAGTCCTAGGAGAGTCCACCTTCCCAGATTTTACCATCTCTATTTGCTAATTTCCTGAGGCGCCTCTATCGGGGAATGCCAACGGGGCTGCTCAAGCACTTTTTGCAAATCAGAGTGCATCTCTCCTAGTGTGCTGGCTTTTCAAAACCTCATCTGACCTTGTGTCTAACCTCCTGAAGAGGAGGTAAATATTACTACTACTACTACTACTACTACTACTACTACTATTTTATTTATTTATTTTTCTTCTTCTTCTTTTTCACAGTCGTGGGAACGCCAGGAAACTCTTGTTGCACAATTTCTGAGAAATCTTCCTTTGACTTTCTCATCGAGGTCAGGTTGTTGTAAACCTGTTTTACAACCATTTGTTCACCAAAATTAGATTTGTTGTAGCTACGAGTGGCCCAGAAAATCTGCTGAACACTTGTCTAATCTAATAATACAAAACCAGCAGTGACAGTATGGATATAGACGTAGAATATAAGATAGAGATTTTAAATAAGTGATGCTAAGACAGGCGTTTGTATATGCATTCAATAGAGAAAGGATCCTAAAAAACAAAAAAAAAACAAGTGTCAATGAGAAGCCAGAAGAAGTAGAATGAACAAAATTAAAGTTTGAAAAGGAACGAGTAAAAAAGACTAGGAGAGGGGATTGAGGATATTAAAAAGTCATGATGATGATGATGATGATGATGATGATGATGATGAGGATCTTGATGATGATCTTGATGATGATGATGATGATGATGATGATGATGATGATGATGATGATGATGATGATGATGATGATGATGATGATGATGATGAGGATCTTGATGATGATCTTGATGATGATCTTGATGATGATGATGATGATGATGATGATGATGATGATCATCATCATCATCATCATCATCATCATCATCATCATCATCATCATCATCATCATCATCATCATCATCATCATCATTGTTAAGATCAATGAATGTCCACTATAGTTTAACTCGTTCATTGTAGAATATTTAGAAGGAAAATGAAATGCAAAATTAAATCAACTGAAGAAGGATATCAAGGATATCAAACACATGTGAATATCAAGGATATCAAACACATGTGAATATCAAGGATATCAAACACATGTGAATATCAAGAATATCAAACACATGTGAATATCAAGGATATCAGACATATGTGAATATCAAGGATATCAAACATGTGTGAATATCAAGGATATCAAACACATGTGAATATCAAGGATATCAGACATATGTGAATATCAAGGATATCAAACATGTGTGAATATCAAGGATATCAAACACATGTGAATATCAAGGATATCAGACATATGTGAATATCAAGGATATCAAACATGTGTGAATATCAAGGATATCAAACACATGTGAATATCAAGGATATCAGACATATGTGAATATCAAGGATATCAAACATGTGTGAATATCAAGGATATCAAACACATGTGAATATCAAGGATATCAAACACATGTGAATATCAAGGATATCAGACATATGTGAATATCAAGGATATCAAACATGTGTGAATATCAAGGATATCAAACACATGTGAATATCAAGGATATCAGACATATGTGAATATCAAGGATATCAAACATGTGTGAATATCAAGGATATCAAACACGTGTGAATATCAAGGATATCAAACATTTGTGAATGAAGCGATGAAAGCTTATTCGGGGGAAAAAGATTTCCCAATTACAAAAATGTTGCTAAAAAGTTGTTTTATCAGCGGCAGTAGTCGTCCACGCACACATGCACCCACAGTACGACCATAGACAATAGTGGAACAGCAGCTTCCGACTTACACATGCACACAAAGAAATATCATCATCATCATCATCATCATCATCATCATCATCATCATCATCATCATCATCATCATCATCATCGCTTTTAAGTAAATGGTGGATTCAGTTCATCTGAAAAAGAGAAAAAAAGCGAAAAGGACAAAGCAAGACTTCCTTTCCCTCTTTTTCACCAGTGAATCTGTCTTATTAATTTTCCTATGAATTTGTTCATAATTAGAGTAAGAGTACATCATGACTAAAATAAAAGATGATCAAGATTAAATCTAAAAGTCGATGAAATCGATTGAAAATAATTTTGTTGTTTTAATCAACATGGACCAATTTGCTGAACAGTCTTAAGTCTTAAGTACCTTGTATTTAAAAATATTTTGTTAAATAAAGGAAAAATTAACTGTTCTTTATATATAAGACGTGACGTCATAGAGGTATGATTTACGTCATGTCTCAAAACATTAATTCAAACATAAGCGATCATAAAAATAAAGAAATGAATGGTTAAACATTCCCCATCTAAAAAATTCAGAAACAGACCGGCTTTACTTTATATATTGGATTGTCATACAAAAAGAAAACAGTACCTTATGAAAACTTGACTTTATTTTCTATATAAGACTAGCTGGCTTTGTCGGCTCGCTATTGCTTCGCAAAATTCGCTACTTGAAATACTTGAAACATTACTTTAAAATAATAAACATTTTATTCATATCTTTGTTGTAAACCCGAAACAAAATCTTTATCTCATTTATTCATATATATAAATAAACATTAACATTTTGGGAATTTCGATACAAATTTATTTATCTTTTAAATGTGGCCTTAAAGAAAAGAAAAGAAAGACGAATTCAATTTGCCTTTTCACTTGCAATTTAGAAATAGATCCCAACTTGTTGAAAATCAAGTCGATCCCTTTAAAGACAATAACATTTGAAGACAAATGCTCAACATTTGTCCACGAAATAAAACAATACTGCGAAACAGAACTATTTGTTGTATTAAAATAAAAACAATCATTGAATTAAAAAACAATAACGAATAATAGTTAATTAATAAAATGTCCTTTTTCAAAATCAATATGTAAATTAGTTAACCTTGTGACTGATATTGCATATACATAGGCAGTATATAAAAAGATGGCGCGTCTATTGTGTCAAGTTGAATTAACTTGAAATATGGCGTCTTCACTTTACCGTTCATGCGAGAAATGGACCCAACTTTCGCATTTATTTATTTAGCTGTTATGTTTAGTATATGAAATTAGTGAATACGTATGTAAACAAATTTTCATAAATAAAGGATTATTGTTTATTTCGGTTTAAATAAAAAAGTTGAAATAGTGGCCAATACTGGGTCAGTGATTATAATTATAATCTAAAAGATTACATCCCTTCAGTATCCTATATATCTGTACAAAACCACCATTCGTCCGTGCATCGATATTGTTACCACACCTCGGCTGGTGCACCAACCACTAGCCTCTCCTTCTTGGACAGGGTGCAAAAAAGAATTTCTAATTTTATAGGTTCCGCACTGTCTACAAAGTTCCAGCCATTGTCGCATCGCTGAAGTATTGCATCCCTTAGCATCCTGCAAATGTTGACCCCTCTAATTTGAGGAAGGATAATACCATAGACCAAATAGAGGTAAGTAACCCCTCTTTTTTCAGGAAGGATAATACCACAGACCAAATAGAAGTAAGTAACCCCTCTTTTTTCAGGAAGGATAATACCACAGACCAAATAGAGGTAAGTAACCCCTCTTTTTTCAGGAAGGATAATACCACAGACCAAATAGAGGTAAGTAACCCCTCTTTTTTCAGGAAGGATAATACCACAGACCAAATAGAGGTAAGTAACCCCTCTTTTTTCAGGAAGGATAATACCACAGACCAAATAGAGGTAAGTAACCCCTCTTTTTTCAGGAAGGATAATACCACAGACCAAATAGAGGTAAGTAACCCCTCTTTTTTCAGGAAGGATAATACCACAGACCAAATAGAGGTAAGTAACCCCTCTTTTTTCAGGAAGGATAATACCACAGACCAAATAGAAGTAAGTAACCCCTCTTTTTTCAGGAAGGATAATACCACAGACCAAATAGAGGTAAGTAACCCCTCTTTTTTCAGGAAGGATAATACCACAGACCAAATAGAGGTAAGTAACCCCTCTTTTTTCAGGAAGGATAATACCACAGACCAAATAGAGGTAAGTAACCCCTCTTTTTTCAGGAAGGATAATACCACAGACCAAATAGAGGTAAGTAACCCCTCTTTTTTCAGGAAGGATAATACCACAGACCAAATAGAAGTAAGTAACCCCTCTTTTTTCAGGAAGGATAATACCACAGACCAAATAGAGGTAAGTAACTCCTCTTTTTTCAGGAAGGATAATACCACAGACCAAATAGAGGTAAGTAACCCCTCTTTTTTCAGGAAGGATAATACCACAGACCAAATAGAGGTAAGTAACCCCTCTTTTTTCAGGAAGGATAATACCACAGACCAAATAGAGGTAAGTAACCCCTCTTTTTTCAGGAAGGATAATACCACAGACCAAATAGAGGTAAGTAACCCCTCTTTTTTCAGGAAGGATAATACCACAGACCAAATAGAGGTAAGTAACCCCTCTTTTTTCAGGAAGGATAATACCACAGACCAAATAGAGGTAAGTAACCCCTCTTTTTTCAGGAAGGATAATACCACAGACCAAATAGAGGTAAGTAACCCCTCTTTTTTCAGGAAGGATAATACCACAGACCAAATAGAGGTAAGTAACCCCTCTTTTTTCAGGAAGGATAATACCACAGACCAAATAGAGGTAAGTAACCCCTCTTTTTTCAGGAAGGATAATACCACAGACCAAATAGAGGTAAGTAACCCCTCTTTTTTCAGGAAGGATAATACCACAGACCAAATAGAGGTAAGTAACCCCTCTTTTTTCAGGAAGGATAATACCACAGACCAAATAGAAGTAAGTAACCCCTCTTTTTTCAGGAAGGATAATACCACAGACCAAATAGAGGTAAGTAACCCCTCTTTTTTCAGGAAGGATAATACCACAGACCAAATAGAGGTAAGTAACCCCTCTTTTTTCAGGAAGGATAATACCACAGACCAAATAGAGGTAAGTAACCCCTCTTTTTTCAGGAAGGATAATACCACAGACCAAATAGAGGTAAGTAACCCCTCTTTTTTCAGGAAGGATAATACCACAGACCAAATAGAAGTAAGTAACCCCTCTTTTTTCAGGAAGGATAATACCACAGACCAAATAGAGGTAAGTAACCCCTCTTTTTTCAGGAAGGATAATACCACAGACCAAATAGAGGTAAGTAACCCCTCTTTTTTCAGGAAGGATAATACCACAGACCAAATAGAGGTAAGTAACCCCTCTTTTTTCAGGAAGGATAATACCACAGACCAAATAGAAGTAAGTAACCCCTCTTTTTTCAGGAAGGATAATACCACAGACCAAATAGAGGTAAGTAACCCCTCTTTTTTCAGGAAGGATAATACCACAGACCAAATAGAGGTAAGTAACCCCTCTTTTTTCAGGAAGGATAATACCACAGACCAAATAGAGGTAAGTAACCCCTCTTTTTTCAGGAAGGATAATACCACAGACCAAATAGAGGTAAGTAACCCCTCTTTTTTCAGGAAGGATAATACCACAGACCAAATAGAGGTAAGTAACCCCTCTTTTTTCAGGAAGGATAATACCACAGACCAAATAGAGGTAAGTAGCCCCTCTTTTTTCAGGAAGGATAATACCACAGACCAAATAGAGGTAAGTAACCCCTCTTTTTTCAGGAAGGATAATACCACAGACCAAATAGAGGTAAGTAACCCCTCTTTTTTCAGGAAGGATAATACCACAGACCAAATAGAGGTAAGTAACCCCTCTTTTTTCAGGAAGGATAATACCACAGACCAAATAGAAGTAAGTAACCCCTCTTTTTTCAGGAAGGATAATACCACAGACCAAATAGAGGTAAGTAACCCCTCTTTTTTCAGGAAGGATAATACCACAGACCAAATAGAGGTAAGTAACCCCTCTTTTTTCAGGAAGGATAATACCACAGACCAAATAGAGGTAAGTAACCCCTCTTTTTTCAGGAAGGATAATACCACAGACCAAATAGAGGTAAGTAACCCCTCTTTTTTCAGGAAGGATAATACCACAGACCAAATAGAGGTAAGTAACCCCTCTTTTTTCAGGAAGGATAATACCACAGACCAAATAGAGGTAAGTAACCCCTCTTTTTTCAGGAAGGATAATACCACAGACCAAATAGAGGTAAGTAACCCCTCTTTTTTCAGGAAGGATAATACCACAGACCAAATAGAAGTAAGTAACCCCTCTTTTTTCAGGAAGGATAATACCACAGACCAAATAGAGGTAAGTAACCCCTCTTTTTTCAGGAAGGATAATACCACAGACCAAATAGAAGTAAGTAACCCCTCTTTTTTCAGGAAGGATAATACCACAGACCAAATAGAGGTAAGTAACCCCTCTTTTTTCAGGAAGGATAATACCACAGACCAAATAGAGGTAAGTAACCCCTCTTTTTTCAGGAAGGATAATACCACAGACCAAATAGAGGTAAGTAACCCCTCTTTTTTCAGGAAGGATAATACCACAGACCAAATAGAGGTAAGTAACTCCTCTTTTTTCAGGAAGGATAATACCACAGACCAAATAGAGGTAAGTAACCCCTCTTTTTTCAGGAAGGATAATACCACAGACCAAATAGAGGTAAGTAACCCCTCTTTTTTCAGGAAGGATAATACCACAGACCAAATAGAGGTAAGTAACCCCTCTTTTTTCAGGAAGGATAATACCACAGACCAAATAGAGGTAAGTAACCCCTCTTTTTTCAGGAAGGATAATACCACAGACCAAATAGAGGTAAGTAACCCCTCTTTTTTCAGGAAGGATAATACCACAGACCAAATAGAGGTAAGTAACCCCTCTTTTTTCAGGAAGGATAATACCACAGACCAAATAGAGGTAAGTAACCCCTCTTTTTTCAGGAAGGATAATACCACAGACCAAATAGAGGTAAGTAACCCCTCTTTTTTCAGGAAGGATAATACCACAGACCAAATAGAGGTAAGTAACCCCTCTAATTTGAGGAAGGATAATACCACAGACCAAATACAGGTAAATAGAAATGGTCAATGTAACAAACTAACAACAAAAAAGACAAAATAGTAATAGAATACTACTACGAAACCACCCCTTACAAAGAGGCACCTGGACTGCATGTAAAATCTATGAGACACGTTTATTGACTACAAAGCAACGAATCGAAGATTGTAGATGAAGCAAGACACAACATTAAGAGAGGATTGTTCTTGGAGTTGGTGGAACTACTAGAAAAAAAAAAAAAAGGTAAGTGATGCACCAGAACACGAGGAAACAGCTCCCCAGTGAAAACCAACTGGCAGGAGTCTGGCAAAACATAAACACCGAAACTGCAGAAGTCGATGACTATGAGATCACAGAACTCACTACGGAATAAGCAACAGAGGTTGGACACACACAAACTTTTTCCTCAAACTAATATCAACATTTTTTGTGGAAAAAGAATGTATAGTGTGCAATTAACAATTACAAGAAACCTTCTCAACCACAGATTGCCATGGCTAATAACACTCCGCCTTAGAGTTCATAATTCAAACTTCTCAGCCTGACATTCACAGGCAACATGAACTGGAATAAATACATAAAAGATATTACCAAGGCTGCTGCAAAGAAGGTGGATTCCCTCTACGGCGCTAGAAAACTACTTACATGTGCCAGTATCCTATATCTCTACAAAGCCACCATTCACCCATGCATGGAGTATTGTTACCACATCTGGGCTGGTGCATCGACCACTAGTCCCTCTATATTAGACAGGGTCCAAAAAAGAGTCTTCCATGTAATAGGTCCCGCGCTGTCAACCAAGCTGCAACCCTTGTCCCATCGCTGCAATGTTGCATCACTGTGCTTGTTTTACAAGTACTTTTATGGAATGACGAACTTGTGGCACTTGTGCCCTCTCGACGTAAATACACTCGACTAACCCGACACGTAGCAACATTCCAACCCTTTCACTGTAGAGGTCCCTAAATGCTGGAAGGATTTCTACTTTAATAGTTTCTCCCCTAGAACTGCTAGACTTTGGAATTTCCTCCCTGTTTCCTGCTTTCCTGACTGTACTAACATGCAGAAATTTAAATGTAATGCAAACAGACATCTTGCTGCTCAACTCCCTACTTAGAGTGCCCCTGTAGGCATGACCCCTAATAGTAGCCCCTTACGTCAAAGTGGCAATGTGGCCCCTTGTTTGGGGTGAACAAGAGTAAAAAAGAAAATTTAAAAAATGCAGACATGAATCCTCAAACTAATATCAACATTCTTTTGTGGAAAAAAAAAAGAATGTATAGTGTGCAAGGCATACGTAAATCCTTTTATCATTGTTAACAACTAATTGAGAATACGAGTCCGATTTAAATGATTTGAATTGAGACGGGGAGTGTTTGAAAATGTACATATGACTTGTAATCATGTTCCAAACTTGAAACAAGGCCAGACATGTTGTAGAATCCTGATACAATGCAAGGAGTTCACAGATTTACTGATATATCAACTGTAAGTGCCACTTCTACTTGACACTATTTTCCAGCAATCACTGGTCACGACTTAACGAAAATAAATCACACTGTCCATTGTTTTCGGACACAATAATAACTACACGTAATATTTTCAAAGCTATGGCATCGTTCGATTCTCCGAGTGATCCGAGAATCTAATCCCTAAGTGGATCTGAATCTATAGTGGAAAAAAAAAACTTTGAAGGATTTCGAAAAGATGAAAGTTGCATTTTCATTTGTCTTTCCAGATGGATTTGTAGAAGTTGGAACAAACATAAAAGTGCTGTGGGTTTTTTTTTCTACCACTTCTTTCGATTAAAAAAAAAAATTTTTTTTTTACTACAGAGACCACTTATCAAGGCCCATAGACCACTCGAGGGTAGGAGAGAGGTAAAGTTGGTACACAGAACGGCTTCCCTGCAAACTATAACATGGTCGTCTTCCAATCCAATGTCAATAAATATTCGCCATAAGCTATCCTCATAAGTAATCAGTTTTTTTTTATTCCATTCATTATTTTAAATCCTCTCATAATATTCTTCATCATTCAGCTGACAACCCATCCATTTCATTAACTCTTATCTGCAAGTGGTTTGGGGCCTTGATAAGTGGTGACTCATTAGTAAAAAAAAAACAGACCTTTTGGTGTGTGTGTACCAACCTTAAAAATAATGGTTAATACCTTTTTATTTATTTAAATCTCTGATGAGGCTTGTTGTACCGAGCGAAATTATAAGAAAAAAGGTCAAGATGAGAAAAAAAAATTATTTTAATTTTAATTTTAAAAATATCTATATCTAACACATTGTTTCTGAAGGCATTTTGCCTCTTTCTTTAAGTTTTACATTTTAAAGATGCTTAAAAAAAATGAACTTTCCCATAGACCACTCGAGGATAAGGATTAATGAGTTCGTCAGGTGAGAGGTGAGACAGCACTGTGCGATGGTTGAAATTCGGCAGAATTTGATTATTTCAGAGGACGGCTCAACAAAAATTTGTTTACATTGGACTTGAAAACGACTATGTTGTATTCAGTTGGGAAACAGCCTCACGGTATTGTGTTCCACATACGGGTCGTTCCAAGAAAGAAACTCTGCTCATGGAAGCTCTGTTTAGTTTTAGATACGCAGAGGGAGAAAGGGAAATCATTGACAGTGGTTGTAGCTAGACAAGTTTTTGTTGAGAATTTTTTACAAGGGGGAGCCATAGATTGGAGCTCAGTCGAGCACCTGCCATGAAAATAACGATAGAGCAGAGAAAGACTAGCAACATTTCTTCTGTGAGAAAGTGGTTGTAGAGAAGAGAAGAGAAGAGGACCCCCCCCCCCACAAGATTTCAAAGTTATACCAGTATAATATTATACAGCACATCAAAATAATGGATAGCTTTTTTGTTCTTTACTAATAAGTCACCGCTTATCAAGGCCGAAGTCCACTCGAGGGTAACGGTTAATGAAATTGTCAGTTGGCGATGAACAATATCTGTGAGAGGATTGGAAACGAAGAAAATTGGAAATCATTATATAAACTAACCGAAATTGATATCGACAGAGTCGACTGGTGATCGAGTTTGAGAAAAACATTTCCATCAATTCCTGTGCGTTCTCCACCTTTCTTACTCACTCTGACTCGTTCCTTGGCCTTTTGGCTAGGATCAAAGTGTAGTATCTGTTCCGATGGATTCTGCACCCCATAGACTGGTATTGTCTTGGCCTTCGGGGCTTGATTTACGCCGGTCTATGGGTCTGTCTAGGAGGTTCACCCTCCCAGACTTTGCCTCCCCTCTTTGGGGAGGAGTAAGTTAATTGCTTACAGCCTGATGCGCCCCTATCGGGGAATGCCGACGGAGTTGCCCAGACAATTTTTACTGGCCAGAGTGCTCACTTTCTCGGGCGCTGGCTTTTCAAACCCCACTTTCCCGACCCAACCTTGGGTCACATCTTACTTGTGGGAGTAAGATAAAATTGGCCTTGTGCCTAACCTCCTGGAGAGGAGGTAAATAAATAAATACTCGCTCTGACTCGTTCACCGCCATTGACAACAAAGATATAACATTTGTTTGTCGTTATTCTTAAAAGCACAGAAAAAATACAACAAAGGAAGTTTCTATATTACGAACCCTGATACATATATTCCAGCAAGTTTTTATATATGTTTACCAATAAAATATTCTATTATTTTTGCTAATGAGTCATCACATATTAAAATTAAAAGCAACTCGAGGATTGTCAGTTAAATGATGAAGAATATTATGAGAGGATTAAAATGATAGATGCAATGAAAAATATTTCGGTACATACGAGGACAGTTTATGACCAATATTTGTTTACATTGGATTTGAAGACAATCATGTTGTAGCCGATAATGTGTTCCACAAATAGGAGTTCTTGGAAAGAAATTCTGTTTATGAAAATTCGTTTTATGTTAGTCAAGCAGAGGAAGAAAGGAAAGTTCTTTGCAATTTTGGTAGCAGAAGACAGAATTGATCTGGCTTCAAGTCACGTACTTCCTGCCATGACGTAATATCCTGCAACATAGTCATAAAACTAGTCTGTTAACTTCTAATGATATGTGGGACACTTTGGTGATCATCTCATCAGTAGAATGGGCTTCACACTCATCGGTCCTTATCCCTCCCAGATTTTTGTCTCTGTGGAGTTATCTCAAAGATAAAGTCTCTGAAAACAATCTCCAGACTTTTCCTGAAATGAAGCGGGTCATCGCAGCCGAAATTAGGGCAGTACCAAGAGAGGAGTGTCAGAGTTATTGATGATTTTGCACGTCGTAAGGTCAGGTGATAAAACAAAGACTGTTGGAGATTCATGACTGAAACGTGGTGGACAAGTCAGGCAGAGAACTGAAGTTTATTTGTACTAAATATGATTCTATCACAAGAAGTACAACACTATCATGGGATCTTTTTTCATGCTTGACATCCATAAAAAGGAAATACAATGTTTTATTTTATTTTATTGAAAACTTAACTACACTGCTTCATCTCTATATATAAAGTTGTAGTTCCTGTTTGTTTGTTTGTTCACATACTCCTTCTTGTGTTTTGGAGATACACCCGCACGACCATATATATTCTGAAACTATATTACCATGAGCACTTGGATAAGGATATTTCATTTTGATCAAAGGGGGTTCAACAATATCATGGGGTCTTTGTTCACGTTTAACATCCATAAAAAGGAAATATGATGTTGTAGGGACGACAGAGTTCAGTTTTAATATTCAGAGCTGTACCCGTTTAGAAAAAGTGTCAGGTCTCGAGATGTCGGAGGACGCGTGACCTTGTCCTAGTTCTTGCGAGATTTGATAAATCTCACTGACTTTCCTTCTCTCTTTTGGTTGGCCCTTTCCGGAGTGAAGCCGACTCTTCTTGTGTCTTAGACCCGGTCCTACCAGTAAGCTCCAATGCATCGATTGTAAGTAAACCTATCCACACTACTTGGGCTTCTTGGCCTTTTGGCTAAGATCAAAGTGTAGTATCTGTTCCGATGGATACTGCACGCCTGTCCTGTGCAGTTCTAGGAGGTCCACCCTCCCAAGCTTTGCCTCCCCTCTTTGGGGAGGAGTAAGTTAATTGCTTACTGCTTGAGGCGCCCCTACCGGAGAATGCCGACGGGGCTGCCCAGGCAATTTTTGATGGTCAGAGTGCTCACCTCTCGGGCGCTGGCTTTTCAACCCCCACTTTCCGACCCGAGCTTGGGTCACATCTTACTTGTGGGAGTAGGATAAAAACTGGCCTTGTGCCTAACTCCTGGAGAGGAGTAAATAATACTACTTGGGCTTCTTGGCCTTTTGGCTAAGATCAAAGTGTAGTATCTGTTCCGATGGATACTGCACGCCTGTCCTGTGCAGTTCTAGGAGGTCCACCCTCCCAGGCTTTGCCTCCCCTCTTTGGGGAGGAGTAAGTTTATTGTTTACTGTCTGAGGCGCCCCTACCGGGGAATGCCGACGGGGCTGCCCAGGCAATTTTTAAATGGCCAGAGTGCTCACCTCTCGAGCGCTGGCTTTCAAACCCCACTTTCTCGACCCGATCTTGGGTCACATCTTACTTGTGGGAGTAAGATAAAACTGGCCTTGTGCCTAACTCCTGGGGAGGAGTAAATAAAACCTATCCACACTACTTCCTTATTTGAGTAACAATCATGTGCGTTCAATTGTTTTGGGACATCTATTAATTGTTTGTTTTTTTATTTTATATCGCGCTGTCGTTTTGTTACAGTAAAATTTGAATAAACGCACATGTATTTAACGCACTCCTTTGTGTGGTCTTTAGATGCTGACGCACGCGTGTTATAATCTAAGTGCCTGGGAAATGCTCTTTCTTTTCCAGTGTAACACTACCTATTGTGTGTAGAATGAGAATATAAAATGTTCCCATTTTAATAATGTATTATTTTATTTTATTTAAAACTAGAAAATTATATAGATTAAAAAATAAGAATAGAAATGAGAATATGGGATTCAGGGCTTGGAGCAGGAGTACACAGGAGTCCTCATTGTTTCCTGGGAAACGTTGAATGTGTTTCAAGAGGGTTAGAAACGAATTTTATAAAATATAAAAAATAAAAATAAAAACGGTAACGTAGTGTTTTATGTTGGGAAGCAGAAGAACATAGAATGGTGTCATCCTGCTAGTAAATATAGACTGACCCTCATTAAAAAAGCCACCCATAGAATCGTTAATAAAATTCACAATCCTTTCTGCAATCCAACCATATTTGGTACAAATAAACTACAGTCTATGCCTGACTTGTCCACCAAGTTTCAGGGGGCAACCCTATATATGCTAGTGTTCGCGTGCCATAAAAAAAATGACAGCATACTTTTCTCTGGAAAAATTACCAATTAGAAAATTGCCTGTGGGGAAAATTGCCAGTGCGAATATTGCCAGTAACAAATTAAACGATTGATCTCAGAAAATCTAATATGAATGAAGTTAATTCCAGTTTAAAAAGTGAATTCCTCTTTGTATCATTATTACCCGTTTGAACTAAAATGATCAGTTTTTTCTTTTTATAAGTGATTATTTTATTATTTAAAGTGTAACTCCAATGATCAGAATATTAATAAGCTTATTTGTGTGCTATTCATGTAAAAACCAGCTCTCCCTATAAATAGTGGAATGGAACCTTTCACACGTCACCATGCCTCTATAAATAGTTGAATGACCCCCTTCACAGTTTGCCATCCCTCTATAAATAGTGGAATGGCCCTCTTCACAGGTTGCCATCCCTCTATAAATAGTGGAATGGCCCTCTTCACAGGTTGCCATCCCTCTATACTCGGTGGAATGGCCAATCTTCACAGGTTACCATCCCTCTATAAATAGTGGAATGGCCCTCTTCACAGGTTGCCATCCCTCTATACTCGGTGGAATGGCCAATCTTCACAGGTTGCCATCCCTCTATACTCGGTGGAATGGCCAATCTTCACAGGTTGCCATCCCTTTATAAAAGGTGGAATGGCCCTCTTCACAGGTTGCCATCCCTCTATAAATAGTGGAATGGCCCTCTTCACAGGTTGCCATCCCTCTATAAATAGTGGAATGGCCCTCTTCACAGGTTGCCATCCCTCTATACTCGGTGGAATGGCCAATCTTCACAGGTTACCATCCCTCTATAAATAGTGGAATGGCCCTCTTCACAGGTTGCCATCCCTCTATACTCGGTGGAATGGCCAATCTTCACAGGTTGCCATCCCTCTATACTCGGTGGAATGGCCAATCTTCACAGGTTGCCATCCCTTTATAAAAGGTGGAATGGCCCTCTTCACAGGTTGCCATCCCTCTATAAATAGTGGAATGGCCCTCTTCACAGGTTGCCATCCCTCTATAAATAGTGGAATGGCCCTCTTCACAGGTTGCCACCCCTATATAAATAGTGGAATGACCCTCTTCACAGGTTGCCATCCCTCTATAAATAGTGGAATGGCCCTCTTCACAGGTGCCATCCCTCTATAAATAGTGGAATGGCCCTCTTCACAGGTGCCATCCCTCTATAAATAGTGGAATGGCCCTCTTCACAGGTTGCCATCCCTCTATAAATAGTGGAATGGCCTTCTTCACAGGTTGCCATCCCTCTATAAATAGTGGAACGGCCCTCTTCACAGGTTGCCATCCCTCTATAAATAGTGGAATGGCCCTCTTCACAGGTGCCATCCCTCTATAAATAATAGTTGGAGGAGGAGCCTGCCGAGACACTCCCCACCAACCTTTCTTGTGATGTTGGCAGTTGAAACAATCCTCATTCATTACCTGCATATTATAAGGTGCAAGAAGAAACTGTTATTTACATATTTAACTCGTGTGTTTGTCATATTTATTTGCGATATCCATCTTTTGTCTCTAAATAGTTGTAAGACCGATCATCATAATTATCGACCCCTGCAACAAGTGATGACCCCGACATGATATACACATGGAGCAGCAAGCAAACAAAATGACGGAGCACTCAAGAGAACGGATGATCAATGTATCAGCTCCTCTGGTACATTTACCGCCATACAACATGATCAACACGAGGAGTTGGTTTATCGATTCGCTGCTGAATATGTGGTCAACCAACGCACCAATTCTTCCATCATTGAAGAGGTCGATCACATCTTCCTGAACATCCCAGAATCCTTACCGAACACTCACCTCAAGGAGGCCATACTGAAACAGACTGACCGCTCGGACGAAGACCTCATAGACCTTTTTTAAACAACATCTGGTTTTGTTAATAAACAGGATTGGCAAACCGTGAAAGAGGACATACCAATACAAACTGAAAGCAAAATCTGTTATCATTGTAAAAATCTCTATATATAAATGTCAATGTATGTGTGTGTGTTCCCTATAGAAAAAAAGGTTAAAGAATCTACATAAAATCTAAAAGTATATTGATATGTAAAATTTTCCGGGGAAGACAATGGAGACAGTACTGAATCTCTAAGTGCTCCTCCACCCTACCAAGGGAGCTATTGGGCAGAATTCCCCTTAAAACTTCAAATATATCGAATTTTGAGGAAATTTAGATCATATATATAAGATTTAAAATCTTATGTATATGAATATAAGACAATAGAAGTGGTCCTGAATCTCTACGTACCCCCCCCCCCAAAAAAAGGGAGCCATGGGGCAGAACCTCTCTTAAAACTTCAAATATATCCTATTTTGATGAAATTGGGATCATAAGTATAAAAATTTTCGGGAAAGACAATTTTTATGTGTCCCTCTCCCAAACATTGCTATAAGGGCAGAACCTCCTTAAAATTTCAAATATGTTAATTCCCGAAGAAACGCTGGGTGTGCTTTGCAGAGGATAAAGTCTAAAAATTTACAGAAATTTACAGAAATTTAAATGTAGAAATGACAATAAAAAAGTAGTATTGTGTTATGGGCAGAGGGGGGGGGGGACAGAAGGACATAGAATTCCTTATTCAATCCCGGGCAACGCTGGGTTTTCCTGCTAGTTCATCATCATATTTGGTTTATCATCCATTCTACATGCCGGCACGTGTTGGACGCCTTTTAGAAATTGACTTCCAAACTAACCTATATCTGGCCAGGTCTTTATTCATCCCTCTTTCTTTCAAATTCATCCTTATCACTTCCTTCCATGTTTCGCTTGGCCTTCACCCATCAACTGACCTTGCTACCACAACTGTTCTACATCTACTAACCTAAACACTTTCATCCATTTTTCATCATCATCATCATCATCATCATCATCATCATCATCATCATCATCATCATCATCATCATCATCATTAGTTTATTGTCCGTTTTACATGCTGGCATGTCTTGGACGGCTTTTAGAAATTGACTTCTAAACTAACCTATCTCTGGCCAGGTCATTATCTAAACTACATAACCTATGTTCTTTGGAAGTCATTTCCTTAGTTGAGGCAAGATTTTTCATAGGCCGGATGCAATTTCTGGCGCCAACCCAGTGAGGTGATGGGGACCAGTGTTTTTATCAAGACATCATCTCTAGGTGATTACCTACCTAGACTAAAGAGCGCTTCACCTGCCCTACACCCTAACCCTAACCCTAACCCTAACCTCATTCTGTAAAGGGAACGGCAATATCAAAAGAAACACTGACAAAGTCTATCCATACAAAATAATTAATTTTTATTAACAACTTGTTAAGACAACAAAAAATAAAGAGTAGGTAATGAATGAGAGTTCAAAGGATCTTAAAACGTTCCAAGTGAAGAGAAGTTGTTTAGTGGGTAAAAAATTGAGTGGCCATATTTTTTACGGCATCGCATGAGTTTGCGTGTGATAGTATGCATATATGAGGTAAACATTGTAGATATGCGTGTATATTAGCTTGCGTCAGTTTTATTAGTGAAAGAGTGTGTGTATGAACTTGTATGTATGTGAGTTCGATCAGCTGTGTGTATATGCGGCCGCTGTGTTTAGTAGTTCTTGTTGCATCTAGGCTGGATTGTGACGTACGCATGTGTGTTGAGTCTGAAAGAAAAATGCCGGAAAAGAGGAAGAAAGCTGTGTCTTTGAGATTTTTTCTTCTTATTATTATTATTAAAATTTTGGCAGTGAATATTCTTACACCTGTGGTTGGCTGAAAGGAATTGCTGATTGAAGATTTTGTCCAATCAAAAGTCGATACGCCAAAACAAAATTGGCTGCTACTGCTGCTTCCCATAATTCCAAAGCACTTTGTCGGATAAATATGTTCAAAACCTAAAGCACTGGCAATTTTCTTCTGTCTGTGAATTTTTTCATTGCTTCTTTTTTTTTTTTTAACATGGTTCACCCCAAACAAGGCAGGCCGCCACTGTAGACGTAAGGGGCTACTGAGAAAAAAGAAAAGAGTAGAAGGTTGGGGGGGTCAGCCTAAATTGGGATCTGCGCAGCGAGATGTCTGTTCACATTAGTTTTAAATTTCTACATGTCAGTACTGTCAGGGAAACAGGGGGCAGGGAGGGAGTTCCAGAGGCCAGCAGCACGAGGAAAGAAGCTATTGGAGTAGAAGGCTCTCCGGCATCTGGGGACCTCCACAGTGAATGAATGAGTTTAAGTTGATTGTCGAGTTAGTCTAGTGAATTTACGTCGAGGGGGCACCAGAGTAGCCAATTCATCAGAGCATAATCCATTGAAGTATTTGTAAAACAAACATAAGGATGCCACATTGCAGCGATGGGACAGGGACTGAAGCTTGGTTGACAGTCAGGGACCTATTAGGTTGGCAACTCTTTTTTGGAGGAGGGAGAGACTAGTAGATGATGCACCAGCCCAGATGTAGCAACAATACTCCATACATGGGCAGATGGTGGCTTTGTACAGATACAGGATAATGTCAGGTGTGAGGAGTTTACTAACACGGTAGAGGGAGCCCACCTTCTTTGCTGCAGTCTTGGCAATGTCTTCAATGTATTTGTTCCAATTCATGTTACCTGTGAAGAATGCTGGTCATTGTTTGATGCACTTTTCCTGAAGTTGTTGGGCAGAAAACAACGCATCCATTAGACCAGATCTAAAACCACTCTCGTATTTCAAGATAACCGAGGGACACACCTACTTAGTAAGCCAATTAAACAAAAGCTTCAGAAAAAGGAGCACGGTCAGCCTGTGGCAATTATCGAGATATACCTCGATAATTGCCATAGGCCATCCGTACTCCTTTTCTTTCTACAGAGAGACCAGGAAGACCATGCATTGCTGAGGTACCCATTCATACATCAAATATCCTACGGTAGACTTCTGCAGTGATATTGTCCACCCCAAAACAGGAACCTCAACAGAGGGCATCAAGAACAGGTGCCATCTTGATATTTATTTCCTCTCAGTTGGCGTGAATCTCACAGATAGCGTGATGGTCCATCGGCATATAGCTGATAGCCTTCTGCGTCAGACTGTTGGTAGCATCGTAGAAGAGATCCGTCATTTCCTAATGTCCTTAGGACTTTTATGGACTAAGATTCTACAGCAAGTTATTCTATGAACTAGATTAGTACCCATCAAAAATGATCTGTCACTTTTTTGGTCAGTGTAGTATCTATACTCTCAGTCTAGGTTCAAATTGTTACATCGCAGCACTCTGCTTAGGATCCGTGTAGTATCTGAGTACTGTGCCCAATTTTGTATTTTCAAGAGAATTCTTCATTGTGAGAAATTGTGGAATACTGAATTTTCATAGAACAGAGAAGATGTAGAAGTTGCAGAAACAGTATCTAATCCAGAATTGAAAAAAAAAATGGTATGGAAAGCTGAAAGTAAGATGAAGAAAGGGTAAGGCTGGAGGACCCCCAGGCGTTGTTGCAGAAATGTTAAAGTCTGTGAGTGAAACAGGAATTAAAATGGTCACAGACAAATCAGATCATAAAAGAAGAGGTTATCCGGAAAAAGTGAGAACTTAGTACAATTGTAAATTGTTACAAGGGTAAAAGGGAAGCACTAGATAAAGGCTTAAAGTTGATGGATTAGGACATGAAAGTTATTGAGATAATAATTGAGCGGCAAATGTGAAGTCAGACAAGCATAGATGAAATGCAGTTTGGTTTTAGGCCTGGGCAAAGTATCACTGGTGCCATAATTATCCTGAGACAAATGAAAGAGAAGTATGTTGGTAAGAAGAAGAACCTGCATTTTGCTTTTATGGATCTGAAGAAAGCTTTTTGTTCTTGTTCCATCAGCCATGATCAGGTAGAAGTCTTAAGTAATTCTTAATTATATTCTTAGTATCGCCTGTGCTGAGGATTGAACCTTCAACCTCCAGAAGACTATCACTTAGAACTGATTATTACTTTATCCGTTGTATCATGGGTCCATGTGGCGCGACAGTTTGAGTTTGATAAGATGCACCTGAAGAAGGTCAGAGGTTACATCGGCTAAAACGTGAGAATAATATCCAAGATGAGAACAGTAGTCTGAATAATCCAAATAATCCAAATTATCAATCCTCATCTCAAAAATTCTGAAACATAAATTGTTGATGATATCTGGGAGTTTATAACTGCGACCAGTAATAGGAGTCTGAAAACGACTGCTACCTTGGTTAGTGAAAGATCTGCCAAGATTGACAGTCTGTCAGACCGCGTCAGATTGCTTCAGCATCTCAAGGAAGAAAAAGAGGCCAGTTGTATGTGGTCTGACAGTCAGGAAAGAGGAGGATGTCTTGTTTGTAAATTGTTACGACCCAGATAAGAATAACGTTATGTCTGTATTATTATCCAGACATTCTAATATTTATATTTTACTGGAAAGGTTGGCTCGAAACTGAATTCCTGACTTTTGTGATATGGTTAACACAAGACAATTGGAAAAAGAAACAGACCCAAAAGCTTAAACGATTAAATAAACGAATATATATATATATATATATATATATATATATATATATATATATATATATATATATATCAAAACAAGTATGATCAGAAATCAAAACCAACATGTCAACAATCAATTGTAAAAGTCACTTATCTGCATACACAATCATGTTTTTTCTTAATTGTCCTTTTTTTCCATTAAATCATTTTTGTTTTCCTCCGATATTCTTTTGTCACATCACCGTGAATTAAACTCCAAATTTCCCTTTTCGAGAGTCCAGACTCAACTCATTATTCCTATTTTCCTGATTTCTGTTTCTGTCATCGCAGTTCGAAACCGAACACTTGACTCATCATACACAACTTTCTACATACTATCGATCAACATCCCTCGTTCAACTCCCTAAATTCGTCACGAAGTCCCACCAAGTGTCGTCTGCCAATCCTTTCCAGTTTCTCTTTCTTTTTCTTTAGCATTACCCTCTCACTTTCTCCTCCTCTTACTAATCTGAAATCATGCTGCAGGGAAGAATAAAGAAACGGCCACCAAACAAAGTTCATTTAAAGCCACACCCACTTTGTTACTCTCTCTCTCTTTCTTTCTCTCTCTCTCCCTCTCTCTCTCTCTCTCTCTCTCTCTCTCTCTCTCTCTCTCTGTGTGTGTGTGTGTTATACGCACACACGTACACAATGGGGAACAGAGAAAAATGGCAGACAGCTTGATGCATTAGGCGTGCTTCCCTCTCCTCGTCTCTCAGCCTTGCGAATCACATGTGCACGCGTGGTCTGTTTACATTTTCTCACCTTATTTTGATTTTCTGCCTTTACTGCTTCAAACAATAAAATTAACATTTTCTTATTTTATTTTATTTATTTTTAAATCCTTATTCACGAGTTGACCCTATAAACATGTCACAAAATTTAAACATGGGTGGAATTTAGATATATTTTTGGTTTTCAGAAGTAGAAGAGCGTTTTCTCTCGTTGGCTAGTAATGATTCAGGAAAGATAAATAGGATCTGGTTCAAGAGAGATAAAGGAAAACCTGTATGATTTTAGCATCACGCGAGAATCAGGAGATGCAACCGCTATTGCTAACCAGTCAGCAAAGAGGTGATAAGGGCCAAACTAGTCTCTCTCTCCAGCCGCTTACATACGGAGTATCAGAATATAAAAGATGTTGTATAGGGGGAGAAACCAAACTAATAAAGTATATAACAGGTTGGTTGAAAGATGATACCCAGTGTTGTGTGTCAGAAGTGTCAGACAATGGAAGGGGATGATAACTCAGAGTTGGAGAAAGTATAATTGGATGGCGAGGGTATTGAGTTTTGTTACCTTCGTGATAACATTGCAACACAGGGAAGAGCTGGTGCCGGTGTTAATGGAGTTAGGAGTGTATGGAGTAAGTTCAGGGAACTTCTAGCATTATTGAACAGCCAAAGATTAAATCTGGATAGTATAGGGAGACGTGTTCGTTGATTTTGTTACATTGAAAACGTGGATGAGAGCGCTTGGGTTAGTAAATGTAGAACAGTTGAAGTAGAAGGGTCACTTGGCTGGAGAAGGTCAAGGAAAACATGGGAGAAAGCGATAAGGATGGATTTGAGAGAAAAAAAGGAGAAATAAAAACTTGGTCAGGGAGAGGTTAGCTTAGAAGTCAATTTCTAAAACAGACATTAAATTATGGCTGCTGCTGCTGCTGCTGATTATGATGATGACGATGATGCTAATGATGCTGACGATGATGCTGATGGTGCTGATGCTGATGCTGCTGCTGCTGCTGCTGCTGATGATGATGATGATGCTGATGATGCTGATGCTGATGCTGCTGCTGATGATGATGCTGCTGCTGCTGATGATGCTGCTGATGCTGCTGCTGCTGCTGCTGCTGATGATGATGATGATGATGATGATGATGATGATGATGATGAAGAAGAAGAAGAAGAAGAAGAAGAAGAAGAAGAAGAAGAAGAAGAAGAAGAAAACTTAAGCTCGTTTTGTTGCGGGTCCTATCCAAAAAGGAATTTGCTTCAACAACGTGTTTGGGTAATGACGATGATGCGACCCTGTAGGTAATTCAATTAGAGCCAGCTGGATATGCAACAGATTTATTGAATAAAGAAATAATTACATTTATTTTACCCCCTTACATTTTTATCATCTATATCGGTGGTTCTTAAGACATTTTTCCCTTCAGCCCCCCCTCCCTTCTGATTAGGGCATGTGCTGGCGCCACCATTTTTGATTAAGGCATGCTCTGGCGCCCTATCTATGTTCAAATCGCACTGGTAATGGGTGTAAATAGCATAACTCATTTCGGAGAGGATTTATTTATACACTATTTTCCTTTCTTTCACCTTTTTACAACACGTGTTGAGATACCCAACATGCATAGGTTTAATGCCTTCCATTTTTTTGCTCTCTCTAACCCAGGTATTCTCAACGTGTGACATACAGCGAAGAAATCTGCATTTCTAATGAGACCAATTGAGGTTTGAGTCCAAATTTTCGATTGGGTGGGGGATTTTCCAATATTTTAATCTTCTAATGTAGAAAGCCTCTCTTGATTACCTGTGAATGGTCTTTTATTATCGTGACATGACTTTGCCAAGAAAAATTGAGGAAACCAAGAAACTCCTGCTCCCATTCTTTAAACGCACATTTTTATTCAAGTTATTTCTTTCTATACGTAGCAAATTTCAAGTTAGTAAAACATTCCTTTTCTGTTTCTGGATGCCCTGGGCGAATGCAGGAAACACCAAATCGTCATTATGCTTCCGCTGGGTACAAAAAGCTGCTGCTGCTTTTTCTTATTATTATTAGTAGTAGTAGTAGTAGTACAAAAAGCTTAAGCTTCTTCTTCTTCTTCATAGTAGTAGTAATAGTAGTAGTAGTAATGGGAGCAGCAACAGTAGTAGTAGTAGTAGTATCATAAACGATCAAACAGAAATCGATAATACCATCAACATCATCATAAAAAATGTTATGAAAGTTTGTCTTTAATTTTTTTTATAACCAAATCAGTAATATTATTTAAAAATTTAAATCGATCGTTGACTTAGTCATAAATAGGTGTAAGTAAATGTTTATATGTTTGGAAATGATTGGTTGCTAGTCCATGAGTGGGCATTCTAGTGTATAAATATTGCTTCATTCAAGCAAGAGTTTTTCTGTCAGTTGGAGCCTTTTACGTTGAACGATTTAGAAGAATGTCTGAGTCACTTCTCAGCATTACTCAAAACTGACAGTGCATCTCTTTTAGATCCCACAAATATGATTTGGAATTGCAATTCTATCATTTAACGGTCATGTGACATCCATCATGCCATATATGGGTTTTCTGATGGTGAATCTTGGGGTCAATGCATACAGTCACGGTTGACCTCATTTTGGGAAGCTATTAATCTAGGCTTAAGCAAGTTCTTTTGTTATCATAGGATTGGCATCCCAATATTTGTCTAAACAAACCCAGAATCTGAAGTGATCAAGGGTGAGCTAGCTGGGACTTATGTTTTGAGGCATGTCCGTCCGTCCGTCCGTCCGTCCGTCCGTCCCAGGCCCCAAAATGGCAAAAATGACATTTTTTGCCCCATAACTTTTCATCCATCCATTCAATTTCTCTGAAACTTGGCCAAAATGTGGAGGCAATTGTTCCTAATAGAAAATAAGTATTGCTGACCTTGGAAAGAACTTGGTTCGCGCCCCCAGGGGGTCAAAAGACCCCAAAATGGCAAAAAAATGACCCTTTTCTCCCATAACATTTGATCCATCCATTCAGTTTTTCTGAAACTTGGTCAAAATGTAGAGGCAATTGTTCTGGATATAAAATGAGCATCCTTGACCTCAGAAAAATTCTGGTTCGCACCCCCAGGGGGTCAAAGGGGGGTCAAAAATGCCCCAAATTGCCCAAATTTATTGTTGCATTTTACACTCGCCACATCAAGTCACATATGCGCGGCTTGTTACTTTTAAACTGAGGGATAGGTAATTAGATACCTCGTTAAAGACAGTGCAGTAAATTGATGGGGTAACTTGATTCTTTGTCAAGAATGGTGATTTTTATTTTCCTGAAAAGGAAAGATTAATTATAGGATGGACGGATGGGCTTTCTATTTCTTAAAGGGGAAATTTAATCATAGGATTAACCTATAGGAATTCTATTTCCTCAGAATTCTCAATATGTGACATCATGTGTGAGCGTTTTTGTTTGATTTTTTAGATTTTGGTATGCTTTTTTGGGTTGTTTGAGATATTATTTGGGCCATTCTTTTGAAGAGAGTGTTTCAAGCTGATGAACCGTTGCTCAAAACAACAAGATACTATGAGCAAGCTGATTTTGAATCAATCAGAGATCACAAGAGTGACGCCCCATGGAGGGAAACCTTCTCACTCCCTGCCAACCAGTGTGCAAACGAATTAACTGAATGGGTCAAAGCAGGCATTGAAGCCTATGTCCCCATGCGAAAATTCTTTAGCAAGCCCCACTCTCCTCAATGGTTCACTTCGGAATGTGCAGCTGCCATTTCTGAGAGGCAACAAGCATTCCGTAAATTCGGCCGCCATAAGTCAGCTACTAATAGGCATAAATTTATAGAGTCAAGAAATAATTGCAAGGCCGTGATAGGCGAAGCGAAGAGAAGGTATAATGAGTTAACAAAAAAACGCATCCAGTCACAGAAACTAGGTACTCGCGATTTCTGGAAAATCTACAATAGTGTAGTGAATAATGGTCAATCTATGATTCCCCCACTTTCAAACCACAATGATGTCGTTTGCACGGCCACTGATAAGGCTGAACTACTTGCACAGCGTTTCGCTTCTAACTCTACTTTAGACTCAGGTAACCACCCTCTCCCTGAATTACCTTTGCGGACCGAAGCCACACTTGATAACCTAGTCATCACCCCATCCCAGGTCAGAGACATCATAAAAAACCTTGACACCTCTAAAGCTTGTGGACCTGATCTTATACCTGTAATAGTAATAAAGAAATGCTCTGCTGAACTGGCCCCTGTCCTCTCCAAACTCTACAATAAATGCCTAGCCGAATCTTGCTTCCCCGATAGCTGGAAAATTGCCTCTGTGGTACCAGTCTACAAGAGTTCTGGGAATAGAACCGACCCTCAGAACTACCGCCCAATCAGTCTACTGCCGATCTTTGCCAAAATCTTTGAATCCTTAATCAATCTAGCGATAGTACGTCACTTAGTTAATGCTAAACTTCTATCTGACCGCCAGTATGGATTTAGACAAGCACGATCTACTGCAGACATCCTAACGGTCATCTCTGAACGCATGTATCATACACTCAACAAGGCAGGTGAAGCTAGGGCAGTAGCGCTTGATATATCCAAGGCCTTCGACAAGGTATGGCATAAAGGGCTTCTCCTGAAAATACGCTCATACGGTATTACTGAGCAACTACTTAATATAATTAGATCCTTCCTAAACAAAAGAAAAATCCAGGTTGTCCTCGATGGCCGTTCATCTAAGCTACATGACATAAATGCTGGTGTGCCCCAGGGATCTATTCTTGGACCTTTGTTGTTCCTGATCTATATAAACGATCTCCCTGATGACATAGTGTCTGAGATTGGTTTATTTGCTGACGACACCACGCTTTACTCTCACCATGTTGGCAAAACAGACGCGATCATATCTGAGGCAATGGCTGAATCTTTAGAAAATGACCTCCAGGCTGTAGTGGATTGGGGGCATAAATGGTTGGTAACTTTTAATGCCACAAAGACTAAGCTCCTTTCCTTCAACAACTACAAGAAGCCTCTCCATTCACCGATTGTCATGGCAAATAACACCCTACCTGAGAGTTCATCATTCAAACTCCTTGGCCTAACCTTCACAGGTAACATGAATTGGAACACATACATTGAAGACATTGCCAAGGCTGCCGCAAAGAAGGTTGGCTCCCTCTACCGTGCTAGTGGACTCCTTACACCTGACATTATCCTGTATCTCTACAAAGCCACCATTCGCCCATGCATGGAGTATTGTTGCCACATCTGGGCTGGTGCATCATCTACTAGTCTCTCCCTCCTTGACAAAGTCCAAAAAAGAGTCGTCAACCTAATAGGTCCCTCACTGTCAGCTAAGCTCCAGCCCCTGTCCCATCGTCGCAATGTAGCATCCTTATGTTTGTTTTACAAATACTTCAATGAATTATGCTCCGATGAGTTGGCTACTCTGGTGCCCCCTCAACGTAAATTCACTAGACTAACTCGACATTCTACTAAATCTCATTCATTCACTGTGGAGGTCCCCAGATGCCGGAGAGCCTTCTACTCAAATAGCTTATTTCCTCGTGCTGCTGGCCTCTGGAACTCCCTCCCTGCCCCTGTTTCCCCGACAGTACTGACATGCAGAAATTTAAAACTAATGTAAACAGACATCTCGCTGCTCAGATCCCAATTTAAGCTGAACCACCAATCCTTCTCCCCTTTTCCTTTTTCTCAGTAGCCCCTTACGTTTACAGTGGTAGCCTGCCTTGTTTGGGGTGAATCATGTTAAAAAAAAAAAAAAAAAAAAAAATTACTTGGTAACAAGATAATTAACATTTCTATGCAAGTTAATTGGCATTTGTTTCTTGCCAGATGTTATTTTGTTAACACTGGATTTTTATTTATTTATTTCTAAATATCTTTGTACAAATTAATTCTTTTAAGAAACTTTGTCATTTGAGAAAAACCTATATTTTCAAATACATAAACGACCTCCGTGATGCAATTGTTTCCAAGATGGATATATTTGCTGATGACATCACGCTCTATTCTCGATGTGGGCAAAACGAACGCACACATATCTAAGTCAATAGCTAAAACCTTAGAAAATGACCTCCAGTCTGTAGTGGAATGGGGACTTAGTGGTAACATTTAATGCTACTAAGACAACTACCAAAATGATCGGATTTGGCATTAAATAACCGAAAAGAGTTGATATGCCGTAAAACAACCAACCAGCCAACCTTTCCTTTAATAATTTTTAAAAAAAGCCTTTAGAAGACACTGCCAAGGTTACTGCAAGGAAAGTGGGCTCCATCTACTGTGCTAGAAATCTTCCCACACCTGCCATTAAAAAAGCAAATTTGTTCCTTCAGGTATCAAAAACTAGTACACTTTATTATTTCGTTCATCTAGTCTGGTTAAAAGGCGACACAACTGTTATTATAAGCTTTTCATAATTCTACCGACTATAACATTATAACTACGATTCATATAGAGAAACCAATAATCTTATAGTATAGTAGTAATATATTATTAAGTTAAGTGTAAATCGATTGCCTAAAACAAACGGGTACTTATGTACGCTTAATGTTTGAGTATATATTCATTCCATGAAAAATGCCAGTATACTGAAATCATGTGCCCTTAATAGGGTTAAGATGAAAATTCATATACACTAAATGCACAAAAGCAATGAAAATCCCAAATTTTTACACTTTTATTGTCATTAAGGGTATGCAAGCACAACAGGGCTATGTATTTTACTGGTAGGATTTTTTCTTCAGCGCACCTCACACACTTCATCCACTCATGCATAGAGATTTATACTGTAGTGATGTGATAATGAAATGGCTTGGTTGATATGTAGTCATACCCTTAATGACAATTCAAGTGTAAAAAATTGGGAATTTCCTTGCTTTTGTACATTTAGTGTATATGAATTTTCATCTTAACCCTATTAAGGGCACATGATTTCAGTATACTGGCATTTATCATGGAATGTCACTACTTTTGTAAAGGCTATGCCTCAAGACAATGGTCATTTTTAAGGTTTTTTTGAATTTTCTTGAAAACTAAGGTATATGGTAAACTGAAATTAAAATTCCATCAACTAGACCCTAGAACCTCTATCTCTGCCAAAAATCAGCTGAATCCATCAAATAGTTGATGAGATACAGGGTGACACACACGTACGTACGTACACACGGATAACACAAAATCACTCCTGACCTTTCTGGATCTCTGGGTTGCCTTGACTAATGATGCTGAAATTCTACACACTTTTAGAACCTATCAAATGAAAATTTTGTGCAAAGTTTTAAATAATTTGGTTTATTGGTTTTTTAGTTATGGCTGATCAAAGAAATGAGATTTCTAGCATAGATCGTTTTTGAAGTCTATTAAGGGATAGAGCGCTATCGCGCCTCCCTTGATTTGTCAAAGTATATTATTCTTTGGGTTTACTAATGTGGATAGATATATACGGTTTTGAAAGAAAGTGTAGTTTAAAAGTGTGTCAGTATGTACATGTAAAATGAGGTCCAGTTTGAAAAAGTTGATAATTATATAGCTAGTAATAAAGTATAGTTAAGGAAATTAAATATCTAGTTAACGTTTGCGTATTCGCCCATGCATGGTGTATTGCTGTCATCACATATTGGCTGGTGCATCAACCACTAGTCTCTCACTCTCTCTTAGACAGGATCCAAAAAAGAGTCTCTAATCTAATAGGTCCTACACTGTCTACCCAGTTTCAGCCGCTGCCCCATCATCGCAATGTTGTATTCCTGTGCTTATTTTACAAGTACTTTAATAAAATGTGCTCCGATGAACTTGCTGCACTAATGCCCCCTAAACATAAATTCCCCTGACGAACCCGTCAATCAGCAAAATCTTACCTCTTCACTGGAAACCTTTCTACTCTAATAGCTTTTTTCTTCAAACTGTAGTCTTTGGAATCCTCTCCCTGCTCTCTGTTTCCCTGACTGTATCGTGAAGAAGTTTAAATATAATTTAAACAAATATCTCACTGAACAACTCCCCACTTATAATAGATATGGCTCCTATATCATAGTAGCCCCTTACGTCTCAGTGACAATGTGCCTCGTTTGAGGTGAATATAAGTAAAAAAAAAAATAAATAAAAATAATGTTTTTATATTTGTTACTTTGTAATATTTGCTGCATATATCCGTGTATTTTTGTGTTTTATTGTGAGTCCTTCATTGACAACTAAATAGATAGAGATCAGAAACCATGGAGTTAGTATATCAGTAAGTATTGTGCAAGTCCATTCTTGAAGTAATTTGGTTGTTTTCTGAACGTTTGAAAAAAATAAGCTGAAATAGAGCATAAAGAAAGCACACAAGATAAACGATAATATATGTATTAAATTATGATACCATAATTATCTTTGCAAAACTAAGTGTGCGTGCGGCTTAATTAAAAGACCAACTTATTGTGAAAAGGGGGTTCCTTCAACGTCTGAACTAAATGACTCCCTGAATGCATTCAGTTACAATAAAGGTTAATTCAAAAATAAAAGAAGTCCCCTTAGCATCGTGTCTGGATGAAGATAGCAAGCAAAAGAGGACGAAAGAAGGCTTTTTTTTTATTTTGCCAAAATTAAGTGCCTGGTGATTGGTCAAAGAGAATTTTCTTGCCCAACCAGATAAGGCTATTTTAGAATACAAGAGTAGTAATTCATTGCCACAATAAATAAAGGGAGATAACCCTCTTTTTATATTCTCTGGATTCTGATTGGTTGCTAGTCCATGAGTGGGCATTCTAGTGTATAAATATTGCTTCATTCAAGCAAGAGTTTTTCTGTCAGTTGGAGCCTTTTACGTCAGTAAGTGTTTGTTTGATTCTACAGTTTCATTATATCTTGAACGATTTAGAAGAATGTCTGAGTCACTTCTCAGCATTACTCAAAACTGACAGTGCATCTCTTTTAGATCCCACAAATATGATTTGGAATTGCAATTCTATCATTTATTGGCAGACAAAAATAATAGTTTCAAGTAAATTTTTCCATGTGAAGAAATCGTTCTACACATCGCAACCAAGTGTAATGGAGAAATATCTTTTTCAAAATTGAATAGAATCAAGAATGAAAGAGAATCACAATGGGACAATACTAGTGTTGGGACGATTAATCAGAATCGGAACTTTTTGGGGTATCGGAACCGGAAAAAATTGAGCAGAAACGATTCTTTTAATTTTGTTTGTTTGTTTAAAACTTAATTTTCTATTGCTGGTACTAATGAGAATAGGATAAATATTTATTGGTTTTAAAGTCTATCAATAAAAATGGCACAGGTAAAAATGTCACGATTGGATGAATAGAAAAAATGGCACAAGTGAAAAATGGAAATGGAAATCTTGCAGTGAGTTTGTGGCAAAATGTTGGCAAAATGTGTGACCTTTTGGGGAATTAAGTGCTCCCCGTTATATTCGTAACCCTTGTGCCAGACTTGAGTTGCAAATAAAATAAATTTGCTGCACAAAAAATGTCAGCTCACTGATCGGCGTATTCGGTGTAATCTGATGTCAGCTAAAATATCAATAATGTTGGAGACACCAGCCAGGTTCAAGACTCAGATGACCTGTCACCGAGATTTGTTGAACCACTGACGCCGTCTGTGTTTCCTTTCCTTTTCGGCCTCTCTTTCTCTTCCCATCTCTCTTCTCTCTATCTCTTTCTTTCCCTATCGCTTCTCCATGACAAGCAAAAAATAGTCGGCTTTTGAAATCTGAATGAGGAAGACGCATGCTTGACATGCTCGCCGAACTCAGTCGAATCTTCAAGTTTTAAATATGTTCTTCAGCAAAAATAAATTATATTTTTATATTTAAAAGTAAAATAGTTTGTTCCATTATTTACATACAGTTCTTTTGCAGCACGATGGTCCCCAGCCAGACAGTTCCAGAAGCAGACGACAGTGACCATCGTCAAACGATGATTGCTCACTGGTGATAATAAGACAAGACATTGTACATACGTGCACATGTTGTCACACATCGTCCCGTCGTCACATCTCGGCGACAAAAGTCCGGCAAAGATCGCCCAGCCGTCCAAGAATAAATATTGTCCCAAGATCCACCCCGCCAAACAGTCGGATCACATTGGTTCTGCGACCAAGATATACCCCCTCGGCCAAGCCATAGGATCACAAGTTTATCAAAATCTTGGATACAATAGATAATTAAAAAGAAGATTATATCTACATTTAAAAGAAGATGAGGAATCTCTGATGAATCAATCGGGGAAAATATTGGCATCGTCCCATCACTGAACAAGACGTAAAAATGTTTCATTTAATGATCATTAAACATGAGCTTTTGTATGAGAGTGACGTTAAACAGGTTTAACAAGTTCTATCCTGCGGATTCTAGAAAGAGTCACTTATGAGATTTATATTGCTGTCTATGCCATAGGGTTTTTTTATCTACAATTGTCTCTTTAAGTATTTTATGGTCTTTCTGGGGATACAGAGGAATGACAGGGCTATGATTCACTGGATTAAGTGGTGCGCGTCTTGACCCCAGAGTTAGTTCTGACCCTAACCTTAACCCTAACTCCCTGTTATTGAGGCTCAAGGTGCCCAGACTGTGTTGCAACTGCATGTAGAGGTATGTTAAACGAAGCTCTATGGATAAATAGATGTACACACATCTCAATTGAGGGTAAGCAAAGAAAAGGCAGGCGGAGAAAGACTTGAAGTGACTCAGTGAAAGATCACCTGAAGCAATGGCACATCGAAATTGATGTGAATGATAGAATTTTGGTGAGAAAATCACTTTATATCGCCATGGCAACCTGCATCTGATGGGGAAAAGACATACTAATTCACGAAGAAGAAGAAGAAGAATGTTACAAGATTATCCCAGGGAGATTGGAAAATCAGTATAGTAAATAAAAATTATGATCTAGATAGTAACAAGATGTAGGTCAGGGGTGTGAGAGGTAGATGTCGCGTTTGGAATGCGACTGTGACTGTTTTGATAATTGCAAGGTTGAGACGAAAACAAAAAGATAAACATTTTATTGTTTCTATTTTGAGGTATGTGGATTGAGGAATGTGGTTAGAAAGACCATTTTTAGAATTACATCGCCAATCGAGAGAGAATTGGAGAAAACAGGTGAGCGAGACGTGCGATCAAAGTGATCAGACATTTTGCTTTTTGCTCCTTCCAGCAGGAGCTGGGGAGTTGAGTGGACCAAAAGAATGTCAACATTCTTCAGTCGATTCTTCATTTTTGCTGTAACACCTTTCATATTTTTGGGACCAATAAAGAATAACGCGACAGCTGCGAGCAGGATCGGAAATTGCTAGCAGGAACAAAGAGCTGTTGCTGATGATGATGCTGATGATGATGATGTGGGCGGCACTTTTGACATTTTGAGACCAGTAAAGAACGGGGCATAACGTGACAAGTAGTAGTAGTAGTAGTAGTAGGAATAGGAGTAGTAGTAGTACAGGAAGAAGAAAAAGAACGAGAAGAAAAAGAAGAAGAAGAAGAAGAAGAAGAAGAAGAATGAGAAGAAGAAGAAGAAGAAGAAGAAGAAGAATGAGAAGAAAGAGAAGAAGAAGAAGAAGAAGAATGAGAATGAGAAGAAGAAGAAGAATGAGAATGAGAAGAAGAAGAAGAAGAAGAAGAAGAAGAAGACCGAGAAGAAGAAGAAGAAGAAGAAGAAGAAGAAGAAGACCGAGAAGAAGAAGAAGAAGAAGAAGAAGAAGAATGAGAAGAAGAAGAAGAAGAAGAAGAAGAATGAGAAGAAGAAGAAGAAGAAGAAGAAGAATGAGAAGAAGAAGAAGAAGAAGACCGAGAAGAAGAAGAAGAAGAAGAAGAAGAAGAATACGACAAAAAAGAAGAAGAATGAGAAGAAGAAGAAGAAGAAGAAGAATGAGAAGAAAAAGAAGAAGAAGAAGAAGAAGAAGAATGAGAAGAAGAAGAAGAAGAAGAAGAAAAAGAAGAAGAAGAAGAAAAATGAGAAGAAGAAGAAGAAGAAGAAGAATGAGAAGAAGAAGAAGAAGAAGAAGAAGAAGAATGAGAAGAAAAAGAAGAAGAAGAAGAAGAAGAAGAATGAGAATGAGAAGAAGAAGAAGAAGAAGAAGAAGAAGAAGAAGACCGAGAAGAAGAAGAAGAAGAAGAAGAAGAAGAAGAAGAAGAAGAATGAGAAGAAAAAGAAGAAGAAGAAGAAGAAGAATGAGAAGAAGAAGAAGAAGAAGAAGAAGAATGAGAAGAAGAAGAAGAAGAAGAAGAAGAAGAAGAAGACCGAGAAGAAGAAGAAGAAGAAGAAGAAGAAGAAGAAGAATGAGAAGAAAAAGAAGAAGAAGAATGAGAAGAAGAAGAAGAAGAAGAAAGAGAAGAAGAAGAAGAATGAGAAGAAGAAGAAGAATGAGAAGAAGAAGAAGAATGAGAAGAAGAAGAAGAAGAAGAAGAATGAGAAGAAAAAGAAGAAGAAGAAGAAGAAGAAGACCGAGAAGAAGAAGAAGAAGAAGAAGAATGAGAAGAAAAAGAAGAAGAACGAGAAGAAGAAGAAGAAGAAGAATGAGAAGATGTTATTCACATTAAAGTTGTCCTTTGGAAAGGGTCTCGCTCTGAAATATACAGTAGACCTCGAGTCTAATTCAGCATTGATCTATTACGTGACGTAGATGCATACTTTGGCAAGCTCAGTAAATAAAGAAATAAGTATTTTAATGTGTTTAGATGTTGTTAGATATTGAACGAGTAGATCCACTAGTATATAATTTAGTTAGTTGAGAATAACAGGAAATGGAAACCGCTGAGGGAGTCAGCAGAGGTCAACTTGATGAACTCAAGTTTAAAATGACTGTGAGAATGTATTTAAACCGGATATGACGTCACATGGCTCAAAGAGAGTGGGTGATAGCAAATTAGAGTTCGTTTGGAAGCACGTTTCATTTTGAAAATAACAGTTTCATCACTAAACACTCAGATTATTTTAAATATGTCCAAGCATTTCTGTAAGAAGTTCTGTCTGTCAGTCAGTCTGTTCGACTTCAGTTTGGAATATATAGGATGATCTCACAAAAAATGCCACCCATGGAATCGTTAATAACATTCACAATTTTTTCTTCAATCATACCATATTTGGTACAAATAAACTTAGGGCTATGCCTGACTTGTTCACCAAGTTGCAGTCATGAAGATCGAACAGTTTTTGTTTTATTGCCATTTATTGATATGGGGCCACTTTGATGATCGTTTCATCAGTAGAAAGTGTGATCCTGAATGCGCTTCAAACTCACCGGACCATAACTCCCTTCTCCCCGATTTGTATCGGTTGGATTATCTCAAAGATAATGTTTAATGTTATTAACGATTCCGTAGGTGGCATTATTTTTGGGTCACCTTGTTGCATTTTCTTTAGTCTGTCACGCTTAAGTTTGAAATACAATTTCTGTCCGTCTGTTACGCTTAAGTTTGAAATAGCATTTTTATTTACTAATGAGTCACCACTTATCCAGGCCAAAATCCACTCGAGGACAAGGGTTACTGAGACGGATGCTCAGTTGAATGATGATGTTGATTATGAAACGATTTGAAATGATGAATGGGATGGACAAAATTTGATTATTTAAGAGAACGGTTCGACATTGGATTTGAAGATAACCATGTTATAGTCTTCAGGGAAGCAGTCTCATGATAATGTACTCCGCATGGGGGAAGTTCTTGGAAAGAAACTCTGTTCATGTGAATTCAGTTTGGTTTTAGATAAATGGGGAAAGAAAGGAAAGTTCTTTGCCGTGGTGGTAATAAGACGAGATCTTGCTGTGAATGTCTTAGAAGGAGGAACCAGAGATTGGAGCTCAGTCGGTCTGCCACATTTCAGTTTCAAATAGAATTTTCTAAAGTAAGGGGACAAAAAAGTAAAACTAAGGAGGTTTACTAAGCACCGTTGAAAACATATCTTCTGGATGGCGGGGAGGGGGGGTGTCGTCACAGCCGACTCGCTCTTCTCTCCATTGGTAGGTTCAGAGGTAGGTAGTGCTGGTTCTGGCCTTGCCGATGATTAATCTGGGTGTTTTTTTTAATTGCGTATGGTGATCAGTGACGTTTAACGTTTCCATCTGCTGTCGCATATTTTACTCCTGGAAATTATGACTGACTTTTTTTTTCTTCTTTTTTTTTTATCCCAACCAACAATAAAATGAGTGTACAATCTAAACAAAATATAAAAATAGCAGCTCGACCTCCCCCCCCCCCCTCCTCGTCGTTCTACATGACTGATTTCTAAAAACCATAACCACAAAAATATTATAAAATCCGTGAGAAAAAAAAACCTATTCTAAAGAAAAAAATAGAAAAAGAAATCTCCATTTGTATTACGTGAATGCTCACTGGCATAAAAGTTGACTGGAATTGGAGCAAATCAGATCTGTGTTGAAAGTTCAGACTAAATTTATGCGATTCGAAAGCATGAAAATGTCAAACGGGTGTGTCAAGTGTGAAGATCATGTGATATCCACCAGCCAATCACAGCCACAGTTGAGGGAGGAAGAGAAGGAAAAGGAGAAAGAGAGAGAGAGAGAGAGAGACGCCTACAGATATTGGTTTTCTAAACTTATCTTCTATTATATGAAGGAAAGTTGTTTGTTTTGTTTTTTTATCATTTAATTCAGTTAACCAAAAGAGATCAAGGGACCCCTCTTGAGTCTAACACTTGATTTCCCTATGAGTGAAACTTATATCCAGGGCTCTCTTTAGGATAGATGTTGTCCCTTTTAGGGCTGCTATCTGTACTTCCCTACAGTTTGGTCTTCCCAGGATTGTTTCTAAGTATTTTCTTAGATTTTTTTCCACTAAACCAGTTGCCCCCACTACAACCGGTATGATATTTATTTCATCGAGGGACCATGTTATTTTAAAATCATTTTTGAGGTCTTGGTATTTTGTTATTTTTTCCCGTTCGGCTCTATTGAGGCCATAGTCATTTGGGACGGTTACATCAATGATGAGAGCAGTTTTTTCTGGTTTGTTCCAGATGACAATGTCTGGTTTGATGGCCTTGTCTTTTATGTATCTGCCCACCTGTATATCTTTATCATAGAAGACTGTCACTTTTCAATTCGATGTTAAGGGTGAGGGTTCATGTTTCCAGATGTTCAGTGATCTTTCAAGCTGCATCTCTCCGCAGATCTTCCAATGTAGGTATTTACATACTTTGTTGTGGCGGGCAGTGTAATGGCCATCAGCCAAAAAGATCTTGCATCCAGACATTAGGTGGCTAGGACTTTCAATGGCAGAGTGGCAGAACCTGTACTGGTGTGGGTGCGTCTGTGTGCCCAGCTAAAAGTAAAATCTACACCAGGCATACCAACAAAGCTGATATATTCTTTTTCACCATTGCCTCGGACAAAATATAGGCACATTTTTTTTTTAATATTCATACTTTTGGGTGTCAACAGGAACAGAATTAGTCATGGAGAGACATTTACAGGGATTTTTTCATGTTATTATGTAGTAATTCGTCAACGATTTTTCCAGTTGCCAGAGAAAGCGAGAGAAAGGGGATCGGGGAGAAGGAGAGAAGGGTGAGAGAGGGAAGGGGATAGAGAGAGAAGTTTTAAAAGAAAGATGTTGCATACACGTTTTAAGTCTTTTGTTGTTGATGCTCCCGGACCACGCCGGGTAAACATGCTAGTATATATATAAAACAAAGAATATATATAAAACAAAGAATATATATAAAACAAAGTATATATATAAAACAAAGAATATATATAAAACAAAGTATATATATAAAACAAAGTATATATATAAAACAAAGTATATATATAAAACAAAGTATATATATAAAACAAAGTATTATTAAAAATAACCGACAATTTTTGTCTGGCTATTTTAGTGTTGATCCCTTCAATTTTCCGGATTAAAATCTTAATCTCGGAAGGAAATTGGCTGATGAAACTGCCATAGTGTACATATTGGTCCAGAGTACTTTCTGACCCGTCTGGGTCCATCGTCAGTGGAATAATGACAAACAGGTAAAGACCTGGAGTGAGATTTATAATTAATTATGGCGGGAAAATTTAACTATGTTTATTAGGTATTATAAGCATTTAAGTATATTAGTGCTAGTGTTAAAATTAATCTTGTTAATAGCAGGTTTTTTAGTTTTAATGAGTAGAGCTTCTAGTATGTGGAGTTTTTGAGTATTAGTATTATGTTCTAGGATTTTAGTATTGTCTACGAGAAGTTTTCGGATTTGAGAGCGGGGACAGGAATGTTCATTAGTAAGGTGTCTAGCTATAGCACTATTATCGGATAGATGCATGGTCAACCTCCTGGACAGAGTCGTGGTGGTCGAGCCAATATATACGTGTTCTTGTTGGTTGTCGGAGACACAGTCTCCCAAAGGACATTTAAACTCGTATACAAGGCCCGTCCTATCCAAGACTCTAATCGAGGGAGAAGAATTATTTGTAATAATAAGATTAGTAGTTTTAGTTTTATTGTAGTAAATAATTAGTTTAACTTTTTTATTTGGGTCGGTGGGAAGTACGTTTTTATTAATAATATTTTTTTTTAAGACCTGTTCATCTGTTTTATAGTTATGGTGAAATTGGTTACGGTAAAATAGTTTGATAGTCTTGTTGAGTGGAGAAATGGATTCATTGTTCTTGTTATTATTATTACTGTTACTAGCATTATTTTTAAATAGTTTAATTTGTTGGTCTATAATATAATTAGGGAAACCATTATTTACAAGGGTTAGTTTTATATTTTTAAGTTCATTTTGAAAGAGAATAGGGGAGGAAGAGATTAATTTAGCTCGCGTTAGTAGGTTTTTAATAATGGCTATTTTATATTTAAAGGGGCATTCACTAACTCGTAGACAATACTAAAATCCTAGAACATAATACTAATACTCAAAAACTCCACATACTAGAAGCTCTACTCATTAAAACTAAAAAACCTGCTATTAACAAGATTAATTTTAACACTAGCACTAATATACTTAAATGCTTATAATACCTAATAAACATAGTTAAATTTTCCCGCCATAATTAATTATAAATCTCACTCCAGGTCTTTACCTGTTTGTCATTATTCCACTGACGATGGACCCAGACGGGTCAGAAAGTACTCTGGACCAATATGTACACTATGGCAGTTTCATCAGCCAATTTCCTTCCGAGATTAAGATTTTAATCCGGAAAATTGAAGGGATCAACACTAAAATAGCCAGACAAAAATTGTCGGTTATTTTTAATAATACGTGTCTTAAAGAAAAAATGCTGCCTCGATACACATAAAACAAAGTATATATATAAAACAAAGAATATATATAAAACAAAGTATATATATAAAACAAAGTATATATATAAAACAAAGTATATATATAAAACAAAGTATATATATAAAACAAAGAATATATATAAAACAAAGTATATATATAAAACAAAGTATATATATAAAACAAAGTATATATATAAAACAAAGTATATATATAAAACAAAGAATATATATAAAACAAAGTATATATATAAAACAAAGTATATATATAAAACAAAGTATATATATAAAATAAAGTATATATATAAAACAAAGTTGTCTGCATGTGTGTCACGGTATCACAGTTAAACGGTCTATCTGAGAACAAAATTAACCACCTTCGATCTGATTTCTTTATTGATGTCAGAAGTTCTTGAACCTTTTTTATAAGTCATCATTCTTTTAAGAATGTAAAAATAACATTAGTAACAAATGTTCCGCCATTTTTAGCGTTTACTTTTCACATCAAATCATAGTACATATTTGAAGAGAAAACATTTACCTTTTTTTTTTAAATTAAAAATGGATAAAGAATATTTGATAAATGTTCACTAATATTTTTTTACTTCAATAAAAATGTTTATATTTATATTTATGTTTATTTATTTTAGATAATCAAACTACTTTTAGATCTATGCAGAGGGGGGAAACATGTCTATGCCGAACTCATCTTAAGTAGATTAAAATAAAACAAGTTATTTTCATTAGATTGGTGGCCTTATGGATAAAGCATTCGCCTTCAGTTTCAATATTTTATGTCATCGTGGGTTCAAATCTCACGCTAGACAATTATTATTTTTTTGTTTTTGTTTGTTTATTTTCCTATAGCTTTCCAGTTATTTCATAGCCAATATCGATCATCATCATAAACCTAGATAGCTATTTTTTAAAATAAAAACTGGATGAAAAATATTTTATAGTTTCTTAACTTTTAATCTTGGCTATAAAATTTAAGAAAGCTGAGAAAGCCGGCATAGACGGGTATTCAGCTAGTTTTTTTGTTGCTATAGCATTTCAGTTATTTCCTAACCAATAGTGATCATCATCATAAACCTGAATAGTTTTTTTAATGAAAGAAATAGATGAAAAATATTTCTTAACAAAGAATGATCATAATCATAAACCTGAATAGTTTTTTAATAAAAAAATGGATGAAAAATATTTCCTAACCAATAGTAATCATCATCATAAACCTGAATAGTTTTTTTTAATAAAAAAAATAGATGAAAAATATTTCCTAACCAATAGTGATAATCATCATAAACCTGAATAGTTTTTTTAATAAAAAAATGGATGAAAAATATTTCTTTACCAATAGTGATCATCATCATAAACCCGAATAGTTTTTTTAATAAAAAAAATGGATAAAAAATATTTCCTAATCAATAGTGATCATCATTATAAACCTAAATAGTTTTTTAATAAAAAAAATTGATGAAAAATATGCGAATAGGCTATATTGCCGGTCCCGTCAAAATAACGATTCCTGCGTTATTTTGCCGGTTCATGTATATTTAACTAAATTGTTAAACATACAGTGACGCCCGGCACAATAATGAGTCTTACGTTATTTTGCCGGCTCGTGTTTATTTAACTATAAATTACTTTTTTTTTTATTATTTAAATTATTTTTTTTGTATTATTTAAAACTTTATCAAACGAAATTTTATTTATAATTTAAAACTTTGCCTGATTGTTTTTTTTTTGTTTTTATTTAAAACTTTGCCTGATTGATTTTTTTTTGTTTGTTTTTAATTAATCTTTGCCTGATTGATTTTTTGTATAATTTAAAACTTTATTAAGCGACAATATATTTTAAAATAACGATAAAATTTATTTTTTCCGGTTGATTCGATTCGGAGTGAACTCTTCAAAATTACGACTTATTTTATGATTTCATTGAAAGAACATTTTAAAATAGAAACTGTTTAAATCCAGTGATTTGCTGTATATTTTAACATTATCGAAGTTTTTCTTCATAAAGAAAATCAGAATTTTACATTAAAATCTTTCCTTTGTAAAGCACATTTTAACAAGTAAATGTTACCAAAGGCAACATAAATTATTATTCTACCTGTATAAGTTTATTTTTTATTTGATTATTTATTTTTATTAAAAAAAATCATTTATCAAAATAAATAATAAAATAAACAAATAAACTTATACAGGTAGGTAGAATAATAATTTATGTTGCCTTTGGTAACATTTATTTGTTGCTTATTTTTTTCTTTATATATAACTTATATATAACTTAAGGAAAATTTCAATTACTTAAATCGAGAGCAAACTTAGTAATGTTGGGAAAATTCATCAACATTAATTCTATTATGAAAAGTAAGCAGATATTTCTTTAACCGACACAATAGGGCAGGTCGATTTTTTTTTTATTTCTTTAACCGACACAACTGATGATGAAAACAAATTGTTTTTAAATATTTGCCCTTATTTATTTAATTACCTTTTCTTTCGTAAGGCCATAACAATTAGGTTTTAAAAAAAAATGAACCGGCATAATAACGATCCCTTTACATTAGTAAATAATTATTGTGCCGGGCGTCACTGTATGTTTAACAATTTAGTTAAATATACATGAACCGGCAAAATAACGCAGGAATCGTTATTTTGCCGGGACCGGCAATATAGCCTCTTCCAAAAATATTTGTTTACCAATAATGATCATCATCATAAACCTGAATAGTTTTTTTAATAAAAAATGGATGAAAAATATTTCCTAAACAATAGTGATCATCATCATAAACCTAAATAGATTTTTTAATAAAAAAAATGGATGAAAAATACTTCTTAACAATGAATGATCATCATCATAAACCTGAATAGTTTTTTCATAAAAAAAATGGATGAAAAATATTTCCATACAAATATTGATCATCATCATAAACCTGAATAGTTTTTTTAATTAAAAAAATTGATGAAAAATATTTCCTAAAACATAGTGATCATCATTATGAACCTGAATAGTTTTTTTAATAAAAAAAATAAATGAAAAATATTTCTTAACCAATAGTGATCATCATCATAAATCCGAATAGATTTTTTAATGTAAAAAATAAATGAAAAATATTTCTTAACAAATATTGATCATCATCAGAAACCTGAATAGTTTTTTTATTAAAAAAATGGATGAAAAATATTTCCTAATCAATAGTGATAATCATCATAAACCTGAGTAGTTTTTTAATAAAAAAATAAATGAAAAATATTTCTTTACCAATAGTGATAATCATCATAAACCTGAGTAGTTTTTTTAATAAAAAATAGATGAAAAATTTTTTCTAACCAATAGTGATCATCATCATAAACCTGAATAGTTTTTTTATTAAAAAAATGGATGAAAAATATTTCCTAATCAATAGTGATAATCATCATAAACCTGAGTAGTTTTTTAATAAAAAAATAAATGAAAAATATTTCTTTACCAATAGTGATAATCATCATAAACCTGAGTAGTTTTTTTAATAAAAAATAGATGAAAAATTTTTTCTAACCAATAGTGATCATCATCATAAACCTGAATAGTTTTTTTAATAAAAAAATGGATGAAAAATATTTCCTAACAAATATTGATCAGCATCATAAATCTGAATAGATTTTTTTAATAAAACAAAATGGATGAAAAATATTTATTAACCAATAGTTATTATCATTATAAACCTGAATAGTTTTTTTTTAATAAAAAATGGATAAAAAAATATTTCTTAAACAATAGTGATCATCTTGATAAACCTGAATAGATTATTTAATGTAAAAAATAGATGAAAAATATTTATTAATTAATAGTTATCATCATTATAAACCTGAATAGTTTTTTTTTTAATAAAAAATGGATGAAAAATATTTCCTAACCAATAGTTATCATCATAAACCTGAATAGTTTTTTAATTAAAAAAAAGAATGAAAAATATTTCCTTACCAATAGTGACTTTCATTATGAACCTGAATAGTTTTTTTATTAAAAAAATGGATGAAAAATATTTCCTAATCAATAGTGATAATCATCATAAACCTGAGTAGTTTTTTAATAAAAAAATAAATGAAAAATATTTCTTTACCAATAGTTATAATCATCATAAACCTGAATAGTTTTTTTAATAAAAAATAGATGAAAAATATTTCCTAACCAATAGTGACTATCATTATAAACCTGAATAGTTTTTTAAATAAAAAAATAGATGAAAAATTTTTTCTAACCAATAGTGATCATTGTCATAAACGTGAATAGTTTTTTTAATAAAAAAATGGATCAAAAATATTTCCTAACAAATATTGATCAGCATCATAAATCTGAATAGTTTTTTTTAATAAAACAAAATGGATGAAAAATATTTATTAACCAATAGTTATTATCATTATAAACCTGAATAGTTTTTTTTTAATAAAAAATGGATAAAAAAATATTTCCTAAACAATAGTGATCATCTTGATAAACCTGAATAGATTATTTAATGTAAAAAATAGATGAAAAATATTTCTTAACCAATAGTGACTATCATCATAAACCTTAGTAGTTTTTTAATGTAAAAAATGGATAACAATATTTCTTAACCAATAGTGATCATCATCATAGACCTGAATAGTTTTTTAATTTAAAAAAAAAGAATGAAAAATATTTCCTTACCAATAGTGACTTTCTATTATGAACCTGAATAGTTTTTTTTATTAAAAAAATGGATGAAAAATATTTCCTAATCAATAGTGATAATCATCATAAACCTGAGTAGTATTTTAATAAAAAAATAAATGAAAAATATTTCTTTACCAATAGTGATAATCATAATAAACCTGAATAGTTTTTTTAATAAAAAATAGATAAAAAATATTTCCTAACCAATAGTGACTATCATTATAATCCTGAATAGTTTTTTAAATAAAAAAATAGATGAAAAATCTTTTCTAACCAATAGTGATCATCATCATAAACCTGAATAGTTTTTTTAATAAAAAAAATGGATGAAAAATATTTCCTAATAAATATTGATCAGCATCATAAATCTGAATAGTTTTTTTTAATAAAAAAAATGGATGAAAAATATTTATTAATTAATAGTTATCATCATTATAAACCTGAATAGTTTTTTTTTAATAAAAAATGGATGAAAAATATTTCCTAAACAATAGTGATCATCATGATAAACCTGAATAGATTTTTTAATGTAAAAAATAGATGAAAAATATTTCTTAACCAATAGTGACTATCATCATAAACCTTAGTAGTTTTTTAATGTAAAAAATGGATAACAATATTTCTTAACCAATAGTGATCATCATCATAGACCTGAATAGTTTTTTAATTTAAAAAAAAAAGAATGAAAAATATTTCCTTACCAATAGTTACTTTCATTATGAACCTGAATAGTTTTTTTTATTAAAAAATGGATAAAAAATATTTCCTAACCAATAGTTATCATCATCATCATAAACCTGAATAGTTTTTTTAATAAAAAAATAGATGAAAAATATTTCTTAACCAATAGTGATCATCATCATAAACCTGAATAGTAGTTTTAATAAAAAATGGATGAAAAATATTTCCTAACCAATAGTCATCATCATCATAAACCTGAATAGTTTTTTAATTAAAAAAAAGAATGAAAAATATTTCCTTACCAATAGTGACTTTCATTATGAACCTGAATAGTTTTTTTTATTAAAAAAATGGATGAAAAATATTTCCTAACCAATAGTTATCATTATCATAAACCTTAAAAGTTTTTTTAATAAAAAAAAGGTTGAAAAATACTTCCTAACGAATAGTGACTATCATCATAAACCTGAATAGTTTTTTTAATAAAAAAATGGATGAAAAATATTTCCTAACCAATAGTTATCATTATCATAAACCTTGTGGCTTTACTGAGTTCACATCTACCACATGCACTCAACATATCTCCTAGATAGAAGAAAGAGTCTCCTACCTCTAGGGTATTGTCATACCATCTCTTTGTGAAAACCACCATCAATAGGCTGCGCTTGTCCTATGCATCTCCTACACTTGAAGTTGGGGTTCTGTACTAAGTTACCCTTCAGTTAACTGCACTTTTTGTGGACCCATAATAGGCGCAGGTTACATTGTATCACATTGCTTCTAACACTCTTCCGACACATAGAAGAAGGATACTGATCAAAGTCCCTTAGGGATTGTAGACCAGAACCACACACCATCACTTTTGTTTTAGGCAAAGTCATCTTCAAACCCTTGACCTACTGACCGTTTTCAATATTTCCAGTTTATCCTTTAACTGTTCCAAGGACTCGACAATGATAACTAAATCATCAGTATAGAGTAATTCCCATGGACAGCCCAACTGAAACTCTCTTGACAGTGTCTCCAAGACGATGATGAAAAGTAGGGGGTTAAGGACAGATCAACCTGGACATTGAAGCTATCACTGTCAGTGTCATGCACCCACACTCTACTATTAGCATTCGTTTACATACATTGTACGAGACGGAGAAGCCACTCCTCTACACCCACCTTTCACATTGCCTGAGGACTCTGTTGAAGGCTTTCTCCAGGTACACGAATGCCATATAGAGTCTTCTGTCTGTACATACATATCTCTCCTGTAGTTGGCGAACAATGAATATGGCATCAATTGCGCCCTGCTAGGTGCAAAGCTCAACCGCATCTGATCTGCATCACCCTGTTGTCTGCTACATGTTGTCTGCTACATGTTGTCTGCTACATGTTCAATCACTTTCATTCCTGTTTCTAGGAGCTTCAGGCCTCTATAATTACCTCGTGTCTTTTTTTATTTTCTTAACTTAGTTCACCCCAAACAAGGCAATTTGCCACTGTAGACGTAATAGGTTACTGAGAATTAAGGTGAAAGTTTTGGGGGGTCATCCTAAATTGGAAGCTGTGCAGCGAGATGCTTGTTCACATTAGTTTTAAATTTCTGCATGTTGGTACAATTGGGGAAACAGGGAGAGAGTCTCAAAGGCCGGCAGTGCAAGGAAAGAAGCTATTGGAGTAGAAGTCTCTTCAGCATCTGGGGACCTCCACGGTGAATGGATGGGATTTAGCTGATTGTCGGGTTGGTCGAGTATATTTATGTCGAGGGGGCACCAGAGCAGCAAGTTCATTGGAGCACATTCCATAGAAGTACTTGTAAAACAAACACAAGGGTGGATAGTGAGGGACCTATCAGATTAGCGACTCTTTTTTGGACTGTGTTTCTCTTTTCCTTTTAGATCAGTTACTTAAGAAGAGTAGAAAGTGACTAACTTGGGTTTACTTTCAGCAGCCTTGTAACTCTTGCTTCCCTTATTTTGTCCTTTAGTCCTCACATTCCGTGAGAAATGTTTCTGACAAAGGGGAAAGAATTGCTGTCTTCTGGGTCGGAATCTATCTATATAACACTTATCGTTGGCTAGTTTTTTAGCTTCTTACATCAAGTGGCTTCATGCCTTGTCTGGAGCGATTTCGATAAAAAAAAAAGAAAGAAAACTGGCAATGTAACTATCACTCCAAAGACTTCTGCAAGGAGAAATTAAGTACACATGTTTGTTTCGGCTGTCGCCTTGTGTGTTTATGTGAGTGTAAATGAATAGGCATGCAGATATATTTGTGTGTATTAGCGTGCCTTTGTTTTGTTAGAGAAGGTATGTTTATTTGGGTTGGCACCATGTGCGTTTATGTGGGTGTAAATAGCAGCGTTTGTGTAATTAACTGGGCTAGAGAAGTTCGTGAAAGTCTCTCATCATGTGTGTGCCGTTCGGCCCAAAGAGTCTGGCCAGAGGCAATCATACACAAAAAAAGAAAAGGAAAAAAGAGAAAGATACTGTGTTTTGATTTTTTTATACAACGTCCTGACATTCTCTGATTGGCTGTGATTGGAGATTTTTTTCAATCAAGAGTCGATATGTAAATACAATATTCACTGCCACTACCTCTTTCAACAAAGCTATTTACATCATCATCATCATCATCATCATTATCATCATCATCATCATCATCATCATCATCATCATCATCCACCACCACCACCGCCATCAGCTCCACCACCACCTCCACCACCACCAGTGTAACGTCCGTTTAACATGCTGGCATGCGTTGGACGGCTTTAAGAAACTAACCTATCTCTGGCCAGGTCTTTATTTATCCCTCTTTCCATCAGGTCCATTTTTATTATTTCCTCCCATGTTTTCTTAAGTCTTCCCTTGCAAATTCAACCTGCTACCTCAACTGTTCTACATCTACTAATTCAAGAACTCTCATCCATTCTTTCAACGTGTATTTAAGACTTACATTACACATCCATCGTATCATTTTCAGATCATTTGTTTCCGTGCAACGCATGTCCTCAACCCTCACTAGCCAGGTTACACTTCCATTCATCATAAAACTGTGTACACATGCCTGATAGACTCTTCCCTTGGTTGACAGTGGTAATGCTCTGCTGCTTAGTAATGACAGAAGTTTTCTGAACTTACTCCATCCACGCCTAAGTCTTGTAATCACACTAGCATCTGCTCCAACCTGTGCTCCAATGGTATCACCAAGGTAACAAAACTTTTCCACAACCTCAATAGCTTTGCCATCCAGATATAACTTTTCCACATCTGAATTCTCATCCATTTCCATAAACACGACATCACCCTAACAAAATTAGTGACAGTTTTATAAAAAGTTGGTTCAATTAATAATTTATTTACGAAATGATACCGTAATTATTAAGTTTAACTTTCAAAATCCTATTTAAAAAAAAAATTGGTAAAAATATCAGAAAGCACAATTTAAAAAAAAAATAAAGCAAAACAAAAAGGAAAGTAAAAAGATACAGTTCGTCGTTTACAGTCATTTAATGGTGGGAATCATTTTTCTAAACAAATGTTTTACTTTTCTAAACGAATTGTTAGAAGAAAAGTAGTTCTATTGTGAACCTGTATGTGTGCGTTCATTGCACTGGTCGCAATCGTCCTACAAACGGTGCCGGTCCAAAATTGGCGGCCGACTCAGTCAGTGCTGCAACAAAGAATTCTTATCCCAAGTAGAATCATTCTCCTTTCTCTTCCAATCGAGGTTTGTATTATTATTATATTTAAATTTTCACACGATTTAAGATTCGGAATTCGGTAAGATTAAATTTGAAGAGACGATGCATGATTGAAGAACTTCTTTCTTCTCTGTTAATATTTAAAAGAGACAAAGTTTTCTCATCCATTGTAAATAATTGCAGAAATCAAATCTTCTTCTTCTTCTTCTCCCCCCCCCCCCCCCGTCGCCTCACATATCTTCATCTTTGCCGTTTCGGTAGCATTACATCCAAAGAACGTGCAGAGGCTTCTAGTAATTTTGTTTCTTTTCTTCTACACATTTAGTTTTATTTATTTATTTCTTGTTCTAAACAAGTAACAGATTTATTTGTTGGAGGTTACAAATAAAACTTGTGTTCCCAGGTTGAGTGGCAGACTTGCAGAATGAGATCTCTTATCCTGGCCACATAAAATCTGAGTCCCATCAACACAACAGACCCTCTGTTCCTGAGGACCACCAAAAACTAACTGTCACCTCGAACGCCTGACTTCAACTCACTGCTAGCTCTCTGAAAATAATCAACTAACTGTCTTGCCCAGAGGCCAGGTTTCACCCCTCCAATTCCTTGGGGTCCTTTGTTCCTGATCGGAAATCTTGGATTCCAGTCTTTCTCAATGGTCACCATCCGACCACCCAAGCACTTGGCTACTTGAAGTATCCACTGGAGATAACGGCCAGAAAGGGAGATTATGATTGAGACAATCTGTGAACATCCCAGCATGAGTCCCTGTCTTTACGAGGCACTTACTTTATTTCAAAGAGAAATAAACTTCTGGGTGGCCTAAGATAAAACCAAATATATTTTCACTTTCTCTGTCCCCCCCCCTCTTTCCTTTGGCCAAGCACCTATCGTCTGCACATCTGCCATTTGCATGCACCACTAAAAAATTGCAGCCTACTGCATTTTTACACTACTATTTTACCCATGAATGGGTGGAATGAGGGGATTCATACCTGTCTCGAGTTTTTATTAATTACTAGACCACCTGTGACCCGTTGAGTCAGTATTTGTTATATATATCATTAAATATTTATGAAAAACCTTTGGAATTTCCAAATATTTTTATTTTTTAATTTATTTTTTATGGAATTTGCACCAGACAAGGCACTTCATGTAAAAAGCTAAAAAACAAAAACAAAGCTACTTCAAGGTAAAAAACTAGCCAACAATAAGTGTTAGATGGATTGATTCCGACCCAGAAAACAGCAATTCTCCCCTCTTTGTCAGAAACATCGCTCATGGAATGTGAGGACTAAAAGACAACGTCCGCATTGCTTTGCCTGGATCTTGTCGCACCTTTTTTGCAACTTCATGATAAATTTTGTTGTACAGATACAGTCCTTTTTATAGTTAAGCAGTGTCAACTCCAACTTCCAACCAATCAGAGTCCTTGATTTTATTACTCCTTCACTATCTATTCGTTTCCTGCCACCAATATTTTCTCTACCTTTTTTTAATAAAGGATTTAGAAAAGGTTTTTCTTTCACTTCTAAGTGGGTCAAACAAACAAAGAACATCCTCGCCAAGATAGGCCCAACGTTACTGAATCATCACTGTAGACATGTGATTTCTTTGTTAACTTTCTACCCTATTTCCCAACCCTATCAACTAATAAAACACCTCCAACCATCCTGGGTATGCCACAAAGCTGCATCTAGTGGTGAGGCCCCAATTTAGGGGCTTTGGGGAATGTGCAGTCAAAATTTAGTTATGACTACTCCCAGGTCCACTCTCAGGGTCCTGTCTATGAGTTAAATAGAAACTATCATTTACACTCTTTTTTTACAAAATATTTGTCACCCACAAAACAAATCAATCTACAAACCAATCATATATAAAACATAAGTCCCATGGTTTCAGCATAAAATGATAGTTGACATGTTATAAAACCCAACCAACCAACCAACCAACCAATCAACCAACCAATCATGACATTAACAACTAAATGGCTTCCCGCTGACACATCAATTAACACAAAAAGCTATAATGCAGAAAAGGAATCTTTCATAGAAACAAAATGGCTTCATGAATAATTGATACAAATAAAAATCAATCTTGCCATTCAGTAGAGAAATGGGGTAAACAAATATTCATAGCAAATCACAACTTCACTGATACATTCACTCTGGATTGCCTCCCCTGATTACGCCAAGCCAATAAAGTAGAGATAATAAAAAAGAAAACATTGATTAGTTTTGTTTTGTTTTGTTTGTTAGTTTTACACAACATATCAAACCCTTTTGGGTCATTTAATGTAGAAACAATACCTACTGTTAACGATTATTGCATACAATTAATTGGATACAAGTCACTATTAAGTCAGATAAGCAGAGATAAAATGGAGTTTGGTTTTATGCCTGGGCAAAGTACCACTGATCCTATATTTATACTGAGACAAATGCAAGAAAAGTAAGAAGAAAAACCTTTTCTTTTTGTGGATGTGAAGAAAGATTTTGATAGAGTGCCAAAAGAGATTGCCTGATGGGCTTTGCATAAACTACGGGTAAACGAGTGGCTGATGAAGGTGATTCAAGCAATGTACAGAAATGCTCAAAGTCATGTTAGAATTAACAGCACATTTAGTGACGGCTTTAATATTAAAGTAGGAGTATATCAGGGTTCTGTACTGAGTCTGTTGCTTTTCATGTGTGTGTTAGAGGCATTATACAGGGAGTTCCATTTAGATGCTGTATAACAATAGAGATGGATAGGAACTCAGATGTGGAGAAAGTATATCTGGATGGCGAAACTATTGAGGTTGTTCTAAAGTTTTGTTACCTTGGTGATATCATTGGAACACAGGGTGGAGCAGGTGCTAGTGTGATTGCAAGAGTTAGGAGTGGATGGAATGAGTTCAGGGAATTTCTGCCATTACTAACCAGCAGAGTGTTACCATTGTCGACCAAGGCATATGTATGCGGTGCGATGATGAATGGAATTTAAACCTGGCCAGTGAAGGTTGAGGACATGCGTTGCATGGAGAGTAATAGTATGAGAATCATATGATGGATGTGTAATGTGAGTTTTAAAGACAGGTTTAGTTCTGATGATCTCAGCGGAAGATTAAATCTGGACAGTATTGGGAGATGTGTAGAAAAGATCTAATATATGTCAGTGAAAATTTTTAAAAACAAGGGTTTCAAAAGCAATCCAACGTTCAACCACTCTGCGCTCCTCTCCGACTACTTCCAATATCAACCCCCTTCTTCAATCCAAAAAGTACAGTTTTTATATTAATAAACCTACCACCTATACAAATTGACTACCAATCAGAACCACCTAGCTTTAGAGACTCCAAACAGCCAATCTGCAAAGGGGAGATAACTCAATTAACAGATATTGTTATTTTGGGAGCCATAAACATATTCTCCCAAAATTCATACTTTACTTAAGCGTCCAGTCTTGCTTGCAAACACAACACGCCACTCGCTGCCTCTTCGAACCATGAACCACAGCTTAGCAAATGAACAAAAAAACTGGAGAAAGAAGAGAATTTTTAAAAAGATAGCAGAGAAACGCGCAGAGAAATCGTTGACGATTTTAAATTCAGCAATGCTGGATGACTTCCTGGAACAATGCGAAAACATTCTCTGCGCGTTTCTCCGCTATCTTTTTAAAAATTCTCTTCTTTCTCCAGCTTTTTTGTTCATTTGCTTTCGACGAAGAATCTAAAACGTTCGTGATACCTGTGAAACCTATGCAGCATTTATCAATTTTTTTTAAATTTCAATACAAAAAAGATCATCAGAAAAATTGAAAAAATAAAAAAAAGGTATAATTAAACAGACGAATTCTGTTATTTTTTAACAATGTAATATTTATTTATTTTTTGGTACAGAAAAATTAGTACAACATACTACATCATTCTGATCGTGAAACCGACGGTACTAATGTTGTACTAATTTTTCTGTACCAAAATATATATATATATATATATATATATATATATATATATATATATATATAGTAATGGGCTGTTGACCAAAGCGATTATCTCAACAATTGGCAAACATAAAAATCGGTGTCATACACTCCTATGTTTCTTAGGTAGCCAAGGAACGCAATGTTGCTTTTAGAGTTTTTTTTAAGTTGTAAAAAGATTTAGATTTGTTCATAATTTTGTCAAATAGCTTGTTATCTGATATTCATCATGGAAGTGAAACAAAAATGAAACCGTTATTAAGTGGGTCGGCCACGATTGAGGCTTTTTCTCAAAATATTGTCAGGATTAAGTGCAATTTGAGATACTTTCAGCCCGACAATATAACACAAAATGGAGTCTGTATGTATGACCTAACCACCTACACAAACAGTAGCCAATCAGCGTGTTAGGCGCAAAAGGAAAAATGTTCCAGAACCTTCCATGTGCACATCTATAAAAAGTCAAAATAAACTAACGGCTTTTTTCTTTTTTTTCTTACTCGCCCCAAACAACGCTTATTGCCACTGAATTGTAAAGGGGCTACTGTGATATGGATCAGGTTTATAGGGGGGGGGGCAACTTGGGTAAGGAGTAAAGCAGCAAGATGTTTGTTCACATTACATTTAAATTTCTGCATGTTGGTACTCTCACCCATTCTTTTAACTTGACCATACCATCAAAGTCTCCTGTTCTGAACACATCTCCCTATACTGTCCAGATTTAATCTTTCGTCTGAGGTCATCAGATTGAAGTCTGTCTTTAAGACTCACATACACATCCATCGTATCATCCTCATATCATTTCTCTCCATGCAACGCATGTCAGCAACCCTCACTGGCCAGGTTTCACTTCCGTACATCAGCACACTGCGTACACATGATACCTGATAGACTCTTCTCTTTGCTGACAGTCGTAACGCTCTGCTGGTTAGTAATGGCAGAAGTTCTCTGAACTTACTTCATGAACTCCCACCTATTGCAATTACAATAGCACCTGCTCCTCCCTGTGCTCCAATGGTATCACTAAGGTAACAAAACTTCTCAGCAACCTCAATAGTTTCGCCATCCAAATATACTTTCTCCACATCTGAGTTCTTATCCATCTCTATTGTCATACAGCATCTCTTCTGGACAATCTGTATGAAACTTCATGGACAATGCTTCTAAGACACAAATGAAAAGCAACAGACTCAGTATTTATTCATAAATACAAAATATTTATAAAATGTGGCACCAGAATCGATATACTCCTACTTTACCAGTAAAGCTGTCACTAATGGTGCTATTAATTCTAATTGAGACTTTCTATGCATTGCTTGAACAACTTCAATAGTTTTGCTATCCAAATATACTTTTTCTACATCTGAGTTCTCATCTGTCTCCATGGCCTTATACTACCTGCACATGGTTATCATCTCTCAATCTACCAGTAATCCCACGGCACTTTTTGTGTCTTCATTGTCTTACAAAGAAAGTTTGTAGATACACCAAAATTGTGTTAACTAATTCATTTTTTAGGATAATTTAGTTTATTCTTTTTTTTTTAAAGCACAAACGAGCACAGAAAGAAAGACTTAAAATTTTTATTGTGATTTTTAAAAATTTGTCAAAAAATAATTTTTGTTTCATCTTTTTATTATAAGACTATTTATTCTTCATTATTTTCGGGATGTTTTTGGTGTTCCTAAACCACAAAGGTACTCCTATCTTATATAAATCGAGATTTTGTCCGTCCGTCCGTCCGTTAGTCACAATTTTCCCGTCAGTAACGATTTTTTCGGTGGGTACAATTTTTTCAACATAATAAATACATTGCAGAATTTGTCTCATTTCGAAATATCAAAGATCTTTACTTTTAGAAATGGAAAAAAATTGCATTAATAGTAAATAATAAAGCCCCAACAAATAAAGCAGATGCTATGACCGGAAATCGAAACCGAAACCTTGAGATCTACAGTCTGACTTTCTACCAACTGACCTATTTCGACTTTCTTATAAATAGAGCATAAAACATTACCTTAACAAAATAATCATAGTTTTGCGTGACGTCATTGATTTATGATTCAAAACAGGAATTCAAACATAAGCGATAAAATAAAAAAATAAATGAATGGCTAAACATTATCAATAGCATTTGAAATTATTTTAATAGTCCAAAACAATTTATTTTGCTTTAACTACGTATTGACGCTAAAAGCAATTTAATATTTAATATTTAATATTTACTAGAATGTGGGGCCGTAGTGTTATAAATAATAAACATTGTATGCTAATAATACACATTGTCAAGAATACATTCAAAAGAAGATAAGTTAATCCGAGCTCTTGGTTTATTGCCAAAACTTGACACAGGGTCAAACATGGTGGTTATTAGATATTTTGCTGAATAAATTGTCAAGAATAAAAACTAAGACTCGGCACTTTATCTAAGCTTTATTCAGCAAAATATCTACTAACCACCATGTCTCAAGTTTTGCTTATAAACCAAAACCTAGGTTAAACTTATCTTCCAAATCTTAGTCTTTTCATGGCAATTTATTCAGCAAAATATAAATAGGGTTAGAATCGCACGTACGATAGGTATCTCCAAATATGGCTGACTGCCGTAACAGATGTTGTAACGGCAATACAACTAATCAAGATGCATTCAGTTAGAAAATTGAATTAAAAATCTGATTAAAAAAACATACTGAAAATATTAAATTACTAATAAAATCTATCCGCCCTCAGGGCAGTAATTAATTGGGGGGGGGGGGGATAATTAAAAAAAAAGTTTTTTACTCAGAGAATTACATAATTTTAATAAACTTTGGTAAATTTGTATAGATTCACATCCTCAGCTATATTACCCCCTCCACTTCTTAAGAATGAGATTCTTCCTTTTTAGAGTCTAGATTGCTAGGGCAGTTAATATTTTTAACACTAACTCTAAATTTGACTGAACTGCCCTAAAACTGTCCCGAAAAAATTTATATTTGAAAATTTTCCCCACTTTAAATGATAAAATAATTTTTTTTTTTTCGTTTCTTCTTTCAATCAAGTTAAAAAAGGTAAGAATTTTTTTTGGTGGGGGGGTTAGAGGCTGATCAAGCGAGACAACCACACTCTTCCCCCCACTCCTCCTTTCTCTTCTCGCTTCTGCTTCGCTAGCAAGCCAAGACAACCACACTCTCTCCCAATCCCCTTCTCCTTTCTCGTTTCTGCCTAGCTGATAAGGTCGTCAGTGAGCGCATGGAGTTAAAACTTAAGGTGTTTAGATATTTTTCCAATTTATTTATGAAATAACTTTAATTAATTACTGTTAATATGGACAAAACTATTGCATATAGATAGCCAACAAAAGCCAATGCAATTCCAAATTAATAATACTAAGCATTAATTAATTATGAAAGGTTTAAAAAATAGTTATGCTAATTAGGCAGTTAAAAGGTTCTCGCTTAATATTTTATATTCACTATATATCAAGATTTTATGTTGTATTATTGATTTAGATAACAGTAACCCGTTTTGATTATAATATAGGAGTGATAAATGAAAAAAGCTTTCACATTTATTCATTTAGAAGATCGATACTTAATCATAATTCAGGGTGAACGCCCCCCCCCCAAATGCCACTCATAGAATTGTTAATAAAATCCACAATCCTTTCTACTATATTTGGTACAAATGAACTTCAGTCTCTACTTGACTTGTCGACCAAGTTTCAGTCATGAATGTCCAACAGTCTTTGTTTTATCGTGTGAATACAACATGCAAAATTGGCAATAGCTCTGGCACCCCCTCCCTCCGTCATGATTTTAGCTGTTATGGTCCCTTCAGTCCAGGAATCGTGTGTGGATTGTTTTCATAGACATTACCTTTGAGATAACACAACAGATGAAAATCTGGGAGGTTAAGGTCCGATGACTGTGAAGCCCATTTAGGATCACGCTTCCTACTGATGAGACGATCACCAAAGTCTCCCCGCATATCATTGAACGGTGATAAAACAATGACTGAAACTTAGTGGAGAAGTCATGCATAGGCTGATTTATTTGTACCAAATATGGTCGAATTGCAGAACGGATTGTGAATGTTATTAATAATTCGAGGGGCAGCATTTGGGGGGGGGGGGCGTCACTCTGTATTATAATGAAAAAGTATCGGCCTTAATTTAATATTCTTAGTATGTTCCTTTTAAATCATATTTTTTATTCAACTTTATAACTTTTAATATTAAATTTAGTTTTCAGGTTCTTTTCCAACACAGGTGTGGCCTGCGTAAAAAGAAGGCCTTTGCGGTCGAATGTGACGTCATGCACATTGGTACAAACGAGACATGCCAAAAAGTTAAGCTGTCGATAATGAATGCTAGCTTTTTTTTATAAAAGTATTATAAAACTTTAAATATGGCATTTGAAAAAAAGAAAAGAACAGGACACCTCTAAATGAGTATATATATATATATATATATATATATATATATATATATATATATATATATATATATATAATTATTTTTATTTATACAGACATGTACAAAAAGCCACTACACTGGCATGTCGATGTTATCGATCAATAGTTATTAGAAACTAAGATCTCATCAGGCGGTTCTTTCCTAATATGAACATCGGAGTGAAGAATCAGATTTTTTTCTGCCTGATGAGATCTTAGTTTCTAATAACTATTGATCGATAACATCGACATGCCAATGTAGCGGCTTTTTGTAATTATATAAATAGCTCTATTTACTATTGAGCACATTTTATAAGCCCGGTTGAAATTCTGTGGATTTTTAGCCTGTGGATGTCTACTTTAACCGGATTACTATATATATATATATATATATATATATATATATATATATATTGTGAAGAATCTTCACAAGCAATAAATAATAAAGCTAATAGCTGCATTGGTTTTACAAGTACTACCCTATCCCCCTGCCTCACAATGCATCTTGTAAACTCTAGCTCAATTTACTAACATCTACAATAACCTAACTACCCTCCCTCTGATTTAAGACAAATTCTAGTTAATAACACTAAAATAATACATTCCGAAACCAATTTAAAAAAATTAAAAATACTGGAAGCTATCTACATAGAAACACAACCTAAAATTAATAACATCACATATGAAACCAGTGGCAACATTTTAAAATTCTTAACATAATGCGATTTTATTCTGTGATGTCATCCAGCGTTGCTGAATTTAAATCGTCAACGTCTTTCCTGGAACAATGCAAAAAATTTTCTCTGCGCGTTTCTCCGCCGTCTTTTTAAAAAGTCTCTTCTTTCTCCAGCTTTATATATATATATATATATATATAGTCTCGGAAGTTTCTCAACCATTAAAACTATATATAAAAAAAAAAAATAAAAAAAAAATATATATATATATATATATATATAAAAAAAAACTTTAAAAAAAAACTTATAGTCTTAAGTCTTCCAGTGGAAAATCACTCATGTAAGTCAATTTATTTTTTACAGTTATTATATTAGTTAGTTTCTAACACTATTTTAAGGGATCATCAGTTGTTTACCATGAAAAACTGTTTCGGGAATTTAAAAACAAGACAGTATTTAATTTCATAGCTTCCCAGCCATATATATATATATATATATATATATATATATATATATATATATATATATATATATATATATATATATATATATATATATATATATATATATATATATATATATAGTTTCATCTTAAAATCACTGTTAGGCTTCCATCTTGAAAACGACATGAACAAAACCATCAGTATCGTTTTCTAAATACAAAACAAATACTAGATTAAAGATAAAATAATTTCAGACAGAAAAGACCACCGTCATTTGTTCAAATGTAACAGCTCCCTTTGAAGCGTTTTGTTAGCATAAACCACTGTGACGGCAGCAGATAAACACGACTCAGTGAACAGGCCTTCTCCTTGCAAAGGCCACGACTCAGGTTATCCAACACAAATAAATTGTAAATTCAATTATGGCAAACCAAAGAATCTTCACATGCAACCATAGTTTCAAAGTTGGATAATTATTTAAGTGTACATTGAAATTTGACATTTGAAAAAGTAAAGACCGTTTGAATATACAACCCTTGACTAATGTGGTTGAAGCCAGAATCTGATGGGAAAATATTGTGGCTGCTGATGAAGAAGAGCGTACATCTTGTAGAAGAGAAGATGAAGAAGGTCATAAGGTCATTGAAGGGGTGGACTTTTTGACATTTCATCAGATAGAAGAGTTCCACACACGTACGTCATCATCATGGGAAATAGAATGATAGATTCAAATGTTTCTACGTTGATCAAATTGGAAAATAGAGATTGGTCAATTGGATGACATTCAAGATTTATGAACTCATACACGTATCGGGAAGGGGGGTGTATTGTGTATATATATTTGTTTCAGTATTTACTTCAACAGTGCTCAATACAGGAGTAGAGCTTAATAGTAGTATAAAATATACTTATGGCAAGCAAACTACATAGAAACGTTTGTGTTTCACTCTAAGAAGGTGTTTATCGGGCTAACTGATGAGAAGGCATCCGGATTGGATTTACTACCTACTTTGAAGCCTCTGGTATCTATTGTGAATCTATTTATCACTGTATAATATCATCTATAATAAATAATGCTCTTAATAATTGAGCCCTCTGTGTTTATCCTTATATATATATATATATGTAAATTTTGAGCGTTCAACTGTTTTTTCTATTTCTCTTTATTATTCACTCAACTTTGAACATATCTCATCATTTATACATTGATTACATCGGAAACCCACTGTGTCTTTAGTGGACGAATCTTATAATTAAACAGGGCAGATAAACCAAATTGACATCTATACAATAATGCCAAGGAAGACGTTTGGAGGCATAATACATGTATGTAGTAGTGTTATCATATTTGGGCTGGTGAATCTCTATTCCATTTGAAGGTTTTTGATAAGGTGCAGAAACATATCTGCAATTTGATTAGCCCCACCCTTTCTTCTTCTCTGCACTCTCTCTCTCTCTCTCTCTCTCTCTCACAGACGTGATGTTTCTAGTTTCAGTCTTTTCTATGAATACTATTATGGCATGTGTTCTTCAGAATTGTGTGATCTATTCCCTGCTTCTTTTGTTTCAGCTCGCTTGACTCGTTGGTCTAGTGGTCTCCATCAATTCGCTGTTTTGATACCTCATTGTAATACAGCTTCCTGTTCCAGTAGCTTCTTTCCAAGAACTGTAGGCTTGTGAAACTCTCTTCCTGCTGACTGTTTTCCTTCTACCTATAGCCTTAGTCTTTTCAAGACAATGCCAATAGGCATCTTCTTTTTCATTCTTGTTAGCTCTTTACATCAAGTGGCTTCATGCCTTGTCTGGAGCGATTTCCATTAAACAAAATGCATTTAAATATATATTTATCTTTACATATATCGAATTTTAAATGTTTTCACCTATTTTATAGAGTCCAATATACTCTTTATATCATAATATAATATTCCAATGGATGATACCCTTTGACACCTCATAATATATCTGGCGATTCATTATTACAAATATATTTAACCCCTTCCCATATACATTTCTTTTTTTTTTAGATTTCATAAACGATTGATAATCTTTTTCAAACTAAAAAAAAATTAATAATGTCAACCAAAGATTGTTAAATAATTGTTTTTTTTCCCTTCTGAAGAGAGGGGTTGTTTCTTTGAAAAAACATGATTTAAAGGACTTTTTTATAAGTATTCTTTGTTGTACTGTTTGAATATAATAAACTTTACATTTGTTGATTATCATTTTCTCTTCTATAATAATGCCCTATCCTCAATATTGAGCATACTTTTATCGCATTAGGAATTAATATAAAATAATTATTTTATCATACTTGAATATATATATATATATATATATATATATATATATATATATATATATATATATATATATATATATATGAAGCAATCCAACAAAAGATATAAGCGTCAACTAATATCTTATAATTAGTGAAACATCCGGATAAAAAACTGAAGCTCAATATACTGGATAGAGCATTAATATTATAATATAAAATGAAGTAATAAAATAAGGTGTCAATCAAATTTTATTAGAATTCAAAGTTCATGCAAAGCATCCTTAAGTCCTTAGCTCATGAGTTTTCAAAGATAATTCTTCTCTTCAGAGGACCATTACCGCAGTTATACTACTACAGGCAATAAAATTACGCTTTGAAAATATATAAAATTATATACACAAATATATAAAAATACATAACATCAAACATATCAATCCAAAAACATACTTTTGTTGAATCCATACAGTCCATCCAGGTCATACAAGTTAAGAAGCATAATCAGGAAGGACATTACTCCAAGATACAAACAGCAGTCCAAATACGTGAAATTGAAGGGGCCGGCAAAGTTATCCAGTCGCGAAATGTGTCCTCTGAAGAGAAGAATTATCTTTGAAAACTCATGAGCTAAGGACTTAAGGATGCTTTGCATGAACTTTGAATTCTAATAAAATTTGATTGACACCTTATTTTATTACTTCATTTTATATTATAATATATATATATATATATATATATATATATATATATATATATATATATATATATATATATATATATACTGACGATTCCCAAAAGAATGAAACGTATACGTATGTAGATAAACAAATATTTATAATCATTTGTAACTCCCAATCTAGGCTGGGCACTGTAGTGAGTAGTATTAACACAGCCGTCGTCGTAGCTTTAATGCGTGTTCCTTCAGTGTTGATGACAGCTGCCTATAATAGGTTTAAACTTTCGCTAATTTATCAGGTTGTTCATAGTGGCCGAGTGGGTTAAGATGTTGGAATTTTAGTTAAAACATGACTCGTGTTCTGGGGTTTCGAATCCTGTAACTGGTATGAATAATTATCTCTACACTGACGATTCCTGAAAGGATGAAACGTATACGTTGTAAATAAACAAATATATATATATATATATATATATATATATATATATATATAAAGAAGTTTAGAAAAATTTTTATAATTTTTAAAAAACTTTTTTTTTTAATTGTTTATTTTATTATTTTATTTTATAACGCGTTTTGAACATCTTGGCTCTCTTCAGATATTCTTTTCGTTTGAGAAAAATGAGTTCGTTTTTAACAGTTTGGCGTTTCTGCACATACGTGTATGTGTGTGTGTTCATATCCCTTACTTCTCTGGGTCAAAGCTATGTCCTTTATAAGCATGTGTGCGTGTTTCTGACCTTTATCTTTGGGTGTATTGTTTGAGTTCATTTTAGTCAATTTCTCCAATATGAACACACACACACACATGCACAGAAACAAACTGTTAAAAACAAATCCATTTTATTTTCAAACGAAAAGAATATTTGAAGAGAGCCAAGATGCTTGAAACGCGTTACAAACTAAAATTATAAAATGATAAACAATTTTAAAAAGTTTCTTTTTTAATTTATAAATGTTGGTAGCCTCATTTCTTTAAATATACCCTTTTCTCTCGTCTCTCGTCTCCTCTCTCTCTCTCTCTTTCTCTCTCTCTCTCTTTATATATATATATATATATATATATATATATATAGAGAGAGAGAGAGAGAGAGAGAGAGAGAGAGAGAGAGAGAGAGTCAGAGAAAGAGAGAGTCAGAGAAAGAGAGAGAGAGAGTCTTGAAAAAAACAAAACAATTTTAGTCACAAGTCCTTCATTGGAAAATCTCTTTGATTGTAAGTCAATCAATCTCTTGTAATCACTGTATTATTTTGCTTCCAAGAATTTACGCTAGTCTTAATATTTTTGCAGGGATAATCAGTCGTTTACCATGAAAAACTGTTTCGGCGATATAGATATATATATATATATATATATATATATATATATATATATATATATATATATATATATAACTTATGAAAGACATTATTTCCAGCTGCTGCATTCTGTGACAGAATGAGATCTTTATACTCACCAAGGAGTCTTTAGCTAGTCGTTACCTCCCAGACAAATCTTTGGGGGATCGGGTGCTTGTCAAGATTAATGGTTTATTTTCTTGAATTACTCAGAAATGAATTGCTTCTTGGTGGATGGGTGGGTGTTTGTGTGCATAATGTATTTGTGTGCATGTATATCTGAATGACTGTGTGTATGTGAATATGTATGAATGACTGCGTGTGTGTATGAATGTGGATATGTGAATATGTGTTCAAAATCTTTATTTTATTTACTCATTATGTTTCTTTTATTTTAATTAATAGCCCCATTTCAGCTTTTAATGAAAAGAAAATTTATAAATATATATATATATATATATATATATATATATATATATATATATATATATATATATATATATATGTGAGTTCTTATAAATATATATTTAAGTTTATACTCCTTATAATATCCGAAAATGTTTCAAATTGCAAGCCCAATGAGGTTGTATTACAAACTTCAGAGCATATATAGTTTATATATACCTGTATTTCTTCTTCTATTCACAAACAATTTTTTAAATTTATTGTTTCTAAATGTAATACTTTATATATATATATATATATATATATATATATATATATATATATATATATATATATATATAAAGATGGTGTATTTCTCTATATTCTATATTGAGCTTAAACCATTTCACTATAGGTTCTATCTACTAAAAGTATACTTTTAGTTTCATATTATATATATATATATATATATATATATATAACTAGATGCCCCTATTCGGCGTCGGCCGGGAATTGTAATTTAATTGTGCCAACGTGTTATAAAACTATAGCGAAAAACTCTGACGTCATGAAACCTCGTGATCACGCAGGTGTGATCTAAGCTCTGAACTTAAGATCACGTCACTGTCTCCGACAACCGTGGAAAACTCGTCGCCTAGCTTTGCATGGGATGACTCCGCCACAAACCGCGCAAGTCAAACCCGATCTCCAATAGATGCGTCCATCCTCATAGCCATTAGCAAACAATTCATTTTTTTTGTATTAATATAGAAATTACGTTTTACAAAGTAACAAGATGTAACAAGAAAAGAAATGATAACTTGTTTAACAGCAGCTAAAACTATGGACAAGAAAAGAAAAATGAAGATTTCTTAACTGATACAAGAGTAAGTATAAAGATGTAAACATTAGTAAAAAAAAAAAAAAGAAAAAAAGAAGTAAAAAAAAGAAAGGAAAAAAAGAAAAATCGAAAAAAGGAGAGAAAAAAAGAAAAAAGAAAAAAAACGAGAAAAAAGGAAAAAAAACGAAAAAAAGAAAAAAAGAAAAAAGAAAAAAAAGGAAGAAAAAAAAAGAAAAAAGGAAAAGAAAAGGAAAAAAAGAAAAGAAAAAAAAGTATACCTCTGATGGAACTGAAAACCGCAATCATTTAGTTAGTAGTTTGGTAATGTATTCAATCACCTATGGCAACCTTATTTAGGATAACATTAAAATATAATGTATAACAACAGAATGTCTCTCTTCCTCCCTCTAAGCTGTCTACCAATAATCCATTTTATATGCTTCTCCCTCTCTTTCTCTCTCTTTCTCTTTCTCTCTCTTTCTGATGGTGTGCGCTGGTTGTGTGGTTTTTTACTCACATTCTTATATATCAAGGGAGGAGCAATAGCGCTCTATCGATTAATAGACTTCAAAAACGGCCTATGCTGGAAATCTCATTTCTTTGATCAATCATCCAAATTAGTTAAAACTTTGCACAACATTTTTATTTGATAGCTTCTATAAGTGTGTAGAATTTCAGCATCATTAGTCAAGGCAACCCAGAGATCCAGAAAGGTCAGGCATGATTTTGTGTCATCTGTGTGAATGTACGTACGTATGTGCCACCCTGTATTTCATCAACTATTTGATGGATTCAGCTGATTTTTGGCAGAGATAGAGGTTCTAGGGTCTAGTTGATGGCATTTTAATTTCAGTATACCATATACCTTAGTTTTCCAGAAAATTCCAAAAAACCTTTAAAATGACCATTGTATTGAGGCATAGCCTTTACAAAAGTAGTGACATTCCATGATAAATGCCAGTATACTGAAATCATATGCCCTTAATAGGGTTATGATGAAAATTCATATACACTAAATGTACAAAAGCAAGGAAATTCCCAAATGTTTACACTTTTATTGTCATTAAGGGTATGCGAGCACAACAGGGCTATGTATTTTACTGGTAGGAATTTTTCTTCAGCGCACCTCACACACTTCATCCACTCATGCATAGAGAGTTATACTGTAGTGATGTGATAATGAAATGGTTTGGTTAATATGTAGTCATACCCTAAATGACAATAAAAGTGTAAAAATTTGGGAATTTCCTTGCTTTTGTACATTTAGTGTATATGAATTTTTATCTTAACCCTATTAAGGGCATATGATTTCAGTATACTGGCATTTATCATGGAATATATATATATATATATATATATATATATATATATATATATATATATATATATATATATATAATGAGAGAGAGAGAGAGAGAGAGAGAGAGAGATGAAGAAGAAAGAGAAATATAAAATGTAAAAATAACAAATCTATTTCATCTTCAGTTGTTCAATGCAATGTGTATTCAATAAAATTATGTTTATTTTTTTCCTTTCCTTAAGGCCGGCTTTTCAAAGATCGAAGTCTTATCAGAGAAATTACATGGATAGATAAGTTGGCAGAGAAGTAGGCAAAATTCAGAATTTGAAAAATTTGAGACAATAATAGAAAATGGATATAAGTGTGAACCCAGTTTCTTGCGATGTTTAGTTTCTATAAGAATGTTTTTTTTAATACAAACAACTTGGAACATTCACAAACCGAGTGAGGGATCTCTAAACTTTAACAAGTGTGGGTTGCCCTTCAGCGAAAGATTATATATATATATATATATATATATATATATATATATATATATATATATATATAGACAGATAGATAGTTTGACTCGTTAAGCCTAGCTACACTGTGCGTGATCGCCAGCACCCTCACTCTTCAGGCAGCACCCATGTTTTGTGTTCGTTTGTTTGAGTTGTCAGCCGAAAAGAGGAAGATCTCCCTCCTTCCAGAAGGCATGTGGTTTCACCAACTTCCGTTAACTAAAGGTTAAATTCTGACCTCCAGTTCGTTAATCACTCCTTCATTTAACTAACAGCTTTTGCTGTGTAACACAAATAATATAGTAAAATAAAGAAAATGAGTGCACATATCAGTAGTGTCCTGAACAGTCCATTTAACAGGTGAGTGAAGGGTATAAAAATAGAGTTCTTTTCTACAACAATAATATATATATATATATATATATATATATATATATATATATATATATATATATTTTATTTATTTCTTTTGTAAATAAAACCTATATTAACTTCACCATACTTTTAATTCATCGTCATATAATATAACATTTTTTAATCGTGTGCAGTTGCAGTACCTATTTTAATCGTAATTTCCGTATTTTAATTTTTAAACGTATAACATTCGCAATCTGAAATTTAATCAAAACTTATCATATAATATAACATTTTTTAATCGTGTGCAGTTGCAGTACCTATTTTAATCGTAATTTCCGTATTTTAATTTTTAAACGTATAACATTCGCAATCTGAAATTTAATCAAAACTTATCATATAATATAACATTTTTTAATCGTGTACAGTTGCAGTACCTATTTTAATCGTAATTTCCGTATTTTAATTTTTAAACGTATAACATTCGCAATCTGAAATTTAATCAAAACTTATCATATAATATAACATTTTTTAATCGTGTACAGTTGCAGTACCTATTTTAATCGTAATTTCCGTATTTTAATTTTTAAACGTATAACATTCGCAATCTGAAATTTAATCAAAACTTATCATATAATATAACATTTTTTAATCGTGTACAGTTGCAGTACCTATTTTAATCGTAATTTCCGTATTTTAATTTTTAAACGTATAACATTCGCAATCTGAAATTTAATCAAAACTTATCATATAATATAACATTTTTTAATCGTGTACAGTTGCAGTACCTATTTTAATCGTAATTTCCGTATTTTAATTTTTAAACGTATAACATTCGCAATCTGAAATTTAATCAAAACTTATATAATATAACATTTTTTAATCGTGTACAGTTGCAGTACCTATTTTAATCGTAATTTCCGTATTTTAATTTTTAAACGTATAACATTCGCAATCTGAAATTTAATCAAAACTTATCATATAATATAACATTTTTTAATCGTGTACAGTTGCAGTACCTATTTTAATCGTAATTTCCGTATTTTAATTTTTAAACGTATAACATTCGCAATCTGAAATTTAATCAAAACTTATCATATAATATAACATTTTTTAATCGTGTACAGTTGCAGTACCTATTTTAATCGTAATTTCCGTATTTTAATTTTTAAACGTATAACATTCGCAATCTGAAATTTAATCAAAACTTATCATATAATATAACATTTTTTAATCGTGTACAGTTGCAGTACCTATTTTAATCGTAATTTCCGTATTTTAATTTTTAAACGTATAACATTCGCAATCTGAAATTTAATCAAAACTTATCATATAATATAACATTTTTTAATCGTGTACAGTTGCAGTACCTATTTTAATCGTAATTTCCGTATTTTAATTTTTAAACGTATAACATTCGCAATCTGAAATTTAATCAAAACTTATCATATAATATAACATTTTTTAATCGTGTACAGTTGCAGTACCTATTTTAATCGTAATTTCCGTATTTTAATTTTTAAACGTATAACATTCGCAATCTGAAATTTAATCAAAACTTATCATATAATATAACATTTTTTAATCGTGTACAGTTGCAGTACCTATTTTAATCGTAATTTCCGTATTTTAATTTTTAAACGTATAACATTCGCAATCTGAAATTTAATCAAAACTTATCATATAATATAACATTTTTTAATCGTGTACAGTTGCAGTACCTATTTTAATCGTAATTTCCGTATTTTAATTTTTAAACGTATAACATTCGCAATCTGAAATTTAATCAAAACTTATCATATAATATAACATTTTTTAATCGTGTACAGTTGCAGTACTGTGGAAATTTCTAGACGTTTTTCTAAGTAAGTCAACGGTTACTTCCCTTTGTTGAAGGGTAGGGGGGCCTATGCGCAGGTCGAAGGTCATATGGATATTGCGTAGGTGTTAAGCGGTGAAGGCCATGTGTCACGTGATTTCTATTTTTAGCAATGATGCAATTTGTCGTGTCTGGATATATCGGCGCGAAATTTAATCAGAACAGACTCGCACGCTGGAATGACAAGACGTGTTAAAACAGTTTCTCCGTCCACGTATGAGACGTTAAATTCAAGAACAGAGTGGGTCGTTGAAGTCGACACATGTTAAAACTGTTTCTCCGTCCACGTGGGGACGTTAAATTTGCAAGAATTTCTACTGGAAGAAACTTAAGAGATATGAAGTTGAACGAGATGGCTCCGGGAACGAAATTGCCTATGTTGAAGAGCTTAGCTCCCGAGAAGTGAAATACTTTGCTGTCGAGAAGATTCTAATCAGAGATTAAGAATCATAGAGATTGATCGTCTTTGCACACAGATCGATTTGAGATATTCAACTGTGCCAGTTGAATCAGTCACATACGCGCGTGTTCACCATTCAAGACGAACGATGGAAAATAGTGAGTATTGTGTTTGTTTGAAATGTGTACTGTTCTTGTGCCATACATACTGCATCGAATTCGCTAAAAGAAAATATTGAAGAAAAAGAGGAAGAAAAGAACTTTCGGACAGACGTTTGATAAAATAAAAAAGAGTTAATTTTATCGTGGAAATTATGTTGGACTTCGACACGGTTTGTTAATTTTATTTCTTTTGATTGTAAATTTGGTGAAAAGAAAAAAAAGAGACTTTTGATTGATTTGTGAGAATACGGACTTTATAGTATGTTCATGTTTTAAAAGGATTTATTCCTTAACTTTGATTGTGTCAATTTTTGTTGTAGCTAACCTTTATGTTCAGAGATACTGATGTTGTATTTTTTTTTATTCTTATTTTTTTTGCATGTTACCCAGGAATAATTTATTTATTCCAGCTTTGGAAAAAAAAAGCAGTCCAGGCTATCTTTTTTTTGTAAATAAAACTATATTTTAACTTATACGAACATCTTGTATTGCTGCTTTCCTTATCTCTTGTTATAAGTTTTTTATGATAATTTTCCTAGATAACATGACCATCGTTTAGAGCGGATTTTCGTTAACGACACGAAAATTCCGACATTCTGCTTTTTTTTGTTGCCATTAAAAGCATTCTGCTTTTTTTCTGGTACCATTTTCGTTTTACAATGAACGTATTGAAACGATATACTGGAATAATATCTATTTCTTTCTATTAAAAGCATTCTGCTTTTTCTATCCTAGATTCGTTTGGGTGAACGTATTCAGATGATGTGCTGGGAATAATCTAATTAATTTTCTTTCTTTTAAAAGTATTTTACTTCTTGTTTCATATTTCGCGTGTTGGAAAAAATACTCGAAAATGTGCTACTAATTTGGAGGGGGTTCTTCTATTGCTATTTTTTGGTACTAAGTCAATGAAGGAACTTACTTCAAGTTATAATCTCCTTTCTCCCTTTGGCGCCAAGTTGCGTGTGACAGACGTGTTGCCCGGAATTCGGCAGCCCATCTTTACAATTAAAACGTAATCAAATGCGAGATGTTCAGGTTTTAATACTGTTTTAAGCTGACTGCTTTTTTTCTTTTTCTTTTATGTATTTTATGTGAAAATTGCATTTTTTTAAGAGTCTGAGCGCCATTGTTGTTCGCCACGTGGAGTCATTTTTGTGAATTTCCCGCGTATTCTAAGTCGCCATTTTTGTGAACTGTTGAATGTTGGATATTGAATGATTTTTGTGTAATTATTTTTCCCTTGAGAATTTTGCTTTGACTGACAGGTGGAATTGTTAGAATTACATTTGAACGACTTTGGTTAACTATGGTACAGCCTTTTTCCATTTTTTTGTAGGAATCTTACTTAGATAATTTTACGTTGTCATTTTCCCGCCATTGAGAAGACGTTTGGCGCCTATTTTAGGTTAGCCCACACCTGATCGCCATATTGTATTTTGTTCATAATGGCGTCTACCCCCACTGTTAATCTCCTTGTAGAAAGGCGAGATATTGTAAAAATTAAAATTGATACTATTATTGATGTTCTTGGGGGTGGCGAGGGGGAGAACCGGGAATTTGTTTCTTCCCAGAAGGTTAGGGTTAAGGAACTCTTTGTGTCCATTGATTCGCTCAATGAGCAGATCACAAGTGCCTATATTGAGAGTGAGTCTCGCGAAGAGATGTCTGAGAACTGTCGGAGCGAAACGTTATATCGTATCCATGTGGATCGACGTTTCAGCGAATTGGAGAGCATGTGGAAGGATGAGGGCTCCCCACATAATAGAGAAGGGGAGAAGCCTAAAGCGTCCCTTTGTAGTGTGACACCAAAACTTGTCTGTCCTGTTTTCGACCCCATGAGTTTGCAACGCGACAGATTGGCGTATCTCAACTTCTCGAGGGAGTTCGAAAATTGCGTGTCAAATATACCCAGTGAGTCCACGAGGTTGATTATTCTGAAAAATCACCTCAGGGGCTATGCCCACCGAATAGTGGGACATCTTTCCATTTCGGATGCCAACTTTGAGGCAGCGATGGAGATCCTAGATAGAGAATTTTTAGATAAAAAGTTTATTGTAAACTCTATTTTTAAAGATCTCCATAGTGCTAAACCTCTTGGGGATTCAGATACTAACTCGGTGAAGAGCTTTCTAACTAAGGTGAAAGCTCAAATATACGAGCTGAAAAACTCCTTTGGTATGGATTTTCTAGAGGAGGAGGCCCCCGGCAATCTGTTGCTAAGTAGCATTATTTTTGAAAAACTTCCTATTTCTGTGAGACGGGAGCTGATTCATACCGTCAATGGTAATTACCCATCTCTGGGAGATATCTTTGATAATTATTCTGAGGTGTTGCGCACGTTGGACATTGTCAAACCCAGGATGGTTAAAACGGTAAAGCCCGTCGCCAAACCGCGTTCGTCTGGTTCCTTTAGATTCAGGCCCGCTAGTGCTATTAAGAAGCCCTCCACTTTGGAGAACTTTTTTGTAAAAACTAAACCCAGTCGACATAAGTGCTTCCTTTGCAGTAGTGACTGCCATATTGCTTACTATTGCGGGAAGTATCCCTCTCTAAGGGATCGGTTACAACAATGCCAATTGGCTAAGTTGTGTACCCGTTGTACTAGCCCGTTCCATAACGCCGAGGCGTGCCCCGGTAAAAGTGGTCGTCTCCGCCCCTGTTGGAAATGTAAAAGTTGCGAACATGCAGGTGCGTTATGCCCTGACTTTGACAAGTCTCGGCTGGATACTAACCCCTGTCTCCAGGTGGGAGAAGTGAATCTTCTCCTGCCTATAATTAAAATTGACGTGGTCAATAATGGAATTGTAAAATCTTTCAATTGTCTGTTGGATTCAGGAAGCCAGCGCTCCTATTTGTCTGATGTAGTTCTGGACCTATTGAATTGCCGTTCTATGCCTGTAAGGAGAAGGGACTTCTTTATTAAGACTTTTCTCGGAACGGCCAGAAGGAGCCTAAATGAACTCGAGTTGCGGGTCAAAGTGCCGAACTCTGAGTGTGTTATACCCTTTTTGGTGGACGAAGGCTTGGACCTTCAGTTTCACGTCAGGGGTCTGTCTACTGCTATTGAGAGTATTATTGCGGGTGGGGGGAAATTGGCTGCTGACTTTTCAAATGTTGAAAATGATTGTATTACTGTACATGGTTTGGTAGGTGTTGACCTACTGATGTATTTGGGACCCATGAAGTTGTCTCCCTTCATGAATGGGTCTGTTTTTGAGTTTCAAAAGGATGTGGTCAAGAAAATAGTGGTTGCGGTGGACGCACAAGTCGTGTTGTCCTGGATTCTGTCCGAGACAGTTGTGACAAAGAGTATATTTGTTCGAAATAGGTTAAAAGATATTCGAGTGGGAGTGGATAAATTGTGTGAACAAGGTTTGGAAGTGATGTTCAAGTATGTGAACACTTCTGACAACCCTGCCGACCTGATCACCAGGGGTATTTCTTTGGCGAAATTCAAATCTCTATTGCCCTTTTGGTTATCGGGGCCGCAGTGGCTGGTCGGTGAGAATTTTAACTGGCCAGTGTATGATTTGAACTGTTTGAGTTCTGACAGTCAGAGGTTAGTGCTGACTAATGCCATCTCTGTGGTTCCTGTGATTCAGGAATTGTCACCGGTAGTGGATTTTAAGAGATTTTCTTCTTTGGGAAAACTCATGAGAGTTTTGTCCTACGTGTTTAAGTTTGTATTGAAGTTGCGGAAATCCATGAAAGAACCAGGCCAAGTGGCCAAAATTTATTTGATTAAGTTGGAGCAGTCCTTGCTTCTTCCCAGGGAAAAGTCCTTTTTGTTGAACCCCTCCAACCGTGAGATTCCTCCGTTGGTGGCGAAGTTGGATCTTTACCTAGATGATAGAAGTTTGATAAGGTCTGGGGGAAGGATTGGTAAAGCCAGCCTTTACCCTCCGGAAATTTTACATCCGATTTTGTTACCTCGAGGCAGTCATATAACTGATTTGATTGTTATGGACTGTCATCTCAAATGTAAGCATTTGGGTATTGCAGCTACCCTCAGCAAACTCCGTTTGTCAATTTCTGGATACATAAATCCAGGCAGGCAGTGAAGTCGGTTATCTCTGCCTGTGCTCTGTGTAAAAGATACAATGCCGTATCTTTCAAATACCCCAAGGTAACCAATTTACCTAAGCACAGAGTTAATTTTGTGAAGCCCTTCAACCATACCGGGATAGACTTTACTGGTCACTTGTGGGTTGAAGATGAAAGGGGACCGCAAAAAATGTATATATTACTTTTTACGTGCTTCAATGTGAGGGCGGTTCATTTGGAGTTAGTAGGTGACATGTCTACCCACTCAGTGATATTATCATTGGTGAGATTTTTTAACATTTATGGGGTGCCTTCCCATATATACTCAGACAATGCTAAATCATTCGTTGCTGGATGCGGTTTGATTAAGCAAGTGCTGGTGTCTGACGAGTTCGAAGAGAAGTTTAGTACCTTTGACATCAAGCACCAGACGATACCTTTATATTCTGCTTGGTTCGGCAGTGTTTGGGAGCGTCTTGTTAAGACGGTGAAGGTTTGTCTTTATAAGTTAGTGAGTCGGCAGAAGTTGGGTTATTTTGAACTTCTTTCTGTGTTGTCTGATATACAGAATGCCATTAACTCACGTCCTCTAACTTATAGATGTTCTGGAGATGATGGTTTGGATATTATATCTCCAAACGCGTTTATTCGCCCATATTGTAATAGTGCTGTTTTTATAAATTCTGAAGAATGTTTTCTTGAGAATTCTCCTCCTTCTAGGAGTGACCTTTTGGAGAAGCTGAAACAAAGGGATCTTCTCTTAAAGAAATTTAAGGTTTTATGGTACGAAGAATACCTGCTCGGCTTGAGAGAACTGAGTGGTGATCTGTACCAATCTGATTTTGGTGATGTCATCGCGATAGGCGATGTGGTTCTTGTTAAGAACCCTGCCAAAGCTCGCCCATATTGGTCCTTGGGTAGAGTGATAGGTTTGACTCCAGGTGATGATTCTCATATTAGATCTGCCCTGATTAAGAAGGCAGATGGTTCCTCTCAGGAACATTCTTTGAGACACCTTTTTCCGATGGAGTTGTCGGTTACTCATTCCCATCAAGCCTCGGAGGTTCCCGAAGAGCCTTGTGGTTCAGAGGTTCCTGATGTGGTCCAGCCGGATGTTGCTGGTGGAGATCATTCCTCGACTTCCAATTCTAGACCCATTCGAACTCGCAAGAAGGTGAGTGAACGGGATAATGATTATTTGTGGTATTGATGTGTACATGAGACTTGTATAGACATTGTACATTTTTTTTCTTTGTCGGGAGAGTGTGGAAATTTCTAGACGTTTTTCTAAGTAAGTCAACGGTTACTTCCCTTTGTTGAAGGGTAGGGGGGCCTATGCGCAGGTCGAAGGTCATATGGATATTGCGTAGGTGTTAAGCGGTGAAGGCCATGTGTCACGTGATTTCTATTTTTAGCAATGATGCAATTTGTCGTGTCTGGATATATCGGCGCGAAATTTAATCAGAACAGACTCGCACGCTGGAATGACAAGACGTGTTAAAACAGTTTCTCCGTCCACGTATGAGACGTTAAATTCAAGAACAGAGTGGGTCGTTGAAGTCGACACATGTTAAAACTGTTTCTCCGTCCACGTGGGGACGTTAAATTTGCAAGAATTTCTACTGGAAGAAACTTAAGAGATATGAAGTTGAACGAGATGGCTCCGGGAACGAAATTGCCTATGTTGAAGAGCTTAGCTCCCGAGAAGTGAAATACTTTGCTGTCGAGAAGATTCTAATCAGAGATTAAGAATCATAGAGATTGATCGTCTTTGCACACAGATCGATTTGAGATATTCAACTGTGCCAGTTGAATCAGTCACATACGCGCGTGTTCACCATTCAAGACGAACGATGGAAAATAGTGAGTATTGTGTTTGTTTGAAATGTGTACTGTTCTTGTGCCATACATACTGCATCGAATTCGCTAAAAGAAAATATTGAAGAAAAAGAGGAAGAAAAGAACTTTCGGACAGACGTTTGATAAAATAAAAAAGAGTTAATTTTATCGTGGAAATTATGTTGGACTTCGACACGGTTTGTTAATTTTATTTCTTTTGATTGTAAATTTGGTGAAAAGAAAAAAAAGAGACTTTTGATTGATTTGTGAGAATACGGACTTTATAGTATGTTCATGTTTTAAAAGGATTTATTCCTTAACTTTGATTGTGTCAATTTTTGTTGTAGCTAACCTTTATGTTCAGAGATACTGATGTTGTATTTTTTTTTATTCTTATTTTTTTTGCATGTTACCCAGGAATAATTTATTTATTCCAGCTTTGGAAAAAAAAAGCAGTCCAGGCTATCTTTTTTTTGTAAATAAAACTATATTTTAACTTATACGAACATCTTGTATTGCTGCTTTCCTTATCTCTTGTTATAAGTTTTTTATGATAATTTTCCTAGATAACATGACCATCGTTTAGAGCGGATTTTCGTTAACGACACGAAAATTCCGACAGTTATCGCAATTTTAACCACGTACAGGCCAAAATCGATACACGTAAGGACCTCGGGCAATAACTAGACAATTAAATAAACAGTAAGAGAAAAAAAACAAGCTATTTTAAACAACAAATAATTTATTGAAGAAAAAGAAAAAAAAGGTTAAATGGGTTCGGCAGAAAGTTCATGTTCAAAGTTCACTTCATAGACTGAATTTAAGTTCCGATGGACACACGGAAAGGCTGCATAAATAAAGTCCTAATTATGCTGCCCGAAGGCTTATTAACTTTGCTAGGAAAGACATGTCAGAAAAAAGAGAAAACTTACTTGAAAGAATTTTGTTAGTAAAATAAAAAATACCAGAAGAATATAGAAAAGTCCTTTTTGTTCGCGCTGTTTGTTTCCTTTGATTGTTCATTTTTTTTATAGACATCGCATCGTTTCTTCGATCGACTCCTTTTGAGAATAGTGGCACTCTTCCACGTCAACTCTTCATTTGGAGACATCTTTCGGAACACACTTCGTTTCGTCTTTTCTAAAGGCACATTTGCCTTTCAAATTAATATCTTCCTTGTTTCTGTTTTTAGAATTCAGTGGACTTCTCCGTCCAACGTAAATATTCAACCTCGAACACTAGTTGAAACTCCAACTTCTTTGAAGATTTTTACAGGCATGCTCTCTACATATTCCTGTTTTAACATTCTTGTTTTTAGGACTTCTTCATGTCCGAGTTGAGTCGACCGACCTCTCCACCTCGAGATCGTTTCAGCAACTAACTTGAATTTCGCGGTTATTTCAACGGCTTCCAGCGTCAAACGCCCACGCTTCAGACACCGACACGTGCCATCAGCAGCAGTCATTCATTACAAGTTCTTAAAAAAGGGGGTTTTAGAAGAAGAAGAAAAGAAAAGAAGAAGAAGAAGAAGAAGAAGAAGAAGAAGAAAATAAATTTCTGACACTCTCCCGAACAAAAAAAAAGAAAAAGAAAAAGATCGCTCACTTACAGTCTAATAGTAAACATAGTCAGGATTCTTATCCTTAACACATTTTCTACCTCTCTTAGGTTTAGAATTTTCAGCTCCATCATCATCACTGCACAAATCCTTATTTTTCCCAGGTCTCACTTGGTACGAATGAGATATAGATAGCTCCATAGGATACAAATGCTTAATAGAATGCTCGCTACATGTCTCTCCCTTCTTTATCAAGGCAGAGCGAACAATTCCGTCAGACCCCTGAGTGAGCTTAACAACTCTACCTAGCTTCCAATAGGGCCTAGGTTTAACGAGATTCCTAACTAGGACTATATCATCTACCTTAATTTTGTTACCAAATTCCGCTTGATGCAAATCCTTAGACAATTCCCTCAGACTCAGTAAATATTGCTCATACCACAATGACTTGAATCTGATTAAAAGGCATTCTCTACTTTTCAAACTCTCGATCAAATCCACTCGATTCGGGGGCACTTCTAAACAAGAATCGTTTTCAAGGTTCAAGAACACGGTTTTCCCAGGAGAAAAACGCATAAAGGCACTAGGAGAAATGACTTCCAGGGAAGCATCATCGCTACAACGATAAGTCAAAGGCCTATCATTTACCGCTCTTTGTATGTCAGACAAAATGGTTAGCAGTTGAAAGTAATCCAACCTCTTGCGACCAATTGTTTTGAATAGACAACACTTGACAGTTTTTATCAGCCTTTCCCATATTGCTCCGAACCAAGCAGAATACGAAGGAATCCTGCAGTGTTTTATATTACACATTTCCAAATCTCCTCTGAATCCATCAGAGAGAAGAACTTCTTTCACTAAGTCGCACCCAGCAACAAAGGATAAAGCATTGTCTGAGTATATGTGTGATGGCACACCATATACATTGAAGAACCTCAAAAAGGCTAACACTACCGATTGAGTACTCATTTCTTCAACCAACTCCATATGTATAGAACGCACACTAAGACAAGTGAATAGCAATATGTACATCTTTTTTACTTTACTACCGTCCTCTACCCACAGGTGACCCGTGAAGTCTATCCCCGTATGGTAGAAAGGTCTGATAAGATTAACTCGATGCTTGGGTAGGTTTGTCATCTTAGGATAACGAAAAGACAAGGAGTTAAACTTCTTGCATATCATACAACTAGCAAGAACAATTTTGACGGCCTGCCTGGCCTTGGGTAACCAAAACCCAGAATTGCGCACCTTATCAAGCGTAGCAGCAATCCCCAAATGCTTGCATTTTATGTGACACTCCATCACCAACAAACTGGTTAGGTGACACATTTTAGGCAGCAGAACAGGACTTTTCACTTCTTCGGAAAAATATTCAGAGTTTTCTATACGTCCCCGACAACGTAACAAATTGTTGTCATCCAAAATTAGGTTCAACTTATTCACCAACAAAGGAATATTACTTTCCACTTTACTTTTCAGAAAACTTATTTCTTCAGCGAAAAACTCACTCTGAGTAACCTTAATCAAATAGGACTTTGCCTCAGATGTAAAATTGACATCACGCTTATCGCCCTTTAACTTGGCAATAAATTTAAACACAATCTCTAAGGTACTTATCAACCTTTTGAGAGAAGAGAATCTTTCCAACTCAACCACACATGAGTTAGAATCCCCATTCAAGCCAGTATAAGCAGTTACCAAGGTCTTGCATTTGTCACTAATGCAATCCAACTTATAGTCAGGCCATTTCAACTTTTCTGTCTGTAACCATACTGGACCTCTAATCCAAAAGTTTTTATCCTTTTTAAACTTACTAAAGGAAACGCCTCTAGTTAACAAATCTGCAGGGTTTTCACTAGTACTTACATACTTGAACTTTAAGGTATAACCCTTACAACTTATCTCATTCATAATGAATTTTATATCCTTCAAACGATTTTTAGTGAACTGGCATTTAGTGTGTACAGATTCAGACAACAACCAAGATAGCACTACCTGTGCATCTACAGCAATGATAATTTCCTCAAACAGCTTGGGAAACATTTCAATCAAAATAAGGAGATGCTTAATTCCCAGATATACAGCTAGTAATTCCAACGTAGGAAGAGTTCTTTTAACAGAAGGAGCCACTTTGGCTTTCGCATAAAATAGCCTGGCCTCTCCTCCCTGATACATATATTCGACTATGCCATAAGCAAGATTCGAAGCATCACAAAACACGATCAAGGTAACAGGCGAATTGGTTTGTACTGAACATCTTTCAAAACCAATTTTTTGAACATCTCGGAGATTTGCCTGAAAACTATTCCAAACAGACAACAAGCTATCAGGAACTACCTGATCCCATGCCACTCCTGATTTCCAAACTTGACTTAATATAATTTTTCCTTTTATAGTTATAGGCAATACTAAACCTAACGGATCGAATACAGACGAACTAATGGATAGCATATCTCTTTTTGTGGAGACTGACTTTTTAACTTCACCTTTGGAGATACCAATTTCGTCTGACTCAGGGTCATACCAATACCTCAGTACTTTCTCACAGGGCACTCCATGAGAAGAGTAATTGTTATCTGCTCGAATGCGAGCAGACACCAATTTACTGTTACTACAGCACGTTTTCAATAAGAAGCTTCCCTTTTCCATGACATTCACAGCCTCGGTATAGAGTTTCAACAATTCATCAGGAGACCCATGTGTTTTCACTAGATTATCTACGTAAAAGTTTTTTAACAACATGTCTCTACAAGGTCCCGATGAGTGCTTCTCAACGTGGTGCTTCACTACGTAACTTAAGATGAAGGGACTAGACACAAACCCGAATATCAGAGTTTTGTATCGAAAACACACTAATTCATCTTTTATTTTTAAAAAGAAGCAGAATCTATTTTTGTCAAAGTTATTCTTTAGTCTAATCATCAGAAACGCCTTTCTGAAGTCAGCCAATAATACATAATTATCTGTTCTAAACTTGAACAGAAGTTCCAACATGTCAGTATACAGATTTATGCCACTATAAGCACAATCGTTGAGAGAAGGTTTATTATTTACCCTCAACGAGCAATTGAAAACAGGCCTAATCTTAGTCGTGCACTGCACATCATTATTAAAGACTGGCCGGTGCGGTATCCACGTATACTTGTAGAACTCCGAAGGAGTCGGATGGATTCTTTCAATCACACCCTCACATTCCTGGTCTAGGAAGACTTTGCAATACTCAGAATATAAGTTCTGAGAGGATAATCTGTCCACTACTTTATCTAGGACAGCTAACGATACTCTATGGTTAGAGGGTACTTTCTTTAATTTATCTAAGTCCCACGACAAACCTATGTAGTAATTATTATCTCTGTATTCAATAGAGGAGCTGAATTCTTCTATTTTCTTTCTGTCGTAATCACTACTAACTTCATTAACTATCCCTAATGATTCCAATTTGAACATTTGTTCAATACCTCTGTCCACGGAAGCTCCATCAAGACTATTCCAAGGATCCAGATGGTTGGACTTAGGTTCTAGAGCAAAGTAAACATGGGTCACATCACAAGAAGCATGTTCACCGATGACTTGATTATAATTTAAACCAATCTCCATATGTGGTTCAAAATCAGAGGGGTCGCCAAATAATATCATACCTAGCGAGGACTCAAAAGCAGAACCATTTTTAATCTTTGTTAATCTTAAGGGTCCCAGAAATCTAATCACATCAATCCCTATCAGACCGTATATTTCAAGAACATCACTTCTCAATTCGGAGAAATCAGCAGCAAGTTTAACGTCGCTTTTCTTCAAATTACTGATCACCTCCTCCAACCCTTTCATTTTGAAGGACAAATCCAACTGTTCATCCATCAGAAAATTGATACTTCTCGCAACATCGGGAAAGGACACCTTCAATGTTACTTCATTCAAGTCTTTCTCTTGGCTACCAATAAAGGTCTTTATTACGTATTTTCGACGATGCAAGGAAGACAACTCTTCTTTCATAAATCTATCAGAAAATCTTTTACCCATATAAGACCGTTCACTACCAGTGTCTAGCAGACAATTTACGGTGTGAAATTCGCCACCTACTTCAACTGTGATACCTATCACAGGCAACAATGAAGAACTACTCTTCAACCTGCAAATATTTGACTTCACCACCGGTTTGAGAAAACTCGGACACAAGGCGGACAAGTGTCCCGACTGTTCGCACGACCAACACGTAATCTTATCGTTTTTTTCATAAGGACATAAATTCTTCAGATGATAAGAGCTAGTACACCTAGCACATAACTTTAATTCGCTACATCTTTTAAGTCTTTCTTCGTAAGAGGGAAACTTATTACAGTCACGAGACAGATGATAATCGTTTCTACAAAAACAACACTTAAACTTAACCTTATATGTTTTAACATGAAAATTTTTCAACGTGGAAGGTTTCTTTTCAGGTTCGAAAGGCCTGAATTTACTCTTTTCCTTAAAGGAATCAACTTTACGATATCTCGAATCGTGTTCACAAAATTCCAGTGTTTTAAATATCTCAACACTATTCTCCAGAATTTGGTTCAAAGAAGGATAATTTCCGTTCACCTTATGTATTAATTCTGACTTAAAGGAAGTTGTCAGTTTATTGAATACAATGTGACTTAACAAACGATTTCCCGGAGAATTACTCTCAAAGAAATCCAAACCGAACGAGTTCTTTAACTCGTACAATTGGGTTTTCATCTTAGTCAGGAATTTCTTTACGACATTATTATTATACATGCGATTTTCATTCAACATGGACGAAAATATAGAGTCGACGATACACTTTTCGTCTAAGAACTCTTTCGATAGCAAGTCCAAAGCTACTCGATAATTTTCATCTGATACAGACAGATGTTTTATCACATGAAAGGCATAACCAGAAAGATGGTTTTTCAATATCACTAATCTTAATGCGTCACTATCAAGATTAGCTACACAATTCAAAAATTCTCTATGGAAGTTTAGATAAGCTAACTTATCCGTTTCCAGATCCCTATCGCTAAACTTGGGACAAACTATTTTAGGGGTTAAATCGATGCCTTTTATCCCCTTACTAATTCTGGAATTCTCGTCAACGTCTTTTTTACAAGGCTTAAACGTAGTTAATTTTTCTATCACTTGTATTTTAAATAAGGCAGCTCCCTTATTAAAACTTTCCACTAACTCATCGTCTGCACCATCAGAGAGATAAGCATCCATAACTTGTTCCTCCAACCGAACTACGTCTTTCAGATATTCATCAATCTGTTCTTTACACAAAATATATTTAGATTCTTCTATCTCACTAGAAGATTTTAACACTTCAAATACGACTAATATTTTATCTTTAGCGTATTTTATTTTTTTCAACAAGACATCTGCTGTTAAACTCGCCATTTTTCAAATCCCTCCCCACCGACTCCTTTCCACATGTACTAAGAGAGGGGGGGGTTACTACAGACAGTGACACCTACACTTGGCGCCAAATTTTCCCGCCAACTTAAACTGAACAAGACAAGATGGCTGACTCACCACGTGGAGACAATAAAATGGCGACACGCACGCGCGCAAGATAAATTACACAATGAACTCAAAGCAGCGACGAAGATAAAACAGAAAATCATTAATTGACTATAAAAGCAGCTTATTCAGTCCAGTGAACCTTGATAAGTCTATATACAGTTTGGGCACAAACGACTACCTTTACAGTACAATAAAATAGTGTTTATAGAACCACTCCCAAACGATAGACAGAAAGAAATGGTCTCGCTCACTATTCTTAGTAAGACAGAGCGTAGAAACCATTAGGCCGAACGCCTCTGTGTTTAAACATAGACACAGAATAGAACACAGAGACCTAGAGTTTTATTTATGCAGAATATCGCAATTTTAACCACGTACAGGCCAAAATCGATACACGTAAGGACCTCGGGCAATAACTAGACAATTAAATAAACAGTAAGAGAAAAAAAACAAGCTATTTTAAACAACAAATAATTTATTGAAGAAAAAGAAAAAAAAGGTAAAATGGGTTCGGCAGAAAGTTCATGTTCAAAGTTCACTTCATAGACTGAATTTAAGTTCCGATGGACACACGGAAAGGCTGCATAAATAAAGTCCTAATTATGCTGCCCGAAGGCTTATTAACTTTGCTAGGAAAGACATGTCAGAAAAAAGAGAAAACTTACTTGAAAGAATTTTGTTAGTAAAATAAAAAATACCAGAAGAATATAGAAAAGTCCTTTTTGTTCGCGCTGTTTGTTTCCTTTGATTGTTCATTTTTTTTATAGACATCGCATCGTTTCTTCGATCGACTCCTTTTGAGAATAGTGGCACTCTTCCACGTCAACTCTTCATTTGGAGACATCTTTCGGAACACACTTCGTTTCGTCTTTTCTAAAGGCACATTTGCCTTTCAAATTAATATCTTCCTTGTTTCTGTTTTTAGAATTCAGTGGACTTCTCCGTCCAACGTAAATATTCAACCTCGAACACTAGTTGAAACTCCAACTTCTTTGAAGATTTTTACAGGCATGCTCTCTACATATTCCTGTTTTAACATTCTTGTTTTTAGGACTTCTTCATGTCCGAGTTGAGTCGACCGACCTCTCCACCTCGAGATCGTTTCAGCAACTAACTTGAATTTCGCGGTTATTTCAACGGCTTCCGGCGTCAAACGCCCACGCTTCAGACACCGACACGTGCCATCAGCAGCAGTCATTCATTACAAGTTCTTAAAAAAGGGGGTTTTAGAAGAAGAAGAAAAGAAAAGAAGAAGAAGAAGAAGAAGAAGAAAATAAATTTCTGACACTGTACCTATTTTAATCGTAATTTCCGTATTTTAATTTTTAAACGTATAACATTCGCAATCTGAAATTTAATCAAAACTTATCATATAATATAACATTTTTTAATCGTGTGCAGTTGCAGTACCTATTTTAATCGTAATTTCCGTATTTTAATTTTTAAACGTATAACATTCGCAATCTGAAATTTAATCAAAACTTATCATATAATATAACATTTTTTAATCGTGTACAGTTGCAGTACCTATTTTAATCGTAATTTCCGTATTTTAATTTTTAAACGTATAACATTCGCAATCTGAAATTTAATAAAAACTTATCATATAATATAACATTTTTTAATCGTGTGCAGTTGCAGTACCTATTTTAATCGTAATTTCCGTATTTTAATTTTTAAACGTATAACATTCGCAATCTGAAATTTAATCAAAACTTATCATATAATATAACATTTTTTAATCGTGTGCAGTTGCAGTACCTATTTTAATCGTAATTTATCTATTTTAATTTTTAAACGTATAACATTCGCAATCTGAAATTTAATCAAAACTTTCGCATTGTTACATAATTTAAAAAAATTCTTATTCCTTTAAACGAACGCAATTAGGTTTTAATCATGATCAGTTATATTCACCTTTAAATCGAGGATTGACTTCTTGAATAAATAGGAAACCTAAATTTTTTTTTTTTTTTTTTGCACTTTGATTTTACATATTTTTATACTCCGTTAATGCCACCACCCTAATTTATTAATTAACATAATCACCCCTTCCCATCCCTTCTATATTATAGAGACCCATCAATAAATAGAATATCGTTGAAATTCTTTTTATTTTTCTACTTTTTATTTTTTATTTTATTCTTTATTTTTACTTTGTTTTAAAAGATATAAAGGTGTTAAAATTCTTCCATTTGGGTTTGAATCGTGATTGGAAACACATCCGAGGAGACCTAGTTAAGGTCGAAATAACTTATAATGTGTACAATCCGAATGTATATTTAGTCTTTTTAAACCTCATAACGTATATATATATATATATATATATATATATATATATATATATATATATATATATATATATATATAGTCTCTCTTTCCAGCATCAGCCATAGTTCATTTAACTAACCCTTTCATCCACTTTCTTTTATGTTTTATCTTTATCACTTCTCCTACTTCCTCATTTGGCCTCGTTTTCAACTAAAAGCTTTCGTTCTTCTTAGACTTGCTTAAATTTCTGCGTTTAATATACACAGTTCAACTTCAACTCCTGAAAGACTACTCTCATTCTCGGTCCACGGAAGTATTTTAAAATGGTCCGAATTTTCAAAATTACTTCCGAATAAGTGTGTTCCACCTACAATTGAACTAAACATCTTTCTATTGGATTTACTTCATTCTTTAACTTTTTTTTTGCTGCCTTCACGAAAACCTTCTTTTCCATCTTTAAATCTCCTTTCACTGGACAACTTTATCAACGGACATTTACCAACTGGACAGACACCATATCGTTTTACACGCACATTCTCACTCTCCATTACTTAATATTTTTTCAAATTTTGAATTTTGGCGTTTCCACTGCCAACTTATCTATCTATGTAATTCCTCTGATGATAAGATTTTAATCTTTGAAAAGCCTTGGCTTAAGGAAAGAATAATAAACATGTTTTTACCGAGTACACCTTGCATTGAACAATCGAAGTTGAAATAAATTTGTCATTCGTACATGTTTATCCCTCTTTTTTCATCTATATATATATATATATATATATATATATATATATATATATATATATATATATATATATATATATATTATTGGGTTTTTATAAGGAAAATATGTTTTCAATTTTATATTCCTTACAGTATCCAAAAATTTTAAATACAAGCTCAGTGAAGATTTATTACAAAATTGAGAGCATATATATTATATTATATTAATTCAATTCCAAAGTCCATGTAAAAAGCAATCTAAAACCATAATTCACATCAGTTCCTTCAATTATTTATTTCCGCACTTCAGTTGAGATTTATTATTTACATTTTCTGCTTACAAAAACCATCAGTTTTTCCATATTAATCGCTTCGTAGACCTACACATGTTTCTTGACAGATGGAACACAAATTACAGTTCGAAAGTCGATCCGTCAGTCATCAGGGAATAATATGGTGGAGTTGTAGAAAACTTATACAGTCCAAAAAGCAGAAGAAAAAATACAGAAGAAAAAATACAGAAGAAAAAAAAACAGATGAGAGGACTTCAAAAACCTTGGCAAGGCTCATAAGGCAAGATCTGATAAAATTCTGATAATTCAAGAGGGCATACAATAGAGAGAGAGAAAGAGAGAGGGGGGAAAGAGAGAGAAAGGGAATGTAATAAGTACAATCACTGTAAACAAAATTAAAACCATTGGAGATATTTTAAGTAAGGTAACCTGTTTGACCTCGGGAGGCCATCATTCTATACATTACCTCTACCTTTCGGAGGTGGCGAAGGGCTTGTCGCCTTTCATCTCCTTCTTTTTGGGGCTTGTGTATAATGCTCTTATCCATGAGCCTATCAGGAAAACCAGGATATTTTCCCAGTCAGACCAGAGTGCCCCTTTTGGATTTTACTTTATAAACTGACCATGTCTAACCTTGCTTCTATGGTAGATAGGTTAACAAAACCTCCCATGCGTTAATTCTTCCTTTCTGAGGGGGATTGTTTTGTTGCCTGTCAACTTGTTATTTACTTCCTTCTGATTGCAAAGACAAATTATACCCCCCCCCCACCCAACAAAAGAAATAACATCAACCACGGTAATCTCAATTAAAATCAAGAGTTAATATCAAGTATCCGACAGCGTGTGTATGGGGCTAATTTAATGTTATTAAAAAATATGATACTAACTATTCTATAATGAGCTAAAATTTGCTCTAGTGCTATTCTCTTATTGAATTTGCTCTAGTGCTATTCTCTTATTGAATTTGCTCTAGTGCTATTCTCTTATTGAATTTGCTCTAATGCTATTCTCTTATTGAATTTGCTCTAATGCTATTCTCTTATTGAATTTGCTCTAATGCTATTCTCTTATTGAATTTGCTCTAGTGCTATTCTCTTATTGAATTTGCTCTAGTGCTATTCTCTTATTGAATTTGCTCTAATGCTATTCTCTTATTGAATTTGCTCTAGTGCTATTCTCTTATTGAATTTGCTCTAATGCTATTCTCTTATTCAATTTGCTCTAGTGCTATTCTCTTATTGAATTTGATCTAATGCTATTCTCTTATTGAATTTGCTCTAGTGCTATTCTCTTATTGAATTTGATCTAATGCTATTCTCTTATTGAATTTGCTCTAGTGCTATTCTCTTATTGAATTTGATCTAATGCTATTCTCTTATTGAATTTGCTCTAGTGCTATTCTCTTATTGAATTTGATCTAATGCTATTCTCTTATTGAATTTGCTCTAGTGCTATTCTCTTATTGAATTTGATCTAATGCTATTCTCTTATTGAATTTGCTCTAGTGCTATTCTCTTATTGAATTTGCTCTAGTGCTATTCTCTTATTGAATTTGCTCTAATGCTATTCTCTTATTGAATTTGCTCTAGTGCTATTCTCTTATTGAATTTGCTCTAATGCTATTCTCTTATTGAATTTGCTCTAGTGCTATTCTCTTATTGAATTTGCTCTAGTGCTATTCTCTTATTGAATTTGCTCTAATGCTATTCTCTTTTTGAATTTGCTCTAGTGCTATTCTCTTATTGAATTTGCTCTAATGCTATTCTCTTATTGAATTTGCTCTAGTGCTATTCTCTTATTGAATTTGCTCTAATGCTATTCTCTTATTGAATTTGCTCTAGTGCTATTCTCTTATTGAATTTGCTCTAATGCTATTCTCTTATTGAATTTGCTCTAGTGCTATTCTCTTATTGAATTTGCTCTAGTGCTATTCTCTTATTGAATTTGCTCTAATGCTATTCTCTTTTTGAATTTGCTCTAGTGCTATTCTCTTATTGAATTTGCTCTAATGCTATTCTCTTATTGAATTTGCTCTAGTGCTATTCTCTTATTGAATTTGCTCTAATGCTATTCTCTTTTTGAATTTGCTCTAGTGCTATTCTCTTATTGAATTTGCTCTAATGCTATTCTCTTATTGAAGTTGCTCTAATGCTATTCTTTTATTGAATTTGCTCTAATGCTATTCTCTTATTGAATTTGCTCTAGTGCTATTCTTTTATTGAATTTGCTCTAGTGCTATTCTCTTATTGAAGTTACTCTAGTGCTATTCTCTTATTGAATTTGCTCTAGTGCTACTCTCTTATTGAATTTGCTCTAGTGCTATTCTCTTATTGAATTTGCTCTAATAATCTTCTCTTATTGAATTTGCTCTAGTGCTATTCTCTTATTGAATTTGCTCTAGTGCTATTCTCTTATTGAATTTGCTCTAGTGCTATTCTCTTATTGAATTTGCTCTAATGCTATTCTCTTATTGAATTTGCTCTAATGCTATTCTCTTATTGAATTTGCTCTAATGCTATTCTCTTATTGAATTTGCTCTAATGCTAATCTCTTATTGAATTTGCTCTAATGCTATTCTCTTATTGACTTTGCTCTAGTGCTATTCTCTTATTGAATTTGCTCTAGTGCTATTCTCTTATTGAATTTGCTCTAGTGCTATTCTCTTATTGAATTTGCTCTAGTGCTATTCTCTTATTGAATTTGCTCTAATGCTATTCTCTTATTGAATTTGCTCTAATGCTATTCTCTTATTGAATTTGCTCTAGTTCTATTCTCTTATTGAATTTGCTCTAGTGCTATTCTCTTATTGAATTTGCTCTTGTGCTATTCTCTTATTGAATTTGCTCTAATGCTATTCTCTTATTGAATTTGCTCTAATGCTATTCTCTTATTGAATTTGCTCTAGTTCTATTCTCTTATTGAATTTGCTCTAGTTCTATTCTCTTATTGAATTTGCTCTTGTGCTATTCTCTTATTGAATTTGCTCTAATGCTATTCTCTTATTGAATTTGCTCTAATGCTAATCTCTTATTGAATTTGCTCTAATGCTATTCTCTTATTGACTTTGCTCTAGTGCTATTCTCTTATTGAATTTGCTCTAGTGCTATTCTCTTATTGAATTTGCTCTAGTGCTATTCTCTTATTGAATTTGCTCTAGTGCTATTCTCTTATTGAATTTGCTCTAATGCTATTCTCTTATTGAATTTGCTCTAATGCTATTCTCTTATTGACTTTGCTCTAGTTCTATTCTCTTATTGAATTTGCTCTAGTGCTATTCTCTTATTGAATTTGCTCTAGTGCTATTCTCTTATTGAATTTGCTCTAATGCTATTCTCTTATTGAATTTGCTCTAATGCTATTCTCTTATTGAATTTGCTCTAGTTCTATTCTCTTATTGAATTTGCTCTAGTTCTATTCTCTTATTGAATTTGCTCTTGTGCTATTCTCTTATTGAATTTGCTCTAATGCTATTCTCTTATTGAATTTGCTCTAATGCTAATCTCTTATTGAATTTGCTCTAATGCTATTCTCTTATTGACTTTGCTCTAGTGCTATTCTCTTATTGAATTTGCTCTAGTGCTATTCTCTTATTGAATTTGCTCTAGTGCTATTCTCTTATTGAATTTGCTCTAGTGCTATTCTCTTATTGAATTTGCTCTAGTGCTATTCTCTTATTGAATTTGCTCTAATGCTATTCTCTTATTGAATTTGCTCTAATGCTAATCTCTTATTGAATTTGCTCTAATGCTATTCTCTTATTGACTTTGCTCTAGTTCTATTCTCTTATTGAATTTGCTCTAGTGCTATTCTCTTATTGAATTTGCTCTAGTTCTATTCTCTTATTGAATTTGCTCTAGTGCTATTCTCTTATTGAATTTGCTCTAATGCTATTCTCTTATTGAATTTGCTCTAATGCTATTCTCTTATTGAATTTGCTCTAATGCTATTCTCTTATTGACTTTGCTCTAATGCTATTCTCTTATTGAATTTGCTCTAATGCTAATCTCTTATTGAATTTGCTCTAATGCTATTCTCTTATTGACTTTGCTCTTGTTCTATTCTCTTATTGAATTTGCTCTAGTGCTATTCTCTTATTGAATTTGCTCTAGTGCTATTCTCTTATTGAATTTGCTCTAGTGCTATTCTCTTATTGAATTTGCTCTAATGCTATTCTTTTATTGAATTTGCTCTAATGGTATTCTCTTATTGAATTTGCTCTAGTGCTATTCTCTTATTGAATTTGCTCTAGTGCTATTCTCTTATTGAATTTGCTCTAATGCTAGTCTCTTATTGAATTTGCTCTAATGCTATTCTCTTATTGAATTTGCTCTAATGCTATTCTCTTATTGAATTTGCTCTAATGCTATTCTCTTATTGAATTTGCTCTAATGCTATTCTCTTATTGAATTTGCTTTTATGCTATTCTCTTATTGAATTTGCTCTAATGCTAATCTCTTATTGAATTTGCTCTAATGCTATTCTCTTATTGACTTTGCTCTAGTTCTATTCTCTTATTGAATTTGCTCTAGTGCTATTCTCTTATTGAATTTGCTCTAATGCTATTCTCTTATTGAATTTGCTCTAATGCTATTCTCTTATTGAATTTGCTCTAATGCTATTCTTTTATTGAATTTGCTTTAATGCTATTCTCTTATTGAATTTTCTCTAATGCTATTCTCTTATTGAATTTGCTCTAGTGCTATTCTCTTATTGAATTTGCTCTAATGCTATTCTATTATTGAATTTGCTCTAATGCTATTCTATTATTGAATTTGCTCTAATGCTATTCTTTTATTGAATTTGCCCTAATGCTATTCTCTTATTGAATTTGCTCTAATGCTATTCTCTTATTGAATTTGCTCTAGTGCTATTCTCTTATTGAATTTGCCCTAATGCTATTCTTTTATTGAATTTTCTCTAATGCTATTCTCTTATTGAATTTGCTCTAGTGCTATTCTCTTATTGAATTTGCTCTAATGCTATTCTCTTATTGAATTTGCTCTAGTGCTATTCTCTTATTGAATTTGCTCTAGTGCTATTCTCTTATTGAATTTGCTCTAGTGCTATTCTCTTATTGAATTTGCTCTAGTGCTATTCTCTTATTGAATTGGCTCTAGTGATATTCTCTTATTGAATTTGCTCTAATGCTATTCTCTTATTGAATTTGCTCTAATGCTATTCTCTTATTGAATTTGCTCTAGTGCTATTCTCTTATTGAATTTGCTCTAGTGCTATTCTCTTATTGAATTTGCTCTAGTGCTATTCTTTTATTGAATTTGCTCTAGTGCTATTCTCTTATTGAATTTGCTCTAGTGCTATTCTCTTATTGAATTTCCTCTAGTGCTATTCTCTTATTGAATTTGCTCTAGTGCTATTCTCTTATTAAATTTGCTCTAGTGTTATTTTCTTATTGAATTTGCTTTAGTGCTATTCTCTTATTGAATTTGCTCTAATGCTATTCTCTTATTGAATTTGCTCTAGTGCTATTCTCTTATTGAATTTGCTCTAGTGCTATTATCTTATTGAATTTGCTCTAGTGCTATTCTCTTATTGAATTTGCTCTAGTGCTATTCTCTTATTGAATTTGCTCTAGTGCTATTCTTTTATTGAATTTGCTCTAATGCTAATCTCTTATTGAATTTACTCTAATGCTATTCTCTTATTGACTTTGCTGTAGTTCTATTCTCTTATTGAATTTGCTCTAGTGCTATTCTCTTATTGAATTTGCTCTAGTGCTATTCTCTTATTGAATTTGCTCTAGTGCTATTCTCTTATTGAATTTGCTCTAGTTCTATTCTCTTATTGAATTTGCTCTAGTGCTATTCTTTTGTTGAATTTGCTCTAGTGCTATTCTCTTATTGAATTTGCTCTAATGCTATTCTCTTATTGACTTTGCTCTAGTTCTATTCTCTTATTGACTTTGCTCTAGTTCTATTCTCTTATTGAATTTGCTCTAGTGCTATTCTTTTGTTGAATTTGCTCTAATGCTATTCTCTTATTGACTTTGCTCTAGTTCTATTCTCTTATTGAATTTGCTCTAGTGCTATTCTTTTGTTGAATTTGCTCTAGTGCTATTCTCTTATTGAATTTGCTCTAGTGCTATTCTCTTATTGAATTTGCTCTAGTGCTATTCTCTTATTGAATTTGCTCTAGTTCTATTCTCTTATTGAATTTGCTCTAGTGCTATTCTTTTGTTGAATTTGCTTTAGTGCTATTCTCTTATTGAATTTGCTCTAATGCTATTCTCTTATTGACTTTGCTCTAGTTCTATTCTCTTATTGACTTTGCTCTAGTTCTATTCTCTTATTGAATTTGCTCTAGTGCTATTCTTTTGTTGAATTTGCTCTAATGCTATTCTCTTATTGACTTTGCTCTAGTTCTATTCTCTTATTGAATTTGCTCTAGTGCTATTCTTTTGTTGAATTTGCTCTAGTGCTATTCTCTTATTGAATTTGCTCTAGTGCTATTCTCTTATTGAATTTGCTCTAATGCTATCCTTTTATTGAATTTGCTTTAATGCTATTCTCTTATTGAATTTTCTCTAATGCTATTCTCTTATTGAATTTGCTCTAGTGCTATTCTCTTATTGAATTTGCTCTAATGCTATTCTATTATTGAATTTGCTCTAATGCTATTCTCTTATTGAATTTGCCCTAATGCTATTCTCTTATTGAATTTTCTCTAATGCTATTCTTTTATTGAATTTGCTCTAGTGCTATTCTCTTATTGAATTTTCTCTAATGCTATTCTCTTATTGAATTTGCTCTAGTGCTATTCTCTTATTGAATTTGCTCTAGTGCTATTCTCTTATTGAATTTGCTCTAGTGCTATTCTTTTATTGAATTTGCTCTAGTGCTATTCTCTTATTGAAGTTACTCTAGTGCTATTCTCTTATTGAATTTGCTCTAATGCTATTCTCTTATTGAATTTGCTCTAGTGCTATTCTCTTATTGAATTTGCTCTAATGCTATTCTCTTATTGAATTTGCTCTAGTGCTATTCTCTTATTGAATTTGCTCTAATGCTATTCTCTTATTGAATTTGCTCTAATGCTATTCTCTTATTGAATTTTCTCTAATGCTATTCTCTTATTGAATTTGCTCTAGTGCTATTCTTTTATTGAATTTGCTCTAGTGCTATTCTCTTATTGAATTTGCTCTAGTGCTATTCTCTTATTGAATTTGCTCTAGTGCTATTCTCTTATTGAATTTGCTCTAGTTCTATTCTCTTATTGAATTTGCTCTAGTGCTATTCTTTTGTTGAATTTGCTCTAGTGCTATTCTCTTATTGAATTTGCTCTAGTGCTATTCTCTTATTGAATTTGCTCTAGTGCTATTCTCTTATTGAATTTGCTCTAGTTCTATTCTCTTATTGAATTTGCTCTAGTGCTATTCTTTTGTTGAATTTGCTCTAGTGCTATTCTCTTATTGAATTTGCTCTAATGCTATTCTCTTATTGACTTTGCTCTAGTTCTATTCTCTTATTGACTTTGCTCTAGTTCTATTCTCTTATTGAATTTGCTCTAGTGCTATTCTTTTGTTGAATTTGCTTTAATGCTATTCTCTTATTGACTTTGCTCTAGTTCTATTCTCTTATTGAATTTGCTCTAGTGCTATTCTTTTGTTGAATTTGCTCTAGTGCTATTCTCTTATTGAATTTGCTCTAGTGCTATTCTCTTATTGAATTTGCTCTAATGCTATTCTTTTATTGAATTTGCTTTAATGCTATTCTCTTATTGAATTTTCTCTAATGCTATTCTCTTATTGAATTTGCTCTAGTTCTATTCTCTTATTGAATTTGCTCTAGTGCTATTCTTTTGTTGAATTTGCTCTAGTGCTATTCTCTTATTGAATTTGCTCTAGTGCTATTCTCTTATTGAATTTGCTCTAATGCTATTCTCTTATTGAATTTGCCCTAATGCTATTCTCTTATTGAATTTTCTCTAATGCTATTCTTTTATTGAATTTGCTCTAGTGCTATTCTCTTATTGAATTTTCTCTAATGCTATTCTCTTATTGAATTTGCTCTAGTGCTATTCTCTTATTGAATTTGCTCTAGTGCTATTCTCTTATTGAATTTGCTCTAGTGCTATTCTTTTATTGAATTTGCTCTAGTGCTATTCTCTTATTGAAGTTACTCTAGTGCTATTCTCTTATTGAATTTGCTCTAATGCTATTCTCTTATTGAATTTGCTCTAGTGCTATTCTCTTATTGAATTTGCTCTAATGCTATTCTCTTATTGAATTTGCTCTAGTGCTATTCTCTTATTGAATTTGCTCTAATGCTATTCTCTTATTGAATTTGCTCTAATGCTATTCTCTTATTGAATTTTCTCTAATGCTATTCTCTTATTGAATTTACTCTAGTGCTATTCTCTTATTGAATTTGCTCTAGTGCTATTCTCTTATTGAATTTGCTCTAATGCTATTCTCTTATTGAATTTGCTTAAGTGCTATTCTTTTATGTAATTTGCTCTAGTGCTATTCTTTTATTGAATTTGTCCTAGTGCTATTCTCTTATTGAATTTGCTCTAGTGCTATTCTCTTATTGAATTTGCTCTAATGCTATTCTTTTATTGAATTTGCTCTAATGCTATCCTCTTATTGAATTTGCTCTAGTGCTATTCTCTTATTGAATTTGCTCTAGTGCCATTCTCTTATTGAATTTGCTCTAATGCTATTCTTTTATTGAATTTGCTCTAATGCTATTCTCTTATTGAATTTGCCGTAATGCTATTCTCTTATTGAATTTTCTCTAATGCTATTCTCTTATTGAATTTGCTCTAGTGCTATTCTCTTATTGAATTTGCTCTAGTGCTATTCTTTTATTGAATTTGCTCTAATGCTATTCTCTTATTAGATTTGCTCTAGTGCTATTCTTTTATTGAATTTGCTCTAATGCTATTCTCTTATTGAATTTGCTCTAGTGCTATTCTCTTATTGAATTTGCTCTAGTGCTATTCTCTTATTGAATTTGCTCTAATGCTATTCTTTTATTGAATTTGCTCTAATGCTATTCTCTTATTGAATTTTCTCTAATGCTATTCTCTTATTGAATTTGCTCTAGTGCTATTCTTTTGTTGAATTTGCTCTAGTGCTATTCTCTTATTGAATTTGCTCTAGTGCTATTCTCTTATTGAATTTGCTCTAATGCTATTCTTTTATTGAATTTGCTTTAATGCTATTCTCTTATTGAATTTTCTCTAATGCTATTCTCTTATTGAATTTGCTCTAGTGCTATTCTCTTATTGAATTTGCTCTAATGCTATTCTATTATTGAATTTGCTCTAATGCTATTCTCTTATTGAATTTGCTCTAATGCTATTCTGTTATTGAATTTTCTCTAATGCTATTCTCTTATTGAATTTGCTCTAGTGCTATTCTCTTATTGAATTTGCTCTAATACTATTCTCTTATTGAATTTGCTCTAGTGCTATTCTCTTATTGAATTTGCTCTAGTGCTATTCTCTTATTGAATTTGCTCTAATGCTATTCTTTTATTGAATTTGCTCTAATGCTATTCTCTTATTGAATTTGCTCTAGTGCTATTCTCTTATTGAATTTGCTCTAGTGCTATTCTCTTATTGAATTTGCTCTAGTACTATTCTCTTATTGAATTTGCTCTAGTGCTATTCTCTTATTGAATTGGCTCTAGTGCTATTCTCTTATTGAATTTGCTCTAATGCTATTCTCTTATTGAATTTGCTCTAATGCTATTCTCTTATTGAATTTGCTCTAGTGCTATTCTCTTATTGAATTTGCTCTAGTGCTATTCTCTTATTGAATTTGCTCTAGTGCTATTCTTTTATTGAATTTGCTCTAGTGCTATTCTCTTATTGAATTTGCTCTAGTGCTATTCTTTTATTGAATTTCCTCTAGTGCTATTCTCTTATTGAATTTGCTCTAGTGCTATTATCTTATTGAATTTGCTCTAGTGTTATTTTCTTATTGAATTTGCTTTAGTGCTATTCTCTTATTGAATTTTCTCTAATGCTATTCTCTTATTGAATTTGCTCTAATGCTATTCTCTTATTGAATTTGCTCATAGTGCTATTCTCTTATTGAATTTGCTCTAGTGCTATTCTCTTATTGAATTTGCTCTAGTGCTATTCTCTTATTGAATTTGCTCTAGTGCTATTCTTTTATTGAATTTGCTCTAGTGCAATTCTCTTATTGAATTTGCTCTAGTGCTATTCTCTTATTGAATTTGCTCTAGTGCTATTCTTTTATTGAATTTGCTCTAGTGCTATTCTCTTATTGAATTTGCTCTAGTGCTTTTCTTTTAATGAATTTGCTCTAGTGCTATTCTCTTATTGAAGTTACTCTAGTGCTATTCTCTTATTGAATTTGCTCTAATGCTATTCTCTTATTGATTTGCTCTAGTGCTATTCTCTTATTGAATTTGCTCTAATGCTATTCTCTTATTGAATTTGCTCTAGTGCTATTCTCTTATTGAATTTGCTCTAATGCTATTCTCTTATTGAATTTGCTCTAATGCTATTCTCTTATTGAATTTGCTCTAATGCTATTCTCTTATTGAATTTACTCTAGTGCTATTCTCTTATTGAATTTGCTCTTGTGCTATTCTCTTATTGAATTTGCTCTAATGCTATTCTTTTATTGAATTTGCTCTAATGCTATTCTCTTATTGAATTTTCTCTAATGCTATTCTCTTATTGAATTTGCTCTAGTGCTATTCTTTTGTTGCATTTGCTCTAGTGTTATTCTCTTATTGAATTTGCTCTAGTGCTATTCTCTTATTGAATTTGCTCTAATGCTATTCTTTTATTGAATTTGCTCTAATGCTATTCTCTTATTGATTTGCTCTAGTGCTATTCTCTTATTGAATTTGCTCTAATGCTAATCTCTTATTGAATTTGCTCTAGTGCTATTCTCTTATTGAATTTGCTCTAATGCTATTCTCTTATTGAATTTTCTCTAATGCTATTCTCTTATTGAATTTTCTCTAATGCTATTCTCTTATTGAATTTGCTCTAGTGCTATTCTCTTATTGAATTTGCTCTAATGCTATTCTATTATTGAATTTGCTCTAATGCTATTCTCTTATTGAATTTGCTCTAATGCTATTCTCTTATTGAATTTTCTCTAATGCTATTCTCTTATTGAATTTGCTCTAGTGCTATTTTCTTATTGAATTTGCTCTAGTGCTATTCTCTTATTGAATTTGCTCTAGTGCTATTCTCTTATTGAATTTGCTCTAGTGCTATTCTCTTATTGAATTTGCTCTAGTGCTATTCTCTTTATTGAATTTGCTCTAGTGCTATTCTCTTATTGAATTTGCTCTAGTGCTATTCTCTTATTGAATTTGCTCTAGTGCTATTCTCTTATTGAATTTGCTCTAGTAGTATTTATTAATGAGATCAAACTGACTTCAGTGGTTAACTCTAGTAGAATATAGAAATATGATGAAATGATATAAACATTGACTCCAGGTGTATTCTATAATGAAATATAATCCAATGGTATTATTTAATTAAATAAGAATGGGTTTGCTGGTATTCATGTCTTTTTCTATGGCTGAACATGTTTCTTTTGTTCTCCATGTGATCAGTTCTACTGTTTGGGATGCAAAGACAAAGCTCCTTTCCTTCAACAACTACAATTAACCTCTTCAACCACCGATTGCCATGGCAAATAATACTTTACCTTAGAGTTCAACGTTCAAACTCCTCGGCCTAACATTCACAGGTAACATGAATTGGAACAAATACATTGAAGACATTACCAAGACTGCTGCAAAGAAGGTGGGCTCCCTCTACCATGCTAATAAACTTCTCACACCTTACAGTATCCTATATCTCTACAAAGCCACCATCCGCCTATGCATGGAGTATTGTTGGCACATCTGGGATGGTGCATCATCCACTAGTCTATCCCTCTTAGACAAGGTCCAAAAAAGAGTCGCCAACGTAATAGGTCCCTCTCTATCTACCAAGCTCCAGCCCCTGTCCCATCGCTGCAATGTTGCATCCTTTTGCCTGTTTTACAAGTACTTCAATAGATTGTGTTCAGATGAACTTGCTGCTCTTATGCCCCCCTCGATATAAATACACTCGACCAACCCGACAATCAGCTAAGTCCCATCCATTCACTGTGGAGGTCCTCAGATGCTGGAGAGCCTTCTACTCCAATAGCTTCTTTTTTCATGCTGCTGGCCTCTGGAACTCCCTTCCTGCTCTCTATTTCCCTGACTGTACTGACATGCTGAAATTTAAAACTGATGTGAACAGATATCTCACTGCAGCGCTCATAATTTACGATGACTCTCAAAACGGTCACCCTAATACTCAGTAGCCTCTTACGTCTAGAGTGGCAGCTTGCCTTGTTTGAGATGAACTATGGTAAAAAACTAAAATAAAAAATAACTAGAAAACAAAGTCTATGATTCCGATCTTTTTATTATTGTTTCCATTAAAGCCATTTAAATTTCGTTAAAGTATACCATTTGACCATGTTCCATCAGAGACTACCATTGGAACCTATTTAATGCCAATAGAAAATATCAATGGAAATAATTTGATCTCATTAAAGATAACAATTTGACTATATTCTAGGGAATACCACTAATGCCAATTTGATGTCATTAAATACCTGTACCGTTACCAGGTACGTCAATCTTCATGGGAGTATCAAATTCACAAGTAGTCCCCAGTCGCATCTAACAGGGTTAAGGGAGATGATGATGTTAAGATTTTGCAGTTCTTGCAGGGAGATGTTGACGTCCTGATGCATAAAGTAGCCAATTTGATCTCATTAAAACATAAAACTGAAGCTAATTTGATCACATTAAAACATACAACTGAAGCTAATTTTATCTCATTAAAGAATACCACTGAAGCTAATTTTATCTCATTAAAGAATACCACTGAAGCTAATTTTATCTCATTAAAGAATACCACTGAAGCTAATTTTATCTCATTAAAGAATACCACTGAAGCTAATTTTATCTCATTAAAGAATACCACTGAAGCTAATTTTATCTCATTAAAGAATACCACTGAAGCTAATTTTATCTCATTAAAGAATACCACTGAAGCTAATTTGATCTCATTAAAGAATACCACTCAAGCTAATTTTATCTCATTAAAGAATACCACTGAAGCTAATTTTATCTCATTAAAGAATACCACTCAAGCTAATTTTATCTCATTAAAGAATACCACTGAAGCTAATTTTATCTCATTAAAGAATACCACTGAAGCTAATTTTATCTCATTAAAGAATACCACTGAAGCTAATTTTATCTCATTAAAGAATACCACTGAAGCTAATTTTATCTCATTAAAGAATACCACTGAAGCTAATTTTATCTCATTAAAGAATACCACTGAAGCTAATTTTATCTCATTAAAGAATACCACTCAAGCTAATTTTACTCATTAAAGAATACCACTGAAGCTAATTTTATCTCATTAAAGAATACCACTGAAGCTAATTTTATCTCATTAAAGAATACCACTGAAGCTAATTTTATCTCATTAAAGAATACCACTGAAGCTAATTTTATCTCATTAAAGAATACCACTGAAGCTAATTTTATCTCATTAAAGAATACCACTCAAGCTAATTTTATCTCATTAAAGAATACCACTGAAGCAAATTTTAACTTATTAAAGAATACCACTCAAGCTAATTTTATCTCATTAAAGAATACCACTCAAGCTAATTTGATCTCATTAAAGAATACCACTGAAGCTAATTTTATCTCATTAAAGAATACCACTGAAGCTAATTTGATCTCATTAAAGAATACCACTTTACCTAATTTGATCTCATTAAAGAATACCACTTAAGCTAATTTGATCTCATTAAAGAATACCACTGAAGCAAATTTGATCTCATTAAAGAATACCACTGAAGCAAATTCGATCTCATTAAAGAATACCACTTAAGCTAATTTGATCTCATTAAAGAATACCACTTAAGCTAATTTGATCTCATTAATGAATACCACTGAAGCTAATTTGATCTCATTAAAGAATACCACTTTAGGTAATTTGATCTCATTAAAGAATACCACTTAAGCTAATTTGATCTCATTAAAGAATACCACTTAAGCTGATTTGATCTCATTAAAGAATACCACGTAAGCTAATTTGATCTCATTAAAGAATACCACTTTAGCTAATTTGATCTCATTAAAGAATGCCACTGAAGCTTATTTGATCTCATTAAAGAACACCACTTTAGCTAATTTGATCTTATTAAAGAATACCACTTTAGGTAATTTGATCTCATGAAAGAATACCACTGAAGCTAATTTGATCTCATTAAAGAATACCAGTGAAGCTAATTTTATCTCATTAAAGAATACCACTGAAGCTAATTTTATCTCATTAAAGAATACCACTGAAGCTAATTTTATCTCATTAAAGAATACCACTGAAGCAAATTTTAACTTATTAAAGAATACCACTCAAGCTAATTTTATCTCATTAAAGAATACCACTCAAGCTAATTTGATCTCATTAAAGAATACCACTGAAGCTAATTTTATCTCATTAAAGAATACCACTGAAGCTAATTTTATCTCATTAAAGAATACCACTTAACCTAATTTGATCTCATTAAAGAATACCACTTAAGCTAATTTGATCTCATTAAAGAATACCACTGAAGCAAATTTGATCTCATTAAAGAATACCACTGAAGCAAATTCGATCTCATTAAAGAATACCACTTAAGCTAATTTGAACTTCATTAAAGAATACCACTTAAGCTAAGTTGATCTCATTAATCGATTACCACTGAAGCTAATTTGATCTCATTAAAGAATACCACTTTAGGTAATTTGATCTCATTAAAGAATACCACTTAAGCTAATTTGATCTCATTAAAGAATACCACTTAAGCTGATTTGATCTCATTAAAGAATACCACGTAAGCTAATTTGATCTCATTAAAGAATACCACTTTAGCTAATTTGATCTCATTAAAGAATGCCACTGAAGCTTATTTGATCTCATTAAAGAATACCACTTTAGCTAATTTGATCTTATTAAAGAATACCACTTTAGGTAATTTGATCTCATGAAAGAATACCACTGAAGCTAATTTGATCTCATTAAAGAATACCACTGAAGCTAATTTGATCTCATTAATGAATACCACTGAAGCTTATTTGATCTCATTAAAGAATACCACTTAAGCTAATTTGATCTCATTAAAGAATACCACTTTAGGTAATTTGATCTCATTAAAGAATACCACTGAAGCTAATTTGATCTCATTAAAGAATACCACTTAAGCTAATTTGATCTCATTAAAGAATACCACTTTAGGTAATTTGATCTCATTAAAGAATACCACTTAAGCTAATTTGATCTTATTAAAGAATACCACTTTAGCTAATTTGATCTCATTAAAGAATACCACTTAAGCTAATTTGATCTCATTAAAGAATACCACTTAAGCTAATTTGATCTCATTAAAGAATACCACTTAAGCTAATTTGATCTCATTAATGAATACCACTGAAGCTTATTTGATCTCATTAAAGAATACCACTTTAGGTAATTTGATCTCATTAAAGAATACCACTTAAGCTAATTTGATCTTATTAAAGAATACCACTGAAGCTAATTTAATCTCATTAAAGAATACCACTTTAGCTAATTTGATCTCATTAAAGAATACAACTTAAGCTAATTTGATCTTATTAAAGAATACCACTTAAACTAATTTGATCTCATTAAAGAATACCACTTAACCTAATTTGATCTCATTAAAGAATACCACTTAAGCTAATTTGATTTCATTAAAGAATACCACTTAAACTAATTTGATCTCATTAAAGAATACCACTTAAGCTAATTTGATCTCATTAAATAATACCACTGAAGCTATTTTGATCTCATTAAAGAATACCACTTTAGCTAATTTGATCTCATTAAAGAATACCACTTAAGCAAATTTGATCTCATTAAAGAATACCACTGAAGCTAATTTGATCTCATTAAAGAATACCACTTTAGCTAATTTGATCTCATTAAAGAATACCACTGAAGCTAATTTGATCTCATTAAAGAATACCACTTTAGGTAATTTGATCTCATTAAAGAATACCACTTAAGCTAATTTGATCTCATTAAAGAATACCACTTAACCTAATTTGATCTCACTAAAGAATACCACTTAAGCTAATTTGATCACATTAAAGAATACCACTGAAGCTTATTTGATCTCATTAAAGAATACCACTGAAGCTAATTTGATCTCATTAAAGAATACCACTTTAGGTAATTTGATCTCATTAAAGAATACCACTTAAGCTAATTTGATCTCATTAAAGAATACCACTGAAGCTAATTTGATCTCATTAAAGAATACCACTTAACCTAATTTGATCTTATTAAAGAATACCACTTAAGCTAATTTGATCTTATTAAAGAATACCATTTAACCTAATTTGATCTCATTAAAGAATACCACTTAAGCTAATTTTATCTTATTAAAGAATACCACTGAAGCTAATTTGATCTTATTATAGAATACCACTGAAGCTAATTTGATCTCATTAAAGAATACTACTTTAGCTAATTTGATCTCATTAAAGAATACCACTTAAGCTAATTTGATCTCATTAAAGAATACCACTTTAGCTAATTTGATCTCATTAAAGAATACCACTTAAGCAAATTTGATCTCATTAAAGAATACCACTGAAGCTAATTTGATCTCATTAAAGAATACCACTTTAGCTAATTTGATCTCATTAAAGAATACCACTGAAGCTAATTTGATCTCATTAAAGAATACCACTGAAGCTAATTTGATCTCATTAAAGAATACCACTGAAGTTAATTTGATCTCATTAAAGAATACCACTTAACCTAATTTGATCTCACTAAAGAATACCACTTAAGCTAATTTGATCACATTAAAGAATACCACTGAAGCTTATTTGATCTCATTAAAGAATACCACTGAAGCTAATTTGATCTCATTAAAGAATACCACTTTAGGTAATTTGATCTCATTAAAGAATACCACTTAAGCTAATTTGATCTCATAAAAGAATACCACTTTAGCTAATTTGATCTTATTAAAGAATACCACTGAAGCTAATTTGATTTCATTAAAGAATACCACTGAAGCTAATTTGATCTCATTAAAGAATACCACTTAAGCTAATTTGATCTTATTAAAGAATACCACTGAAGCTAATTTGATCTCATTAAAGAATACCACTTAACCTAATTTGATCTCATTAAAGAATACCACTTTAGCTAATTTGATCTCATTAAAGAATACCACTGAAGCTAATTTGATCTCATTAAAGAATACCACTTAAGCTAATTTGATCTCATTAAAGAATACCACTTTAGGTAATTTGATCTCATTAAAGAATACTACTTTAGGTAATTTGATCTCATTAAAGAATACCACTTAAGCTAATTTGATCTCATTAAAGAATACCACTTTAGGTAATTTGATCTCATTAAAGAATACCACTTAACCTAATTTGATCTCATTAAAGAATACCACTTTAGCTAATTTGATCACATTAAAGAGTACCACTTAAGCTAATTTGATCTCATTAAAGAATACCACTGAAGCTAATTTGATCTCATTAAAGAATACCACTTTAGGTAATTTGATCTCATTAAAGAATACCACTGAAGCTAATTTGATCTCATTAAAGAATACCACTTAAGCTAATTTGATCTTATTAAAGAATACCACTGAAGCTAATTTGATCTCATTAAAGAATACCATTTAACCTAATTTGATCTCATTAAAGAATACCACTTTAGCTAATTTGATCTCATTAAAGAATACCACTTTAGGTAATTTGATCTCATTAAAGAATACCACTGAAGCTAATTTGATCTCATTAAAGAATACCACTTAAGCTAATTTGATCTCATTAAAGAATACCACTTAGCGAATTTGATTTCATTAAAGAATACCACTTAAGCTAATTTGATCACATTAAAGAATACCACTTTAGGTAATTTGATCTCATTAAAGAGACCACTTAAGCTAATTTGATCTCATTAAAGAATACCACATAACCTAATTTGATCTCATTAAAGAATACCACTGAAGCTAATTTGATCTCATTAAAGAATACCACTTAAGCTAATTTGATCACATTAAAGAATACCACTGAAGCTAATTTGATCTCATTAAAGAATACCACTGAAGCTAATTTGATCTCATTAAAGAATACCACTTTAGCTAATTTGATCTCATTAAAGAATACTACTTAAGCAAATTTGATCTCATTAAAGAATACCACTTTAGCTAATTTGATCTCATTAAAGAATACCACTTAAGCTAATTTTATCTCATTAAATAATACCACTGAAGCTAATTTGATCTCATTAAAGAATACCACTTAACCTAATTTGATCTCATTAAAGAATACCACTTTATCTAATTTGATCTCATTAAAGAATACCACTTTAGCTAATTTGATCTTATTAAAGAATACCACTTAAGCTAATTTGATCTCATTAAAGAATGCTACTGGAGATAATGTGATCAAACAAGGGAATAATTTTGTATATAATTTGATTTCTCAATAAAATATGTTAATCATAAAATATTCGATATTGCATTTTTTTATCGGTTGTCTTCTGTCTTTTGTTAAATACGGCAGACAATTTGTTGATCGGACGAAATATCTATTTTTAGAAAAACTTTCCGTACATTTGTGAACAGATTACTTTCTTTTCTTTCTCTTTGAAGTGGAAAATCCAAGAATATGACCCGGAAATGACATCAATCAGAAGCAAAACAATATATATATATATATATATATATATATATATATATATATATATATATATATATATATATATATATATATATTACCAAATATGGTAAGTAGGATGTACTTATGTATACCAAGAACAATAATAAAAGTATTATTATATTTTCAGCACACTGAGGAAGATCACAGGAAATTGAATCCAAGATGCTTTTCTTAAAAAAGACATTTTGCATTCCTACACGTGAAATGTAAATTAACAAATATGAAAATGATGTATTTTTTTTACATTTATATATATATATATATATATATATATATATATATATATAAAGATAAATGAAAAAAGAGGGATAAATATGTACGAATGACAAATCTATTTCAACTTCGATTGTTCAATGCAAGTTTTACTCGGTAAAAACACGTTTATTTTTCTTTCCTTAAGCCAAGGCTTTTCAAAGATTAATCTTTGAAAAGCCTTGGCTTAAGGAAAGAAAAATAATTAGAGGAATTAAAACCTTTATAATTGCTCTATCTCGTATATTGAGCTTAAACCATTCTACTATAGGTTCTATCTACTAAAAGTATACTTAAAAAAGTATACTTTTAGTTTCATATTTTATATATATATATATATATATATATATATATATATATATATATATTGTGACATGTCCAGACATATCCAACTGCATCAACATAATTTAAGTTGCTTTAAAAAATAACGCATTCTGCTTAAGGACCACAAATCAAATTTTGTATCTAAATCCGTTCAGTCCTGAGAGACAATGGATTGTTACAAAATATTATGGGAGTTAGTCTTACAGTTGATGTGAAGGTAAGCTCCTATACCTATGCCTAAACAAGTGGATCAACATGACAGTGGCCATTAGCTGATTCAAGGGAATCTCCAACAAAAATAAAAATTTCTTTTTTTCCAGTGCTGCATCATCGACTTTTACCAATCAATCACAATTATTAAACATCAATACGGAGTTTATAGAAATCTAATTCACACACAAAACAGTATTATGCTATAACAACAAACAATGGGTCTATTGAGGTGACTGCCTCTTATTGAACATCATCATAGGCTCGTTAAACTCACGTTGGACATTGGTGGGTCTTTTTATTTTGTATAACTAAACTAGATTTTTTAATATTAGTCACATAGGTTTATACCATGATGACGGCTTAATAATTGTTAACAGCATATTTGACAACAAATGTGACAAGAACAGAAAAATAATCTCTAGGGATTTGTAGAATTTGGTATATTCGGGCTACTGTTCTCATCTTGGGTGTTTTTATCACGTTTCGGCCGATGTAACCTCCGACCTTCTTCAGGTGTACTTGGTCGAACTCGGGAATCTTTCTGTCGAACTCGGAAATCTGGACGGAATTTCGAACGGAATCCTTTATTTAATCACACGGGGGGTAGCATGCTCTTGTTCCATCTGCTATGACTGGGAAGAAGTCTTCAGTAATTCGTAATTCTTATTATTATATCCATAAAGCAAAAACTTTTTTTTATATTATATTGATTTATTCTGTACACCAAAAATGAAATATAACACCTTTAAAAATAATATATATAATAAAGTAGAACGTGTGTCTCTCTGTCTGTGTTTCTGTCTGTCCGTTCATAGAAAGAGAGATTGAGAGTGTATCTTGGATTTTATACACGTGTAGAATTTTCCTGTGATAAAAACATCGAAGATGAGAACAAATATACCAAATTCTACAAATTATCAACCTTCATCTCCAAAATTCCGAAACATAATCTCTGGGGAATTTTTTTAAAATGCTCCGAAGTAGACATCATCTCATTAAGTCTGTTAATTCCCTAGATAAAACTGTAAAAGATATTTACAGTTATGTCGTTTCCATTAGCTTTAAACGCAGGACAACCTCTTCTTTTACAGTTTCTAAATCAGTTTTATTCATATCTTACCTTCATCAACAAACAGCAAGAGGCTATGAACAATTTTTAAGTTATGGTTTAAGAAGAAATCCCATCTGCCTCGGTCGGATCTTAAATCCAACTGTTCCATGCACACCACACGTGTGCTTGGGTTGACGTCTTTAATTCAACGGTTAGAAAAGGCAGGAGGAAACTGTGTAGTTCAGCTGAAGTACATCCCACACAAAGTGTTCTGATTGGATAATAGATCTGCGTGGTCATGTAAGCTTACATGGAAGAAACTGCTGCATAACTTTCAATCTAATCTCTGGAACTTTTGAACCATACATAAAACCAACACCAGCCCACTAAACATACACCCTAATTTTAACCGCACCCACTCTATAATCAAAATAATCCCACAATCTTTACTTTACTCCCCCCCCCTCCTTCACCTTCTCACCCCCTCACCCCCCAAAACTTTCACTCATGGAATTGTTAATAAAATTCCTTTCTGCAATCAAACCGTGTTTGGTACAAATAAAAGTCCGTCTATGTCTAACTTGTCCACCAAGTTTCAGTCATGAAACCGGCAGGGGTTATCTCACAGATAATGTCTATCAAAACAATCCACACACTGAAGACGGCCATCACAGGCCAAATCAGTCATATCCAGGCGTGCTTGCAATGCAGTGATTCACATTTTGAGTATTTGAAACACAGCTGCTAGGAGTGTGAAACAGTGATTGTAACCGACAGTCTGCCTCTTTAGGGCGCACTAATATGCATCAGGAAAATCAGGCCCTATGTAGAATTGAGGTAGAGAATTGAAGCTAGTATATATTCACACGAAATCACCTATGAGAAACAAGCGAGAACCGGCACCGGGCTGGTTGGAGAAAGCGTGTAAAGTGTCAGTTATAATTATCTATATACAATGGGAGAACAAAGCCAGAAAGAGCTGGAATGTTGATAACGGCTGTACAATTTTGGTCAAGAGTCTTTTGGTCACTCCCGTCCCCCCATGGTAGAGAGAGAGAGAGAATAAGTCTTTTACGATAACAGGAAAGAAAACAACCCAACCAAAGAGAGAGGGGAGAGGGAGAGGGAGAGTAAGTCAGTATGCCTCACCCTGGCCCCGAGAGAGAGAGGGAATGGAGAAATAGGCTGGAGAAAGAAATGGTGTGATAATATGCCTCCTTGGGAAAGGAAAAGGGTTTTTTGTGTTGAGTGAACGATCAGTTAGAGCCGTGCTCTTGACCGGGTGAGACGTGTCGACGTTCGCCGGCCGGTGGCGAGCAATCCCCTCCCCCCACCATTCAGTAGACAAGTTACAACTTAATTAACAACTTGGAAACCGTAAATAGAGTTTCATGCACAGGGAGACGGACTAGTTTAGTAAACAAAGCCATTATCGAAAAGCAGACTTTAATTCAAGGTTTTAAAAACAGTTGTTATCTTAATAATTAATTGGATACAAAAGGAAACCGCTGAGTTTGTTAAATTATTTCTATTGTCAGTTTGTTGTTTGAGCAACCTTGCCTTCACAGCGGACCAATCAAGCTATCATTGTCATCCGACCGAGAGGAGTTTCAAGCCATCTTTCTTTTTCTGCCACTATGACATCACGAGCCCAAGGAGGGTGTTCACAGTCTGGAAGGATTCCTGCGCCGAGGACCAGACGTGTGAGTACCGAGATAGAGGCGCGAGTGGACCACTTAAGTTACAAGTGGTTCAGTGACGCCGGATCAGAGTGGGGTATCTGTATTACTCGGCACTGCGACCTAAGTTTACATTTGATGCCGTCACCACCGAGAAGCGTGTGGGGTCCTCCGTTACAGGAGTAAGGGTGGGTTATGTGGGCTATGTTTTGTTTAATTTAGTTTGATGCAAAGGAGATAAAGGGGGCGGGTGGAAACTCTTTGTGAAAATTCAGATGCCTCTAATTTTTATGAAAATTTAACAATTAATCAATATTCCCCAAATTTCAGCATCTTGGGAGTATTTTAAAGGGTTTTAGGGGACATAATATAGGCCTCCCATTTTAAAATGCAAATATATCAAATTTGCATTGAATTTGATCCATAGTCATTGTACACCAATTAAGTAAAATTCCCAGAATTTTAATTTCTTGTTAAGTTTAAGCCTTAAATTTAAGACATTTTCTAGAATCAAAATCATTTAATGGATTTTGATTAAAATTTGAATAAGGATTCTAGATATAAGATTATTATCATTATATCTTGATTTTAATCTCCATAAGGGGACATAAAAGATTGAGTATAAGCATAAAACAGAATCTATAGACAAAATAAAAAGTAAAACAGACAAGCCATAAAATATAAAATCACATTAAAAAAACAACATAGTAAAATGTTGCTTCTGTATTTGAGTAAAAGCTTCATCAGTTGTATATTTTATACTTATTAATATAGTATACCATAAATCCACCAATAAACACGATCATATACATTTTTAATCCCATTACGACATCACAATTAAAGCAGGACTTATAATAGCTCTCTATTTACAGGTCCTCAGAATATGCAGTCCTCAGTACCTATCTGATGAATTTCATAAGATTGAAACCTCGCTTAAATCTTTAAAATACCCCACATATTTCATCATAAATTTCAACAACAAAACCCTCCACATACATAACAACAAAATCCTCCACATACATAACAACAAAATCCTCCACATACATAACAACAAAACTCCCAAGGACCACATAGCTAACACACTTAGATCATATGCATCAGCATCAGGCACATATAGAGCACTGTATCCAAATTTCGATTCACTACAATACAGACCACTTCACAAATCATCAAAATTCTTATTAGCAAACCTAAAACCATGGAACCTACCGCACAAGCTGATATTTATAGCATTTCATGCATCACATGCAGCAATTATTACATTTCATGCATCACATGCAGCAATTATTACATTTCATGCATCACATGCAGCAATTATTACATTTCATGCATCACATGCAGCAATTATTACATTTCATGCATCACATGCAGCAATTATTACACCAGAGAACTGCAGCGCACACTGAACAAAAGAATATACAAATACAAGAATATACAAACTCATTTATGACAAAAACGCTCTTGCTGTTTATGCGATTTATTTTGAAAATTAATTTAACTTTTCGAGGACTTCAATAATCAAATATATACACAACTTTTTTTTTTTTTTTTTTTTTTTTTACATGATTCACCCCAAACAAGGCAGGACGCCACTGTAAACGTAAGGGGCTACTGAGAAAAAGGAAAAGGGGAGAAGGATTAGTGGTTCAGCTTAAATTGGGATCTGAGCAGCGAGATGTCTGTTTACATTAGTTTTAAATTTCTGCATGTCAGTACTGTCGGGGAAACAGGGGGCAGGGAGGGAGTTCCAGAGGCCAGCAGCACGAGGAAAGAAGCTATTTGCGGATATCTTATCGCTGATTCCAACCATACGATCAAAGTATCGGATACTTCAGATTATTCTGATTCTAGTAAAATGGATCGTCACAGAAACTTATTAATTTTGATACAGGTTGAAATCAGCCATTTCTCCCTCACAAACTCTTGACTCCACCCTCCTCGCTTGCCTTCCTCTTTTCCATCTTTGATCCTTCGTATGTTCACATTTTACTGTCCCTCCCCCCTATCTGCCTTTCCTCAATCAAAATATCTAGATACGACTCATGACCCATCTTTTTTACTCTTTTTATGACCATGTTCTTGCCCTATTCTTCCCCCTTTGATGGTCAATACCTCTATTTCAACTGATCTACCTAACCCTCTTTTCTTTCCTCACCCCGCTACACTAATCGCCATATTCTCTCCTTCTCATATTTATTTCTGTATAAATAGGTAGCAAATATACCACTGCTTAACTCTAATGAAGTTTCTACTCAAATAAAAAACAAATATTAGTCTGTCGCATGTTTTTTTATGTGATTTTGTCTTTTATATTTTATCGTTTGTCCTTTTTATTGTACTAATAAATATATGCTTCCCCCTCCGGTCGCATATTTTTGCTCGTCTGGGAGGATTATATAATTGTGAAAGAACTACATACAATACGTAGTTAAACCAAAATAAATTGTTTTGGACCATTAAAATAATTTCAAACGCTATTGATAATGTTTACCCATTCATTTATTTTTTTTTTTTTATCGCTTATGTTTGAATTCATGTTTTGAAATACATAAATCTATGACGTCACATCAAAGCTATAATTATTTTGATATAGTAATGTTTTATGCTCTGTTTATAAGAAATTTCAAATAGCTCACCTGGTAGAAAGTCAGACTGTAGATCTCAAGGTTTCGGTTTCGATTTCAGGTCATAGCATCTGCTTTATTTGTTGGGAATTTATAATTTACTATTAATGCAATTTTCTCCATTTCTGAAATTTCGAAATGAGACAAATTCCACAATGTATTACGTTTTAAAAAATCGTGATATAAAATGATACTGAAACTCATTAAAAAATTTTTTAATTCACCCCATATTGCCACTGATGCGTAAGGGTCTACTATGATAGGGGCCAGATTTATAGGGATCAACCTGGGTGGGGAGTTGTTTGCTCACATTGCATTTAAATGTCTGCATGTCAATATGGTCGAGCAAACAGGGAGCAGGAAGAGAATTCCAAAGGTAAGCAGTCTGAGAAAAGAAGCTATCAGAATAGAAAATCTTCTGGCATCTCGGGACCTCTACAGTGGAGGGGTGTGATTTTGCTACTGGATGGATGGGTTGTAGTTATTTTCGTTGAGGGGACACAAGCGCAGTAAGTTCATTGCAGCACATTCTGTGGAAGTACTTGTAAAACAAGGGATGCAACTTTGTGGTGATGTGACAGGAGCTGGAGCTGGGTAGATAGTGCGGGATCTACTTCGCTGTAAATAATTGACGCCCTTAAACTAGTAAATTACACAATTATGTTTCTTTTCATAACAGTTTTCCAAGGTGGCTTATAGGAATAAGAGACCCCCAAAACTACCACAACAAGTGTCATTTCAGAGTTTTCTTTCTCCTAGATAAGATGCCTTATCAAGGCTCGACAGTCTAGTCTATGGCCCCACCATGTGTCGGAAGGATACCAATATGTCGGCATGCTATAGTAGAACGTCTCTTTGTGTGTTCCTCCAAAATCTGTCTGGTTGAAAAGAGAGAGAGAGAGAGACGAGCCCTCCTCATTCCTTTTATAGGGGTCCGAAGTTTTGCGTTGGTTCACTGACGTGTCGGCGTTTGACTGGCCAAACTCCACAAGCCTTCATTGTTTTGCGAAAGTGATAAGAAAGCGCATCTCAAACAACGCATAGAAAGAAAGGGGGCAGAAATTAACGCCATTTGCCTTCTAGCGCCTGTTCGGATAGCATTTTGGTTTCGCCACAAGTCTACCATACCATTATATTTAACCCATAGCCGAAGGGAGAACAGGTGAATTCATGTTCCCCAGGGATATCATTTTTAAAAGGTATTGCCATGAAAAGCTAACAGATATTAGATACTCTAGCTTTAACTTTTAGTTATTTGGTTTGTTTTTCTTTTTTTTCTTTTTTGCTAAATTATTATTTTTTAATAAGATTTTGAAAGTTAAATTTAATTATTACGGTATCTTTTCGTCATTAAATCATTAATTGAATCAAATTGTTGGTAACGGTCTAGATTAGACGCAGGTTAAGATTTTTGCGAAAAGACGATATAAAATTGTGTATGGGTGATAAAAATTCCTTTGTTTTTTTTTTTTTTAAAGATTATGACATGCTGAACGTTTTGAAGTTAAAATCAATTTAGTAGTACTCATGAAATCTGAAGAAAAAAACCTTTTTAAATGAGTAAGTATGCTAGTATAATAGATTTATTTCCCTCAGTAATGCCATATTTGATAGGATGCCATATTGAAAATAAGCTGATGAAATAATTTTAAGTGTTAAAAAGTGTTATTTTTTCTATTAATACGTAATACTAACTTGATTTTAACTCCAAAACATTCAGCATGTCATAATCTTTAAAAATATATGCAATTTTTATTGCCTGTACACAATTTTATAAAAATCATAACCTGCCTCAAATCACGACCTTTACCAAATTGTTATAAAACTATAACTAATTTTCTTAAGGTTATTAGGTTTTAATATTTATTTATAAAATTACTAGATGCAAATAGCTTTCAAAATTGTCAATCTTTTAATGCATGAAGATTTGCTAAGCATTTTAAAGTCAAAAATGATTTTCTATTCAATAGTTTAAATGCTTCCAAATTCCTTTCAAATTTCGAATGGTAACGAAGTAATTCATTCTTTTTTTCCAACTCTTAACAAAAGATTAAAATGGCTGACTTACGAAAAATCAAAATGCATTTTGGTGAATTTAATTTCGAATTCTTTTTAATAACATTTTAAATTTTCGTTTTATTCTACGCTATTGCAGTTATGATTTCATTAAACATTCGATTAAAATTAAATAAAAATAAAACTGGCTTGCGTAAATCTGTCGTAAGAGACAAAAGGCCATTTCATGAACGAGATCTCGTTTATTTAATTCCGTAATAAACTAAGAACGGTAACTCACGCGAGTTATCGTTCTTAGTGAACATGAGTTATGGTTCTTTGGTGTTCACCGGAAGTAAACTGTTTCTCATTTTGTTTTTATTCGTCATTTTAGTTTTTTCGACTTTCATGAACAATTTTTATTGCCATCCAACAATCGCTTAGCGATGGAAACGTCGAAGGTAATTACAATACTTATCTATTAACTTATACAACTATAATAAAAGAAAAACTATACATAAAGTATTTAAAATGAAGATTGATCAGCCGAAACAACACACGTGGTTTTGTTGTGATATATATATTTTTTGTTTGAAACCTCAAAAAATCATTTTAGAATCTTATATATATTTAGTTAATATTTTTTCGCTCTCCCGTTTGTACACATTACTTCGGTTAATTCCTATTTTGGTCACGTAAATTATTGAGAATGAAAACTGTGTTTCGGTATTAGTCCCAAACAACTTTTTACTTAAACCACGTTTTAGTAAAGAAAATAGCAAAATAACATTGAAACCAAGTTATAACGAGTTTTATCGTACACGTGAAACGCCGAAATGAAAACTAGGCCGGAAAAAATATAGTCGTCATCTTTATAAACAACTAAAAACATGATTTAAGTAAAAAGTTGTTTTAGAGTAATGCCGAAACTCATTTCACTCTAAATAATTTAGGTGACTAAAATAGGAATTAACCATTTTTTAAATTTGATTGTTTACAGCTCAATCTTTGATAATTAAAAGACATTTTCTTAAATTTTCTCAAAAATAGAGAGGGGACATGTATATATTGGCGGCTTTGCGTTTTTGTTATTTAATTGAATCATAAATCTATCTTTGAGAATATTTAAGAAAATGTCTTTTGATTATCAAAGATTAACCAGTAAACAATAAAATAAAAAATTGGTTGATTCCTATTTTAGTCACCTAAATTATTTAGAGTGAAATGGGTTTCGGCATTACTCTCAAACAACTTTTCGGTACTTGTACACATAACACGAATCAAACAGCTGTTGTTTTTTTTTAACCATAACCTAAGTTTTAGGGTTAGTTCGACAAAAGGCGGTTTATTTTGGTTTCGTATTGTGTAGGAGCACCAACCTTTCTGAAACAGTTGGTATAATTTGATTCATTTGTTTTTTCTCCTTTTATATAAAAAAAAAAAAACTAATCGCAAACGTTTGGCAGTCATTACAAAGCTGAAAAGTTCAAGATAACCCCAAATAGAATAAACTAGCTGTATTTACCCGGCGTTGCCCCCCGGTGGAGACGTAGCCTGGTAAAGAGATTATAGAAAAATAATTTAACTTATAGTCAAAAAAAAAAAATAGGATTAAAAAGAAAATCCTTTTAATTTCCCCATATTTTATTTTTGATCTCTATAAATATTCGATTAATTAAGTAAATAGATGAATAATAAAAAAGATGTATTAATCAAAGTTACGTATAGGCGAGAAACACATGAACATATGATTTACCTCCTTACCAGGTTTGACACAAGGTGAAGTGGAGGAGGGGGTGAAAACCAGCACACTAGGACAAACGCACTCTGGCCTACACAAAATGTCTGAGCAGCCCCCTCAGCATTCTCCGATAGGGTCGTCTCAGGCGATTAGCAGTTAACTAACCCCTTCTCAGAGAGACGGCAAAGCCTGGGAGCTTCATTGCTATACCAAATGAAGTCTATGCTGTTAATGCAACCGCCATCTTGCTAAGCAACAAAAACAAACTAAAAGGGGGAGCTCACTGTCCCACATCATATAAGGAGATGACTCAGCCCAAGGGAGACAACTCAAAGACACTTAAACATTGCTGGTGTCTTCTTGTGAAGACTACAGTTCTATAAAAAAAAAGAAAAACAAACAAAAACAAAACGAAAAAAAAGCAAAACAAATCATTGCAACAAGTCTCTCAGAATTTCAGAAGAGGCTCCCATCTTCGTCAGGCAATCCGCGACCTGTTCTCGACCCCTGATCCATTCAATTTGGATCTCCTCCTTCACCATCATTTCTTTCACCCTGGCTACATCAACTCTGAGACGCCGGTCACTCACAAGATTTGATGACTTTAAAGTCTCTACCAGAGATGTATTGTCCGTTTTACAAAGAACTTCAGGCAACCTAGGTAGTCTGAATATCTCTTGAAGCATTGCGGCTATCAACATTCTGGCATCAGCTGCTTCACTAAGCGCAAGAGTCTCTGAAGCTAATGGGCTTTTTGTTACCCGGTCAAGTTTTTTTGATGACCAACATATAGGAGCCATTCTGTTCATCTTGCCACAAACAAAGATGATAAAACCACCCTGTGAAGATCCATCCTCCATACTAGCATAGGTGGCATCTGAATAACAAACAATATTCAGATCCGAAGGTTTTCCAAGTTGGGGAAAAGATACGGATCCTGTCCTTGATTGTAACCTTATTAGCGATTTGTTTGCCTCGAAGAGTAACTTCACCTTTGGATATTTTCCAATATTACTCATTCTACACACATCAAATGATACATCTGGAAGCGTCTGGGTGGATACCCACATCATTTGACCTGTCAATCTTTTTAACTCTGTCTTCTCCTCTTGACTCAATTCATCATTTTTTCTTAATGATCTTCCTTTCTTTATGTCTATTGGGGGATAAGGCCGAAGCATATAGATTTTGATCCAAAATAATCCCATTTTTTGTTTGCTTAACATTCAATCCCCAAAATTTGAATGTTCCACTTTCATGCTTCCCAATTTTGAAAATCTTTTCCAATTCTGCGATCACATTTTTCTTAAATAAATCATTTCCACAGAATATGAAATCATCAACATGTATTGCCAGAATGCCCATCAATTCACCAGTGGCATCATGCCAAAGAAACAGTGCATTGTCATATGCTACCCTAGAATTGAAAGTGGAAATGATCCGAATGGGAGGCTTTCATTATTAGTTGAGACCCAGCAATATTATCGTCTTCGCCATTAAATGAGGACTTTTGCATTCGTACGGCAAACAGATTGATTTTTCGGCCTTTCGTTGTGGAGTCGAGTTGGGGCATCTTTTAAAAATGAGTCGGCACTTATCAAGGCTAAAAGCTTGAGAAAAGTTAGCGTCTCTTTAAGCAGGGGTTCATACTGAGAGACGTAATGGTTCTACAGATACGAGGTTCCCTGCTGTGGTTATGACTCATTCAGGGTCTTCCAAATTTAATCACTGTCCAGATACGGAACCCCTTGGCAGTAGTTTTTTCTATGTTCATAGATCAGGCTGGACATTATCTCAAGTGGTCTTTCTGGGGTGGTTCCAGTGATATCTATATATGTTCCAGTAGAGAGGTTTTAGTTGGCCCTTTGGGTGTCTTACGGTCAGACGGCTTTGTGTGCTTCTCACAGACAGATGGGTTGTTGGACCTAATGGACTCTGCCAGGTTGGACTTGTTTTCATTTGGTCGGGCTAAGCATCCTTCGTTGCAAGTCTGTTGTTCAGTAACAAGAAAACAAGTATCGTTGTGATTTGAAAAAAATAAAACTTTTCTTGTTTCAAACTGGAGTTTTGGTTTTGTCTGGAGAGAGAATCTTTCTATTGCCGCACAGACTGACACCACGCAATCGACACTGCGACAAGTGTCGCAATCGATCAACAACTTTGGATCAGCAAAACAAGCGGACGATCACGGCTTGTGCAGATGCACGTTCATAGAGAGAGGTGATTGGGATTGGTGTTCTTATCGAGACAATGTCTCTAGGTGATTACGATTGGTGTTCTTATCGCCTACGAAGACCAAAGAGTTCTTTACCTGCGCTTTTAGGTTTTCTAAAAATTTGTTTTTACATAAAATAGTGGAATTATTCATTGGTCATGTGCTCCGCCACCCACCACAGTCCAACTTCTGTTCTGAATATACAAAGGTGAGAGTCTGTCCAAATGTATACAGAGTAATTGGTTTTGGCATCAAACTTTGAAAATAATTTAGCAATTGCAAAGTGATACAATAATAGTGTTTTTTATTGTTTTGCTTTGGAAAACTTGAGATGAGGATTGGTAATTTATATTGTTTGGATTATTCGGACTAGCGTTCTCATTTTTAATGTTATTCTCACAATTCTTTGGCCGATGTAAACTACAACCTTCATTCAGGTGGGTCTTGTCGAACTCGGGAATCCGTACAGAATTTCGAATGGAACCCTTTATTTAATCCATGAGGTGAGCTTGCCCTCATTCTGTCAGCCATGACTGGGTAGAAGTGTTAAAAAAATCATAATTGTATTCCTAGTATCGCCTCCAGAAGAAAACTGTCCCTTAGAACTGATTAGCACTTAGCACTTTTATCCGTTGCACGATGGGTCCTTCTGTACAGATTCCCGAGTTCAACCTACCTCTTTATTTATAGTCTTTTGAATGCTGTCTTTAGGTGACTTGGGTCTAGGCAGATTCTTAGACTCCCATCCTTGTTGGTTCTACCACTTTTCTGGTGCTATTGTTTGCAACCATTCTATCAATCTTTTTTTTTATAGTATCTATTAATGCAATGGGAATATTCCTCTGTGCATTGATACATGTTCTTATTGACAGAAAGTTTTACAGAATCTAACAGCAATACGGATACACATGTATTATTAGTTCTTTAATTGTATTTATCTGTGTTCTCGCAGAGATTTCTTACGTTTTGGAGAGAAAAAGGAGGCCATCTGCCCTTGTGGGACAAAGTAAAAATTATAGACAGGGAAAGAAAAGTGGGGTGTAGGATATTTCAAAGAAGCAGTGGATATGTTGGCTGAAAATAGCATCCTAAGTAGGCCTCGTATAAAATTGAATACAGTATGGGAAACAATAATTATAAATAGTTGATTAGAACACCAATGTGGCAGGGGTTGTGACCGTCTGAGATTATCATCCCTACACTGATGAGAGCGAAAGCTTGAAACGCTGGCGTATGTAGGTAAAAATAATTTAATATTATTTACTTAAAATTAATATATATATATATATATATATATATATATATATATATAACTAGCAGGACCTGTGTTCCAACGTTGCTCGGGGGAAATATAAAAGAATGATTAAACTTTAAAAAATAAATATTAGAGTATCAATTCTGAAAAAAAAAAAAAGAACCCATTTCACTGTAAGTAATTTAGTAGATTAAAATAGGATTTAGCCATGTTTTTTATATGAAGCTAAAAATATTTTTCGCCACACAAACTTAGGGTTAGTGGTAGGTTTAAAGGACCTTATGTTTTGTAAGAAACAAATTAAAAGATCAGTTCTTAAAAGGCTCAACTTCTAGTAAATATGAAGTGTTTTAACGCAAATAGGTCACAGATGGACAGGAAAAGCCAAAAATTGTGTATTTGCTTTAAAACAATTTATGTCGATAATACTAATTTTTTAAATGAAATCTGTGGATAAAATTGTATTAATGCAGAGTATTTAGAAAATAATTTTTTATTTTCATTTTTATTGGAGGTCGTTTTTTGTCACACGGACTTAGGGTTAGTGGTAGGTTTAAAGGACAGTTTGACAGCGGCTTTGTTGCTGTCAACTTGAGGTAGGGGTTCACTCTCCCAGGCTTTACCTTCTTTGGGTTAGTTCATAGCTAATTGCATGAGGCGCTCCTACCAGGAAATGCGAACTTGACCTTGTGTCTAACCTCCTGCAGGGGAGGTAAATAAACATATAAAAAGTAAACATCATAATAATATCTAATATAGAAGATTGCCAAAAAAATTGTATTTCATACGACGGGGAATCTGCACGCTGGCTAAAATGAAGACAACAAATAACTAAGGTGGATGTATTTTAATAATAATAATACTTTTTAAATAGGCGTGAATATGACCCCACTCCTAAGAAAAGAAAGAAAAAGTCTTTGTTGCCATATGTGAATTATGTTTTGTTTATAATGTTATTCTGGAATAACTGAATGTGATTTAAGAAAAGTACAGTGTAACGTGTTTGTAACCCCCCCCCCCCCTTAAAAAGAAAGAAGATGCGACTGAAATAAATAAACGACGCAAACAAAATAATATTGGAATTTATTAACGTCCCTCTCACTGACTCGTTGCAGCCTTGTCCCTTAAGGGTCTCACGGATTGGCTGTCAGGCATCCCAACCCCTACTCCCTTAGGGGTCCCGTGAGTCAGCCCATAAAAACGCTTTTTCGGCCTCTTTTCGACCCACCTTTTGAACCTGATAGGATTGCGGCTGAATCCTTCTGAGACAAAGCTCTTGACGGCAGTCGCAGAGAGCCCCTACTCCTTCCTGTTACCAACCATCTTGGACTGAAGTGACTACATCTTGACAAGAGCCAGAATTGGAGGCGGGCGCACGTGCAACCTGTTACCAGAACTCCCACAAGATAAGTTTGCGAAGCACGTTTTCGCAAAACCTAAATTAACTTCCTCGTTTCTGAACTTCGAACTCACCATTTGTTGTATATATTTGCCCTCATGTTTTCTCACAAGTAAAACTGTTTTAAACTTATATATGATTGTTGTTGTGTTCCTTCTCACAAAAGCTGTTGCCCTGTTTCTATTTTGCACTTATCTACATAATTGTTACTGCATTCTCGCGTGCGAGAATTGAACTTTCTCCCAGGGATAATTAATCGCAACAATAAAGAAGGATAACAGAAGACAACCTGTCAATGTGAAAATCCGAAAGAGAGAAAGAAAGGAAACGTTTCTGAATCGATACTCCAACTCCCTTTTATGTATGACGATGATTGGTTTTTAACACATACGTTGCACATTGATCCAAACACTGGTGAAATGCATGACTTCTGCCACAATTGAGGCAGCTTTTTGCTTTCTCAGAACAAGTTGGTGGGCCTATGGCTTGTATCGCGGTGCTCATAGCTTCATTGGTATTGTTTTACATGAACCTTATTGATTTTATATGGTTGTCCGAGGCTTTTGTAAGTGTTGCTTGTATTGAATTTAGTGGCTAGTGTTTGGCTGTCTGACCAGTTAAGTTAGAACTAAATAGAAATCAGAACCCAGAGAGTTGGTAGATAAGCAGGCTGGGATTTTCTATTGTGCTTAGATGGGCAACTCCATTCTCTGGGTTCTGGTTTGTTGCTAGTCCATGAGTGGACACTCTAGTTTATAAATATTGCTTCTTCAAGCAAGAGTTTTTCTCTCAACTGGACGCCAGTTGCAGCCTTTACGTCGGTAAGTGTCTTTTTGATTCTATACGCGTGTAATTACCTTTGAAAAAAAATTAGTTCCTTCTGGTCTGGCTGGTTGTGAGGCAATAACCTGGACAATACACCGGCGGTTTTTGCTGGCATCGATTTATGAGGTTGAGCGATGATGGGTGCTTGAGTGATGTCATTACATTTCTTCTGTGTATTGGGTTCATGGAAATTCCCGAGCAGTTGTTTTGAGAGTTCAGACAAAGCATTAGGAATAGGGACTGGAGTTGCAGGAACTTCAAGTGTCATTTTGATTCTACAGCCTATATGAAGTGTCACTTGTCTTTCCTTAGCGGTTCTTTCTGAAATTTTATATGAAGTGGCACTTGTCTTTCCTTAGCAGTTCTTTCTGAAACTCTATATGAAGTGTCACTTGTTTTTCCTTAGCAGTTCTTTCTGAAACTCTATATGAAGTGTCACTTGTCTTTCCTTAGCAGTTCTTTCTGAAATTCTATGTGAAGTGCCACTTGTCTTTCCTTAGCAGTTCTTTCTGAAATTCTATGTGAAGTGCCACTTGTCTTTCCTTAGCAGTTCTTTCTGAAATTCTATGTGAAGTGCCACTTGTCTTTCCTTAGCAGTTCTTTCTGAAATTCTATATGAAGTGTCACTTGTCTTTCCTTAGCAGTTCTTTCTGAAATTCTATATGAAGTGGCACTTGTCTTTCCTTAGCAGTTCTTTCTGGAACTCTACGGGTGGGATGCTGGTGATAGGTTCTCTTATCCGTTGTCATTGTACACTTTCTGACAATGAACACCTTTGTGTCGGTCGCATCTATTCATGAAATCGTCTCGATACTAGTTTACTTTCTGTCTACACGAGATGAATTTGAGACAATTCACCTATAGTTTTCTTTTAGTCAGAGTTGCTCTTGAAATCTATTGAAGATAATGTTAGGGTAAGGGTTTTCCTTCTACTGTGATTCTCCAGGAGTTATAGTTTTTTTAATTGATTTTTTACTGTTACGTATGATCGATGACCAAACGCTTTATTACGTCGTGAAATCAGCACGATGCAAATGGGACAAAGAATTTAATCCTGTTGAAAAAAAAATTTCACTCAGATTTGAATATTTACGCAGACGGCAACAAAACAGTGACGATGACTGAACACAAAGCTTTCAAATAAATGCGATTTACTTAAATAACAAAAGAAATAATATGAAATAAACAGTTTTTTTGTGGAAAATGGATGTAAGCGCGTGTGCGTAATTTTGTTTGTAATGAAAAATTTTTTTAGCTGGATTGTTTGTTTTTGTCCCCTTTTTCACATAAAATAAAATAAAATAGTCTTTATTTTGTTTTATTTTATGTAAAAGTTTCAAAGTTAAATGTTGCTGATAATATTTACAATTACATTGTCGGTTTTTCTCTATCCTCTGATGAAAAGAGTTTATCTTTAAAAATCCATGGATTAAGGATATAAAGCTTTTTGCTCTGAACTTTTGATGTTCTAATAAATATTGTATCTTTACAATTTTTTATTCTCATCTTTCATCTCTAGAATTGATTACTCTATTCAATATATTGAGCTTTATATTATCACGATAGATTATTATTAAATGATAATTCAATTATTATTAATTTAATTCAACATTTAAATATATATATATATATATATATATTTATCCCTTGCCACATATAGTCTCGTTTTCTTGACTTGAATTATCGTATAATGGGAGTTCCGTTCTTCTCGAGATTGTTTTTCTTGAAAATAAATCAGTTCTCCATGCTGGTCTATTCTTTTCACTGTTACCAAGTGAACTCTTTCCCGGCGGAGTCTAGATTGAATAGATGTAAAGCTTTTTCGTCTAGGAATTCAGTTTGTCTGCGACGAATCAATAAGTTGGAGTTTTTCTTTGGTCATATTTATTGATATTCTGTTGTTGTTTTAGTTGTTATTCGTGTTAACAGTTGCTTTTTTATTGCCACTTTTAGCATTGTTGACAAATTTAACATATACTTCTCTCATACTTAGACTTGGGTTTCAACACGTATGGCAAAGTTATATATTTTTTTTCTTTTTGGGACATTTTATTTAAGGCATGTTTGCCTCGCAATATGTATCCTTGAACTAAAAATTACTGTTATTTTTTATTTTCTTTCTAGCGTTCCCATCACTGCCCTCCTTATTTGGGCATGTCGGCCGTTTTTCTTTTCTTTCTTTCTTTTCGGAGATGCAACTACCATCGTTCTTTTGAAAGTTTTACCTGTCCAGCATTTATAGTGAGAGGAAGGTGGTTTAAGCGAACATAATGCACTTGCATGAGCTAAGTGAAGGAGAGGGAGTTACATAGAGAAGGACGAAATAGGTTTAATTACTATGTGTGTGTATGTGTGGCTGAGTTTGTTGTGTTTTAATTATTTATTGATTTTTTTTTTACTTCTAAGAAGAGTTAAGAATGTCATATTGTCTACTCTTAATAATAATTGGTTTACTTATTGGTCTGTTTTTATTTTATTCACTATGAAATACAATTCCATTCGTTGTTTGAACAATTCTACCACATTTAGTGGCATCCAATCCATGGTAGGAATATCGCTGATAGCCATTGTAAACAAATATCTATGCCCACATGCACACAGTGAATAAGGATATAGCCTTTATCTGTTATGCATATATATATATATATATATATGTGTGGCCAGAGATGAAAATAAGTTAGGTATAATGTGAGCACTGTTCCCTGTGTATGAGGGAGGGGGTAGAGGGATGCTGTATACTGAATATTAAATATAATGGTTTTATAAAGTAATAACTCCTTCCTTTATTCTTCTATATAATAAAGTAATAGCTTTCGTACTACAAAATCAATATTTGATTCTGGTTTGTCAGGGTTTTTTGTGCAACGTTGGTGCATGTTGTTCGCAACAAAAAAGTTTAATTCAGTTTAATTTGTTTTAGAATTTTTTTTTATCCAACTGGAATCATTTTCAAAATGATACTTCGTTTTTTTTCTCAAGGTGGTAACTCTGTATTCGACAATAGAGTTACTCCCCTTTGTTTGGTTGACTTTTACTTTTTAAAAAAAAAGTCAATTAATTCTGTATTGATGAATACAGAGTATTTGTTTAATGTACTTTTTACTTTTTTTTGAAGAGGGCACAAAATCTTTTGTTACATTTTAGTCGCGTTAATTATTAATGAAAGTAAAAATAATCCTTGGCAGCACCGGATAGAGACAGCCAGTTTCCAATATTGCAAAATTGTCAATATTTTCCTGTATCTATTTTCAATTCACAAACCTATCACCACAACTTCATCATTTATTGCGTCTTAGTCATTATCTTTGTTCAGTTTTTATTTAAATTTTGCTGAATAACATTTATAGAAAATAATTGCAATCATCCTATAAGAAAAATCTGATTTTTATTCAATTTTTTTTTTCTTCCTTCTACCTATCTTATTGACTACTTAAACTCTGCCTACCCCGGCTGGTCCTGGGTATGATCTAAAACTACATCTGATGGTGAGGCCCCAATTAGAAAGTATGAAGTCACCCCTTAATTGTCATTACTCTCAGGTCCACTCCCCCCCCCCCAGGTTCCCATCTATTGTTTGCAGACTAGTTACAAAGTAAAATCTTGAAGCAAATACACTTTTACCAAAATAAAAAAATTCAGCATTAAATGACCCAAAAAGTGTTGACATGCCATAAAACAAAATTAAAAACTTCTTCATTCCTTTTTATGCTGCTGGGTTCATAATATGAATATAATTAATTTCTGCAAGACTTTCGGAATAAGCATCCCATAATTTTCCTGACTTCCAGGTGAAAACACATTCCGATTAAGTGGTAATTTCTTTCTGAAAAGAAGGTTTACCTAAAAAAAATGAAAGAATATGATACCATCCATACTATCCTGATTCGACATTTTTAGTTGCTAAATAAATATTAATTGCAAATTATGGAATTCTTTAATATTGTTATTTTATCTATTTATCTTGTCTCGTATCCAACGGTATTTTCTGCCTAATTACATTGTCACCGCCTTCAGAATTCAAATTCTTAAAATATAAATTTTTGGGGTGGGGATCAATAATTGACTCGTGTAATGACCAAATGATGACGTCATTCAAAAGTTCTTGAGGGCCAATATGCAACAGCTGTTTAGAAGAAGATATTTGGTCGTTCATTAAAAGTTCAATTTTACATGTTAAAAAGTTGATATAAACATTTACTTTATTATCGTCCTATTCTAAATAATCTGTTTTACTGCCAGATTGAAAAAGCCTTTTTGGATATAGCGGAAACATCAGCAAGTTTCATCAGATGACCTGCTGGTTTGGCAGGCTGAGAGCAGGCTCAAAGCATTCCCTTACATAATGCCGATAGAGAAGCGCTCGTAGAACCAAGTCAACTCGCAATGATCCCCACTGTGTTGACAAAGTCCCGTATGACGCGATAAATTGCTGTACTTATCTCCATGATTAAATATACATATAGGTTAAACATACTTCCTTGACCACACACATAAACACACATACATATGGAACAAGAGAGAGAGAGTGGCAACTTTGGTTGAGGTCAGTGTCCCTAATGATGGGGGCCTAAATAGAGCTGAAAGGGAGAAAATAACAAAATATCAGGGTCTAATTTATGATATGAAAAGAAACTGGAACCTCAAAGAGATTTCTATCATTCCAGTTATCATAGGAGCCACTGGACTCATGAAGAAGAACTTGAAAAAGTATTTAGCAAGTATACCTGGTGAACCAAGTGCAAGAGAAATCCAAACAACTGCACTCAAGGGAACAGCCAGAATCCTGAAAAGAGCTCTCGGTTGGAGTCTGTAAATAGCGGGTGATCGTATGGCATTTGGAAGAATGCCCCGTCCCCAGCAAATGAATGAAAATAAAAATTTTAAAAAAAAGTGAGAAAAAAAAAGAATATATATATATATATATATATATATATAGGGTGGGCAAAAATAAGGGTCCTATTTTAAAAAATTCATAACTTTTTTATTTATTGATTTGTTTTTGATTTTTTTTTTAGAATAAGTAAAGGACCCCTTCCGAAGCAAGCATGAGCCGTATTAGCCATAAGGAACGTACCCTCATTTAGAAAACATTATTTTTGCTTAAAAAACTCAAAACAGTGTAAAAAACAATACTTTAGTTTTTGTAAGTTTTAAGAAGTGTTTTTCGGCTAAAATTTGTTTTGTTTATTTAAAAAAATCTCGGAAGGGTCAGTCTACACACACATAAAGTTTGGTGAGTTTAACTTTTATTTTGTGGAAGTTATTCAAATTCAAGTTATTCAAATTTAAAGATAAGACCCTTATTTTGGCCCACCCTATATATATATCACATTTGAAAGCATGATTGTCATAATGGCCTAGCAAGAAGAAACCAGGGTTCAAAATACTTGGATCCTGAATTCGAATCGTCTGACCGATGGTTACATCATCCATACTGACGAGTGTAAGGTAACACGAAACATATTTCTATGGATATTAAAAATATTTATCAATTAAAAAAATAATTATATATATATATATATATATATATATATATATATATATATATATATATATATATACTAGTGTACAGCCTCCGTCAAAAATGACAAAAACAAAAAATAATGCTTTGCCAGTGTTTGCACCAATAAAATCATAGAATTACTCATGTAATTCCATGATTTTATATATAAATATTATATATATATATTATATATATATATTATATATAAATGGCTTAGCATATTATTATATAAATAATATGCTAAGCCACTTCATATTGGTATGTCAAAAAATTGATAACAAAGTTCAATTTTATATATATATTATCTATATAATAATATGCTAAGCCACTTCATATTGGTACGTCAAAAAATTGATAACAAAGTTCAATTTTATATAAATATTATCTATATAATAATATGCTAAGCCACTTCATATTGGTACGTCAAAAAATTGATAACAAAGTTCAATTTTATATAAATATTATCTATATAATAATATGCTAAGCCACTTCATATTGGTATGTCAAAAATTGATAACAAAGTTCAATTTTATATATATTATCTATATAATAATATGCTAAGCCACTTCATATTGGTACGTCAAAAATTGATAACAAAGTTCAATTTTATATATATTATCTATATAATAATATGCTAAGCCACTTCATATTGGTACGTCAAAAATTGATACCAAAGTTCAATTTTATATATATTATCTATATAATAATATGCTAAGCCACTTCATATTGGTACGTCAAAAATTGATAACAAAGTTCAATTTTATATATATTATCTATATAATAATATGCTAAGCCACTTCATATTGGTACGTCAAAAATTGATAACAAAGTTCAATTTTATATAAATATTATCTATATAATAATATGCTAAGCCACTTCATATTGGTACGTCAAAAAATTGATAACAAAGTTCAATTTTATATAAATATTATTTATATAATAATATGCTAAGCCACTTCATATTGGTATGTCAAAAAATTGATAACAGTTCAATTTTATATAAATATTATCTATATAATAATATGCTAAGCCACTTCATATTGGTAAGTCAAGAAATCGATAACAAAGTTCAATTTTATATATATTATCTATATAATAATATGCTAAGCCATTTCATATTGGTGTGAAACAGTGGTTTCAGCGACGGAGTCTGCACCCCGGGGTGCACTGGAATGCATCGGGGAGATCAGGCCCCACGTAGAGACAAGTGGAAGTCTGGGAGCTAGTACATATTTTCGACCGTCCGGGCCCTGATCGCTGGGGGCGCCGCGAAGTCTGAGATTGGCTCTTAGGGTGTCGTTGGCAATTAGGGAACAACAATGGGATACATTGAGCACACGCTGCCAAAAGTTTTGGCAAAATCTTATCAGAGGTGTCAACACTTGGAGGACAGAGGGAGAGGGAATAATTGGTCTCTAGGGAGATAAAGACTAAGAGATAAATTCCAAATTGTTCGTTGAGAAGCGTACCACCCCACCCCGGGAGAGGAGGTGGGACACAGAAGAAGGGATGGGGGAAAGAAAGAGAGTAAGTCAGCATCGCGCGTACCACACGACGAGAAGAGAGAGAGAGAGAGAGAGAGAGAGAGTATGAGTTATACGTTTTCGTCTTTGTTATTTGAGATGAGAAGGCGATCGCAAGTCAGTCAGATCGAAGGATTCGTTCGGAACAGACGGCCCAGCGAGAGCGCCGCGCGAACGATCGCTCTCGCTTGGCATGGCGTGGCTCGTGGCATTCCCCCACCATCGTTTTCCAACAGAGATTAACGTCTCAATTAATACCAACAGCCGTAAGAGTCCACACCCACCGGTTTGAGTAGACAAGTTATATCTCGATTAAGGATTTGCAGTCGTAAAGAGATTCACACACACACACAGAGAGAAGGAAGATAAGATAGTTAGAAAAAAGCCATTATCGAAGAATAGACTTTGGGTTAAAAACCCACCGTTCATTTTTATTAAATAATTATTGTTATGAAAAGACCTAGCCGTTTGTCGAGTTATTCTGTTATCGAGTTGTCCTGCTAAGTAATCTTGCCTTCACAGAATCACGAAGTCGTCATTCATCAGACCCGGGGGAGATTCGAGCCATCTTTCTTTTTACAGCCACTACAGACGAAATCACGAGCCAAAGAAAAGGTGTTCACAGTCAGGAAGGATTCCTGCGCCGATCGGTTCATCATTACATATTTATGTTATAAATGGTGCCGCGACCTAGGATCATGGTACTGCGAGGAGTGCCTGGCAACCTCGGGAGAAGAAAAGAACAAAGCCAACCACGGCCACAAAGAAAACAATTTTTTTTTCCGGCAAAACACCTTGGAAAAAGAAAAAATAGACAGACAAATTTAAAAAAAAACCCACGGTCACAACGGACGATTTTTTTTTACCGGCAGAGAGAAAAGTTTGACGGACATCGACACCCGTGTTTGAAAAAAAAAGAAAGATAGAAAAAGAAAAAGAAAAGAGAGAAACAGTTTAACGGGCATGTACACCCGTGGTTGAAAAAGAGAATAAAAAAAAGGAGGAAGGAAAAGAAAAGAGAGAAACAGTTTGACGGACATCGACACCCGTGTTTGAAAAAAGAAAGATAGAAAAAGAGAATAGGAAAAGAAAAGAGAGAAACAGTTTAACGGGCATGTACACCCGTGTTTGAAAAAAAAAGAGAAAGATAGAAAAAGAGATAGACTGAAAGAAAAAACGTTTTTTAGACTTTGAGATCGGTCTGGGACCGCGAACTTTTAGTCAATTGATTGAAAGGCCCAGACGGACTCGAAAAATAATAAACCAACCCAGAGACGAAAGACCACAGGAGCAGCAGAGGAGAGGGGTAAGTGACTCGTTGATTTCTCTTGTTCGCTTGCTCGGTTGTCGGTGTATCGATTGTTGTCCAAACTTTGCACACAGTTTGGGTAGTTCTGTTGTTAGGGGTGGTAAGCTAGAACGCAAAGGGAATGGGTTCGGAGGAAGACCTAGTAAATAGTGTAACAGGCATAGGGAGAGAAGAGACTAGAAAGATAGAAAGTCCGATAGGAGGGATACGAATACCCCCCCACAGAGGGGATCCCGTCGGTTTAATGGAGTGGTTAGCAGTAATTCAGAAGAAGAGGGTGATTTATGGACTAGAAGATTTAGAGATGGTGCTGCTCGCTCTAGAGGGAGCGAGGGGCCCAGTGTCGAGATTCATTGAGGGGAGGTATGTAGAGAACCCGGGGATCACTTGGACGGAGCTCCGCGAGCAGCTAGTGAGGCAATACGCCAGCGAGCGAACCGCGATTGAGGCCGTACGCGAGTTGACCCGGCTAAGGTTAAGCAATGGCGAGGAAAGGCCTGGGAGAAGGAAAACGGTGGGGGCAGGGCGAGTCCGGGGCCCCGAATGGAGAGAGGGGGCGGAGAAGATTGGGAGGCAGACTCCGATCGTAGAAGGAAGGCATGGGACCTTCAAAATGAGCACGATAGGCCCGCACCGGCCAGGCAGGTATCAGTCCGCTGGACCTGCAGGGGTGAGGGGCATAGAGCAGCAGAGTGTCCCACAAATTATGGGCGCCCACGCGGCTCGGTTAGACCGAACTGTACTAGGTGTGGTCGGTTCGGACATGAGAGTCGGTGGTGCACAGCAGCATAGATCGGAGGTGAGGAATTAGGATTCCGAACCTTAGTGTGCCACCTGACACTGGGGTAAAGAACCAGGGAAGCGCCCAGAGGCCACCCCACAGAGTATAAAAAGTAGGGTGGCCCCCAGAATGATAAGTTTAGTGAAAGATAGCGAAATTAAATGGGAAGAAGACGGGCTTGGGTTTTGTTCGCCGGTTTATGACAAACCGCAAGAAGCAATGAACCCCCCCGTAGAGAGAGATCGAATAAAACGCGACTGCTAGGTCGGTTGACGAGTCCAGCGAGTGGGAGGAGAGCGGCAAAATACCCCCCTACCCAGCTCCAGAAGAGACTGAGAGAAAATCGGTTAGCCAAAAAGGTAGAGGAATTACCTATGAAGTTACGGTAGAATGGGAAGAAGACGGGCTTGGGTTTTGTTCGCCGGTTTATGAGAAACCGCAAGAAGCAATGAACCCCCCCGTAGAGAGAGATCGAATTAAACGCGACTGCTAGGTCGGTTGACGAGTCCAGCGAGTGGGAGGAGAGCGCCAAAATACCCCCCTGCCCAGCTCCAGAAGAGACTGAGAGAAAATCGGTTAGCCAAAAAGGTAGAGGAATTACCTATGAAGTTACGGTAGAGGGGAGCAGAACGCCCCACCACAGAATAGCAGGAAAGCCAAGCCAAAGATAGTCAAGGACCTGGGGGAGAGGCCGAGGTTGTGCTGTGTCGCATTCGTTGGCTCCACCGCGCGCAGGGAGGGCCCCCATGCGTGTGCGGTGCTGGTGGTTGTGGCGCGGACAGTTGTCTTGGATGCCCCCCCCCCCGAGATAAACGGACAGATAAGGATAGAAAGAGATGCATAACTGGGACCGATGGAGGGTCGTCGTGGTTAGATCCAAATGATCGATCACAAGTAGTAATATACCTGCAGCTGGATGGGCTGTTGCCGAACGATCAGGCAGATATATAGTGAGTTGTAAAAGCAAAAGAAAGTTGAAGTAATCGACAGATGTTCGAACCACCGTGAATATGACAGATTGTGGTGCGCCTTACGAAAGGGCACAGAAGTAATGATAAGCGAAGAGAAGGATATGAGATCCTATCTAAGATAGATAGTGTTGATACAGACGAAGCAGAAGAAATCAGTGGCCCCCCGTTGCTGGGAGAGGCACTCGATGAGTAATTAGGGACAGTGTCGGGAAGCGATGAGAGAATGATTATGAAGAAATTGGAAGTTATAGGGAAGAACCAAAAGGGTTACTGTCGCATGCAGCCAGAGAAGGCGCATCGATATCGAATGTCACCGGGCCGAAGTGAGCCAAGAAGGTGTTAGTCTGAGAGAATTGTTTTTTCCCAGAGAAGGGAACGAGGAGAATCCGGCCGAGGTGGCCGACGCAATGATAGTGACGGTATGCGAACCAGACAGGTCCGTACCAAGAGAATTTCAGTTGTTGATACTGACGAGTGAGTGCACAGGTGCACAGTTGGATATGCAATCGCTAAGACACTTGTCGCCGAATATAATCATCTCGGCAGATTAAGGCCGAATTACCAAATCGTTTGAGATTACCGGTCGACCCCATCGAACAGTTATGAAAGTATTATAATGTGTTTAAATGCGTTGCATAACCAGAAGGTAACAAGCTATTAGCTTTAAAAAGATTGAGGGTTCGATTAACCCCGTCAGGAAGGGAAAATTCACGTTAAAAGGTAGAACTAGACACGGGCACGATAGGGCTTGGTCGATGTTAGTGAGAATTGTGCACATAAATAATAGGGTTAGCTTTTGCAGAAAAGACAAAGGGCGCGAGAAAGACATAGGGAGAAATTGGACGGCGCGAGCACACCGACGGCCGAGTGCATGAGCGAGGGAGGGTTACCCCTGAGTACACTTCACCCAGATCGCGAGCGGGAGCAGGAATCGCTGCCCTGTCGGAAATCCAGGTGGATGACCAGTGAAGAAGTAGAGATTGATTCCGAGGAGAGGGTGATGGTGACATAATTTGTAAGGGGCGTTGCGAGCTCCAATCTGTATTAACAAACTTTTAATTGCATGCATCATAATTCATTTTGTCACCTACCCACCTCCCAACACAGAAACCACAAAATGCATACGCACATACACACATACATACGTAGTCCTGATGTTTTAATAGACTGGAAAGAGAAAAAGAAGGACAGACCAAAAGAAAACAGAACAGAAAAAGAAAACTTTTGTTCCATTTTTTAGCTAGTTTTTTTTAATTTTTGATTATTATTGTTTTGATTGTATTACCCGTTGTTCTCTCTGTGTGTGGGGAAAGGTAACGGTCTGGGAGATGTCAATTGCAACCAAGTGACACGAAATAAGGGTGGACGGATGTGAAACAGTGATTTCATCCGACGTATCTGCCCCCTTTATGGCGCACCGATATGCATCGGAGAGATCAGCCCCCCACGTAGGGAAAGGTAACGGTCTGGGAGGTGTCAATTTCGACCAATTGACACGAAATAAGGATTGGGCGGATGTGAAACAGTGGTTTCAGCGACGGAGTCTGCACCCCGGGGTGCACTGGAATGCATCGGGGAGATCAGGCCCCACGTAGAGACAAGTGGAAGTCTGGGAGCTAGTACATATTTTCGACCGTCCGGGCCCTGATCGCTGGGGGCGCCGCGAAGTCTGAGATTGGCTCTTAGGGTGTCGTTGGCAATTAGGGAACAACAATGGGATACATTGAGCACACGCTGCCAAAAGTTTTGGCAAAATCTTATCAGAGGTGTCAACACTTGGAGGACAGAGGGAGAGGGAATAATTGGTCTCTAGGGAGATAAAGACTAAGAGATAAATTCCAAATTGTCCGTTGAGAAGCGTACCACCCCACCCCGGGAGAGGAGGTGGGACACAGAAGAAGGGATGGGGGAAAGAAAGAGAGTAAGTCAGCATCGCGCGTACCACACGACGAGAAGAGAGAGAGAGAGAGAGAGAGAGAGAGAGAGTATGAGTTATACGTTTTTCGTCTTTGTTATTTGAGATGAGAAGGCGATCGCAAGTCAGTCAGATCGAAGGATTCGTTCGGAACAGACGGCCCAGCGAGAGCGCCGCGCGAACGATCGCTCTCGCTTGGCATGGCGTGGCTCGTGGCATTCCCCCACCATCGTTTTCCAACAGAGATTAACGTCTCAATTAATACCAACAGCCGTAAGAGTCCACACCCACCGGTTTGAGTAGACAAGTTATATCTCGATTAAGGATTTGCAGTCGTAAAGAGATTCACACACACACACACAGAGAGAAGGAAGATAAGATAGTTAGAAAAAAGCCATTATCGAAGAATAGACTTTGGGTTAAAAACCCACCGTTCATTTTTATTAAATAATTATTGTTATGAAAAGACCTAGCCGTTTGTCGAGTTATTCTGTTATCGAGTTGTCCTGCTAAGTAATCTTGCCTTCACAGAATCACGAAGTCGTCATTCATCAGACCCGGGGGAGATTCGAGCCATCTTTCTTTTTACAGCCACTACAGACGAAATCACGAGCCAAAGAAAAGGTGTTCACAGTCAGGAAGGATTCCTGCACCGGGACGGTTCTCATTACATTACATTTGATGCCGTCACGGGTAGAAGAGTAAGAGTGTGGGGTCCCATGTTATATTGGTACATCAAAAAATTGATAACAAAGTTCAATTTTATATAAATATTGATTTGTCAGCTTAGATGCTATTTCAGTCTGACTTTGAAAATCTGACAAGATAACTTTATATGCTAGATTTTCTGTGCATCAACAACAGGGTGTTGTAGAAGAGGATTATTGCACTTATACAAACAGTCATTTCTAGTAATCGCAATGCAATCCAATAAGTAATATGGTTTATCTCCTGCCTTTTAAAAAAGAAAATTTTCTTTTACTTCAGTCAATTTAAATATTTTGTTTTTGTTTCGGGTGTTATCAGTAAAAGATCATTTTTTCTTCATTTTTCATCAATGCACAATGACTTCCTGTTTTGATAAATGTAGCCTTCCCATTTGCAAAATGATACACAGTCACCCATTGCTCGATTCGTTATGGGACACATGTAACCATTTTAGTTGCTTCTTTGTTTTGATGTGTCTTATCTTTGGAAACCTCATAAATATAATCGGATCTGTTTCTGAGGGTTGGCCAGTCTTTAACAAGAAGAGCTTTGTTTAGAAACCCCAAAACTGTTCCTTCTTAGGGAGGAGCTCTACTTCCTGTCCCATCCTGGCATTAGCAAAAAAAAAAAAAGAAGAAAAGTGACAAAAAACTTTCTCGCTGAATATTGGTTTGGAATAAAACTGTTTGTCTTGATCTATAATATAAAAAAGAAAGTTGTAATTCTGAGCATGTGTTCGGCAAAAGTTAGAAGCTGCTATAAGATACGCTTACGAACCTTACACCATCAGATTCAGTATGACCCTGACTTAGTTATGGTAAAAAAAAAATACCTTAGAGTGTCACCAGAGACCAAATCTGTGCATTATAAAAAATCAAAAATATTAAAAAAAATTTTTTTTAACTAGTTGTTTAAAAAACAACACTGAAACTAGCTCAAACAGGTAGTCAATCAGCTTTCTTTTCCTTGTTTTCTTTTTCTTTCTTTCTATTGTATTGAACCAGTTGTCAGAGAAAGGGAGAGGGACAATCTGAGTAAGAGGTAGAGAGAAAGGGAGAGGAGCAATCGGAGGAAGAAGGGGAGAGAGAGAGATAGATATATATATAGATATATATATATATAGAGATAGATATATAGAGATAGATATATGTATATATATAGATAGATATATAGATAGATAGCTCTTTTTAAAGTATTCTATTTTGTTATTCATACTCCCGGGCAATGCCAGGTAGCCTTGTCAGTAAACATCAATTGATTTACCACAAAATAAATAACAACTGTAAATGAATTGTAAAGAAAATGGAACAATTTTAATATGAAACATTAACATGTACGAACATGCAGGAATTTAAATGTAATGTGAACAAACATCTCGCTGCACAACTCCCCACTTAGGATGGCTCCTATAAATCCGACCACAAATCACAGTAGCCCCTTATGTCTCAGTGGCAATATGCTTTGCATGGAGTGAATAAAAGTTATTAAAAAAGTACTTGGTAAATTAAAAAAAGGAAAAGAAACATTATTTCCTGTGTAATGTTTAAAATAGAGAATTATCTCCCTTAGTTTTGATTGTTCATAAATCAGGGTTCGGTGTTTAGATTGAAAATCTATCAATGCCATGACCCAACGATTTTTGTGGCTATAAACAATTCTCAGTGAATTATAATTAGTATACATTTTGCGTTTGCATTGGATGTGTAAAATCAGACAGACAATTTACGTCTTATATATATATATACTAGCTGGCTTTGTTGACTCACAATGGCTTCACAAAGTTCGCTACTTGAAACCAAAATTTAAAATAATAAACATTTCATTAATAAATTTCTTGTAAACACGAAACAAAAAAACTTTTGCATTTATTTATATAAATAGATAAACATTAACATTTTGGTAATTATAATACAAATTTATTTATCTGTTAAATAAGATCGTAATGAAATAAAAAGAAAGAAGAAATCAATTCGCCTGAGCGATGGTGCATGTTGGAAAGGCTCTTTTAAAAGCAATAAAACGGAAAATTTAGCATCGCTAGAGTGAGTGGAGCGAAGAGGAGGAGTAAGAGAAATAGAGCACTCACCTCGTCCCTTCTGGCTCTATGAACTCTTAAACCTTTTTGATACAAATTTATTTATTTTTTAAATAAGACCATAAAGAAATGAAAAGAAAGAAGAAATCAATTCGCCTGAGCGATGGTGTGTGTTGGAGGAGAGCTCTTTTAAAAGCAATAAAAAATGAAATTTGACGTCACTAAAGGGGGGAAACGAGAGAGAGAGGGGGGGGGTAAAGAAGAGGAAATAAGAGAGAGAGAAGTAGAGGGAGGGAGGGAGGGAGAGGGAGAAGGTACCGCTCCTACTTTCTCTATGAACTCTCAAACCTATTTGATACAAATTTATTCATCTTTTAAGATAATAAGAAAGGTTTTTGTGATTTATCCATTTAAAAAAATTAAATCACTTCAATTTTGGTAATTTCAAAACAGATTTATTTATGTTTTAAATGTGACCTAAAGAAAGGAAGAAAAAAAAAGGAAAAAAACACAATTTGCCTTTTCACTGATAATTTAGAAAAATCAAGTCGGTCTGTCTACAGAAAAGAACATTTGAACACAAATGCTAAATATTTGTCGAAAAAATAAAACAATATTGCGAAACAAAGCTATTTGTTATATTAAAATTTAAAATAACCATTGAATTAATAAACAATAACCAATAATAGTTAATTAATAAAATTAACTTTTTCAAAATCAATATGCAAATTAGGTAACCATGCGACTCTAATATTGCATATACATAAACAATATATAAAAAAGATGGTGCGTCTATTGAATAATCTGAATTAACTTGAAATATGGCGGTTTGACTTTACTGTTCGTGCGAGAATTGGACCAAACTTTTGCATTTATTTATTTAGATATATAAGAAATAATACTATACATATATTGCGTCAGTAGATGTAGAACAGTTGAGGTAGCAGGTCTAGTTCACAGGGGAAAGCCAATGAAAAACATGGGAGGAAATAATAAAAATCGACTTGAGAGATAGAGGGATAAATAAAGACCTGGCCAGAAATAGGTTAGTTTGGAAATCAATTTCTTAAAGCTGTCCAACACATACCAACATGTAAAACGGACGTTAAACCGAATATGATTGTATATATATATATATATATATATATATATATATATATATATATATAATATTTATGAATAAATATTAAATTATTAATACCTACAGACGCTAGCGTTTCAAGCTTATTGCTCTCATCAGTGCAGGAAAGTAACAATTTCAGACGGTCGGGAGGCGCGAACCTGGTTCAGAGAGTCAGCCTAGAATCTGCAAGCAGTCGCCATATCCACTCGGCCAACAGAAAGTGTCACATAATTAATGGAAATTAAGATCTATATGTACCTAGAAGCGGGCACAGATAGAAGACTAGTCGAGAGTGTTCAACGAACGTATTCAGAACTTTGCATTAAAGCTTTTTGACAGTCTATTTTTAACATCCCCGAGAGTGTTCAACTTTAATTTCTTAAAGGGGCTTAGTATAATATTTATAAATAAATATTAAATTATATATATATATATATATATATATATATATATATATATATAAATATTTGTTTATTATCTATGTACGTATACGTTTCGTCCTTTTATAATCGGGACTCATCAGCATAGATATATGACTATTCACTACTGGTCATGCGATTCGAAACCCCGGATTCCAAGTATTTTGCAACTCAAATCCCAACACCTGAAACAACTGGGCCACCGCTGAATAGCGAATAAGCGGTGATAATTTTAACACTTTATCCGGCGGCTTGACGTCATAAGAGCGTTCAACTTAATGAAAGGAACAATGCATTTATAGCTAGCGACGTCATGCTGTGTTAATACCATCTAGAGGGTTTTTCTAGGAGCTCCAAATAATATATATATGTGTGTGTGTGACAGAGAGAGAGATGGACTGCAATTTTTAAGTTATTCTATAAACAAATAGTTACATCCCAGCACTCTGCTTTAGCTCAGTGTAGTTTCTGGGTATTGTGCTATGACCTTCATACTTTTGTATAATTGTAGCAGAATTTTCTGATAAATTGTAACTGGGCAATTTTCTTGAATCAACATTTTATTGCTTGATTGAATCAGATGTTGAGTCGAGGTAAACATAATGTGGAAATAGAGTTGAGAAATGCCATAGAAAATTATAAAAGAATTAACAAAGAATCTAAATCGAAAATTACTAGTAGGTTGTTCCAAAAAAATAATGGCCGCCTGAAGCGCTGGGTTTTAAGAAGTCATTTTAACACAGAATTTATAGATTATTTCTGGTAAATTTTTACATATATATAATAATTAATGTGTTCTCAATAATAATTTGTAACTTTATTTAGGTAGAAAGTATTCTTGAAGCATAGAAGACCCTCAATTATGAACATGACAGAACATGACCTTTGTCTTCTTATGTTGCATGAATTTAAATTTGGGCACAATGCATCTGAATCTTTTGGCAATATCGATAGGGCATGGGGAGATTGATCCACAAGCGATTGGACGGTACGAAGGTGGTTCCAGAAATTCCATAGGGGGAGCCTTGAAGATGATGAAGGTAGAGGACGGCCGTGTAATCTTGACAATGAACAATTCGAAGCACTTGTTGAGAAATGTCTCAGACACTTGCTGTCAGAACTGCAACAGTTTCACGTCCTATACAGAGTATAGGAAAGGTGAACAAATTTTCATGAATAAATATATGTTTCTGAAATTGGCCATTATTTTTGTAACGACCTAATAAAATTAAAGAAAAGAAGGAATTCCTAAAACTTGTTTTTTTTTTGTCCGCTGACACTGATTGATGGACCTCTGACAGGGAAGACACTCACAGTTGATACCTTGACCAGAAAGTGGTTATTGAAATCAACATGACAGGAGACAATGTCTCATGAAATCTCTTTTTTTCAAAGCAAGACTCAATATTTATTCCAAGTAGAAGTATGAGAAGGCGATGTATTCCTGGCTTTCTGATAAAATAATTTTTGGGTGCTTTTTTTTTCTTTCTCTCTTCTCTTTATTAAAAGATAAGTTTGGTCTTCACTGAGAGAGTAAATGAAGACTGAAGATCAGTCAGAGTGTTACATTCTGCTTGCTTTCTGTTGACAAGGCATGCGGGATGGTCTGCCCCATAGTGGTGGTCGTTGCGGTCACCATCATCACTGCTGTAAGCCGACTGCTGACAAAACCATGCGGATGCCTGTTGTTGGGTTTTTAACAGTTTTATTAAACATAAAACAAAAGACAGAAATTACTGTATTGTGTACGAGAGAGAGAGAGAGAATGAAGGAATCAAAGAGAGATTTTGTGAGGCCATTTTGAGCTACTGCGACCCCTTCCCGCGGTTCCCCACCTAATGGCAGAGTGCAGACTGGCGCTTTTTCACATCTGCTTCTCTTGGTGAGTCAGGAACGAGAGACCGAAACAGCCACGAACGGACGTGACGTCATCTCCGACCTCCACCTTCACTCCTGCCACCTTTCAGGGCGTCCTGCCACCTTTGCCACCCCCCCTCACTATCTAGGCGAATACAAAAGAGGGTAGGGAGATTTTTTTATATATATGTCAAGTGGACATTGATAATAAGTCAGAAAGTCATGAGTTAGATAGTAAGGGAATTTGTTGACGACATTTTCCCTATCTCCTTTCTGTGGATAACCAATTTTTCCATTTAGCGAATCCTAATTATTTTTCACCTGTAAAATATCAACTCATTTCACCACCAACATATAGTTGCCCTAAGAAGACAAACGTCTGTTTTTGTAGCAGTACGACAGCATTCTCTAAGCCAACATTAACTAAAAGTTACCTAGACTCACCATACAATACTATAAGTCCATTCTTTTTTATAACTTTATGGCAATTCTTGTTTCTCTGCCCTAAATAAACCTGTTATGTAACCAAGAGTGTTTGTTACCAATTGTAAAAAGTAAATAAATAATTAATTCTTGACCATACTAACTTTTCTCAGTCAAATTCTTTCTCATATTTTTGTTTGTTAACTCATATTCACATATTCAAATTTACACCCACACAGCATGATTCAATAACTGACATGGTCACTTCAGTAACCAAGAGTATTTTTTACCTAATCAAGCTGATTAGATCCCATCCCAAATAGCAGTATCCATCTGAGAAGAAGAGACAAACGTTGCCACGGCTCTGTGAACAACTATGGTTATTAAAAATGTACACGATGAACATTGGTTTTATCATTAGACAATGACAATCACGAACCTAACACCGTTTTATCCGAGGATTATCAATATCAATTGGGGATGGCGAGACCTATTCATCTCCAAATAGATTGGATGACGCACGTGCAGTGGTGCAAGTTTTACAAGATTGGATGACGCACGTGCAGTGGTGCAAGTTTTACAAGATTAGTTAGCTTGCTGATCTTCAAGTCGGACATTCTAATTACGCCAGGATTTGGTTATTAATTGCATATTTCTATTTTCACATTATCGACTGATAAATGGACAGAAGGCCATTTGTGTTTTGATGAACAGATTAGAAGAAGGAGACCCGTGGAAATTCTACAGTTACAGAAAATAAGTTTTAACTTTATTATTTAAAATTTTTATCTACTTAAATTGTTTTTTTAGTTTTATTTATTTTATGTGAGAAATTTGTTTTTTTAATATCAACTCAGCTTGTGTCTTTCAATCGTAGGTGTGTCTCTTTTCTTCCTGAGATTCTCATGGATGACTCTGCTCTTGAGGAAGAATCGACTCTGAAACTTCTTGGTCTTTCTCTCTTATCAATTCTTTTTTGGAGTTCATACATTAGATCCATTGCTCTTTCATACATTAGATCCATTGCTCTTTCATACATTAGATCTATTGCTCTTTCTGCTTCTCCTAAAGTCGGTTATCTCTATCGCTCCAAACTCTTTCTCACACCTGGGGCTATTCTCTATCTCCACAAATCGACTATCAGACCATGTATGGAGTACTGTTGTCATATTTAGGCTGGTGAATCTTTGTCCCATTTGAAGGCTCTTGATAAGGTGCAGAAACATATCTGTAATTTGATTGGTCACACACTTTCTTCTTCTCTGCACCCTCTCTCTCACAGACGTGATGTTGCTAGTCTCAGTCTTTTCTATAAATACTATTATGGCATGTGTTCTTCAGAATTATGTGATCTATTCCCTGCTTCTTTTGTTCCAGCTCATTTGACTCGTTGGTCTAGTGGTCTTCATCAATTCGCTGTTTTGATACCTCATTGTAATACAGCTTCCTATTCAAGTAGCTTCTTTCCAAGAACTGCAGGCTTGTGGAACTCTCTTCCTGCTGACTGTTTTCCTCCTACCTATAGCCTTGGTCTTTTTTAAGACTAAGGTCAATAGGCATCTCCTGTCTTTGCGATAATCATCTTTTGTTTTTGTTAGCTCCTTACATCAATGGCTTCATGTCTTGTCTGGAGCGATTTTCAATTTAAAAAAACAACTGAGTACACAAATAATAGAAATTGAGAATTGAAGAAATTTTTTTTTAATTTTTGATAAAATTAATTATTTTAAAAAAATGTTATGTAATTGTTCTGTGTCGACTTTTATGGTTACCGTTTATTCTAATAACTAGTTGTATCTACCTGGTGTTGCCCGGGAGTCTATTTACTTTCATTTTTGTTTCACTTTTATTATTGGAAAAAATCTGGTTCGCGCCCCCAGGGGCTCAAAAGCCCCCAAAATGGCAAAAAATTACCCTTTTCTCCCATAACGTTTGATCCATCCATTCAATTTTTCTGAAACTTGGCCAAAATGTAGAGGCAATTGTTCTGGATATAAAATGAGCATCCTTGACCTCAGAAAAATTTTGGTTCGTGCTCCCAGAGGATACAATGGGGATCAAAAATGCCCCAAATTGCCCAAATTTATTGCATTTTACACTGCCACATCGAGTCACATACAGAGGGGGACCACGCATACGCGGCTTGTTTTAAATAGGATTTATAAATTTAAATGTATCGTTTGGTCATTGAATTAGTATGGTTATAAAACTATAACCAATTTTGTTATGTTAATTTTATTTTAATCTCTATTTATAAAATCATCCGATGAAAATAACTTCCCAAACTTTCAATCATGAGGATTTGCTAAGAATTTTAAAGCCAGAAATCACTTGCTATTCAGCAGTTTAAAGGATCAAAATAATTCATTTTTTTTTTTAACTATTAACAAAAGATTAAAATGGCTGACTTGTTTACGAAGAAACCAAAATACATTCTGATGGGTTTAATTTTCTAATGAAATGAATTTTTTAAATAGGATTAAAAAAATTTTTTTTTGTTATTTTATGCTATTGCAGTTTTGATTTGTATAAATATTTGATTAATAGTAAATAAAAAAAAAGTCACGTAGAGGTGAGAAAAACACAGACACATGGGAAGTGGTCACACCATTTTATTAATATAGAGATAAATAGCGAGAACGATGCGTATGTAGATAAAAAGCAAACCTCTAATTGTATCACAAACCAGACTTGTTTAAAGTGCAAAAACAGGTATATGTAAATTCCCTTCAATTTCAATTTGTGATATCACCTTTATTTATTTGGGTTATTTTTTTAAAATTTAAGTGCAAAGAAAATTTAATCTTTTCATGTTATAAATGTGCAATTCTTTCTCTTGTGACATTCAGTTTAATTTTCCAGGTTACTATTTTCGGTGGCAGACGATTTATTTTTAACGTTAAAAAAATGCGGGCGTTTTTAAAATTTGGTGTGCACGATATTGTGTATCGCTATGCATATATTTAGTAAGATGCTTAACACCTTGTGTGTTCGAATTGCAGTCTCGTCTTGAAATTTGTTTATATATTATTTATATGTTATTAATATGTTATTTATATATTATTTATATATTATTTATATATTATTTATATGTTATTTATATGTTATTAATATGTTATTTATATATTATTTATATGTTATTTAATCTAAATTAACTAATTAATAGTTTCCCAACCTAATTTGAAGGTATAAAAAGATTATCGCTGACTTAAAAAATTAAGTAAATAGTAATTACCCGCCCCACAGTGGGCTGGGGGGTGGACATTAGGCAAAAACGAATGTCGGAGGAATTGCTGATGTTTGGTGTTTTTATAAACTACTTTATATTCCTGATTCAACAAAAAAAAAAGTAAGTCAAATCGTTAAACGGTTGAAAAAATATGCAACATTGAATTCGCGATATTTCGCATTTTTCTCCGGCTCACGCAAAACATCCACGATTTTTCCCCCAAAAATTATAATTTTCAGATTTCCATGATTAAATTGCAAAAATCAGTGTGGAATTACTTATTATTGCATGTTTTTTTGTTTTATTGATAACCATTTGTGAAAATGCAAAAATAGACTACTTTGGGACCCAATTTGTCGATTTTTAGCTCTTTTTATGAAAGAAATTAGGAAAATTTGAGCTAAATTTCCCTCTTTTTTGGTTCAAATTAGCGATAAAATTCTATATTCATCAGAAAATAACTTTTAAACCGGGATAGGGCACATACCAAACCATATATGTTTCTGAAAGCTATGGAGGTATAGATTATGAAAAACCAAGCAGATCTATGTGCCCTATCCCGGATTTTTCAAAAAACAAGCCGTAGTCCCCCTCCACAAGTACACTGAAAACGAAAAAAAACTGAAAATGTGATCTACAATTGATAAAAATGAATTAGGGGGCAAAAGTTTTTTTGTTTTTTTTTAAATTTTTTTGGTGAAAATTCAAGAACACAACGATGCAAACAATGTATCTTCTTCATTCTCGACGCTGAAATGCACTTTCTTTGGGCAGTACCGTGTATGGTGTCCTCTTAATTCGCACAGTTTACAAAACGGTTTGGCTTTCAGTCGTTCAGCATTCACTACTGGATCAGATGCCAACCACAACCAATTCAGAGTGTCCGTCAGGTTTGCATCTTGGGAAATCTTCCGTGACAATGTTTTTCTGATGTTACGAAGAATTTTGTTGCACGCCTCGAGACCTGATTCATCCAAATTTCCAAGTCCATGTCCATCATTATGCTGAATCAACTCCCAAGAATGAGCCAACACTTTATGTATCGATGGTGTAATACTGATCCATGGTCCTGGAAGATTCTTATAGATAACGCGAGGAAATTGAGTCAGGAGAAAGACATTTGTATCAATACAGTATTGTTTATACTTCTCGACATCAACTTTTCTTTTCGACGACAGCACTCGGAGGATAATGGAGAAACGCTGACCAAGGACTTCCATTTTAGATCGATTTGCCTCAGGTACTGAATCCGTCACCAATTTCCGAACAGCAACATCGTGGAGGAGTCGTCGGCAGTTGTTTCCGGTAGTTGTTGTCCCAGTTTGACCAGTCGCATCAGCATAATCCCATTTGATTCCAGTGGCATCTTTGATTTTCTGCTGAAGATCTGTTCGAGCCTTTTCCAAAAATCGATGATTATGGCTGGCCTTTGACCAGTCAAACACACAAGCGACAAGATGAACGATAATTTTCATAAACATGTCAACTGAACGCATGAGACCATGGAGTACTTGGATGGAAACAACTTGGTTGTTTGCAATGGGTCGAGCAGTGACACCAGCACGTACATCATAATCGTCAGTGCGTTTCAGGAGAGAACCATCTTTTTGTTCCAGATCATTGAAGATTGCATGCAGGGAAGTGATGTCACGTGTGATATTGATGCCGTTCTGAATGAACTCGATGTCTAGGCAATCAATCCTCTTTCGAGTGGTGACACAGATCACAATATGCACCTCCCAGACCAAGATATATGTTGGAAGCTTTTCTGTCCAGGCAGTATGAAACGTTGGTCGACTTAACATTCACGGCTCTGTTTTCCGGCATCTCAACAACAAAACCTTCACTTTAAACTTTGGAGATGTCGTTGTTGAACAATTGAAGGGACTGCAGTGTTTCAGATGATTCTTTGCCGGTGTGGATCATTATTGGTCTTTGAGATCTGGGTGAATTCGGAGAGGGCTCAGTCCAAACAACTTCGCCATGCTGGTCTTTCAGCTCAAGTGGGCACACAACAGTCAATATCAAATTGTTCGTTTCATCATTGTTGACCTGGTTGAAAATACTGTGTCCTCCACTTCCATCAAACCCAAATTTACATTTTAGGGCAAGATGCTCCTCTTTGATTGGAGGAATGGTTTGCAACACTCTCGCGATGATGGACTTCAAAGCATCCACATAGTTGAAATATATACCGTGCCAAAACACTCCAGTATAATATTGAGGTATGGGAATCACCACTGGTGTCACCTCTCTTTGTCTCGTTCGCAAGTGTATCCAAGCTGGGAGGATGTCATGCCCAGCTGATTTCAGAACATTCTTTTGGGTGGTGTAGGCGTTTCTCCCCAAATTGCAGTCCGTATACAGAACCAATGCCGTGTCAACAGGAAGTTTCTCGCTTGTGTCACGTGTGGACTTGCTCCAAAGAGCATTACCAACATCTCTCGACTCCCGATCAGGGCAACGAGTAAGGAATAACCCCATCAATTGGGAAGAAGTCACTTTCTCCTCTGCAGCCACTGCCTGAATTTTCGCCCAGATATCATCGGTTCTTCTCAACAACTGTTTTAGGCTGCCCAACTCTTCAAGGGGCCTTTTCCTGGATGCAGTTTGCGTCGAGGGGTTCTTGTAATAGCGGAACACAACATTTTCAGCTTCACCTAGTGAGCTCAACTCATCCCAGTTAACAGCAATCCGTTTATCTGTATATCGTCGGTTCTTCAGCGAATGGTATCTTTTGAGCGACTTCTTGACCTCGTCTTTCTGCTCCTCTGTTAACTGGATGAGATACTTTTGCTCCAGCAATCGAACACATGCGGTGATGGATAGAGGATCTCTAGTTTTTGAATCTTCTACAGTAAACACTTGGAAAAGTGCGTTATCGCTGACCGCTTCCATTTTTGATAGTAACTCCATCTAAATAAACAAAACAAAGATTTGAAGATTCTGTAGTGATTTCCTGTAAAATGCTTTGACAGGAAATTAAAGTGTGTAAAAAGGTGTGCAAATGAAAGAAAAGAAGTGTGTCAAATACTACTTCATGTCACATGTTACCAGATTTTTTTGGATTTTTTAGAAAGGCCCTCAGATTTCGCTTCTAACGAGCCCTCACTGGGCTTCTATGATCAATTTTGTGCCAAGATATGGCCAAAAATGTGATTTTGGGCCATTATGCCCAAATATGGAAATTCGGTCCCAGACCCCCAAAAAATGGATTTTATGAATTTTTTTGATTTTTCCGAAAAGCTCTTGAAATTTCGCTTCTAACGAGCCCTCACTGAGCTTCTATGATCAATTTTGTGCCAAGATATGGCCAAAAATGTGATTTTGGGGCGTTATGCTCAAATATGGAAATTCGGCCCCAGACCCCCAAAAAATGGATTTTATGAATTTTTTTGATTTTTCCGAAAAGCTCTTGAAATTTCGCTTCTAACGAGCCCTCAAACAGCTTATATGGACAAGTAAAACTAAAGTTATGCCCAAATGTCCTCCAAAAACCTGTTTTGGCCCACTGTGCGCCCCCCCCCCTCTTCTTACGTTTACAAAAATTCTGACGGACGGACGGACAGACAGACAGACAGACAGACAGAGGAAAGGGGCCATTCTTCAATATGGTGGGCTTAATATAGTGTTTTAAGTTGTCTTTTACAAAAAAAAAATCCAAGTTGAAAACTTCAGCGAATGAAATACTAAAGAAATTTTTGCCCTATTATCAAATTTTATTTCTGGTCCAACTCTGCATTTATTTTATTAATTTACTATTTTAAAAAAATCTAGTACGCTATGAGTCATTAAGAAAATTCAACGTGTTGTTGAAATGATTCTTATATGAGATGCGCGTTTGTGCCATTTTTTGCACGTTTTTTTTAGGGGTAATGGGATTTTGTCCAATATTGACATCACATTTAATTTAATAATTATTAATTAATTTTTATTTACCACAAGATTACATTTGTAAGGATTGTTCATTTGTTCAAAGCTGCATTTTTAATTATACACTGAAAATTGGCTTCTGGATCAATATCACACGAGATAGCAAATTATCTAATTTCTAATGAATTGAGCTACCCAAAATAAATTTGGTACCGTTATATTTTGCAAAGATTTAAAAAAAAGAAGTTTTTAGATCTAATAGAAAATAAATTTTTTGTTTGAGATACCTAGTTATAATAAATACTAAACTAATTGTAGGAAAATTTGCATGCGGGTGTGTAAAAAAAAATGTATAAAACGATATTTTTTATTTGTACTGAATTGAAATTCTCCTGAAAATGTGATTTCGTTTCTTTTATTCAGAGGAAAAGAGTTCAACAAGACGATGAGAGCGACGACAGTGATAACGAGAATTACGTCCCTTATGTGTCGATCAGCGAAAGAAAAAAGAGCGAGGTAATTACTTTTAACACGTGTATTCATGTTATCGCTTTCTTAATGGTTCTTACACATCATCATCATCATCACATATTCAGTTTAACATCCATTTTACATGCTGGCATGCATTGGACAGCTTTTAGAAATTGACTTCCAAACTAACGTATCTCTGACCAGGAGTTATTTATCCCTCTTTCGCTCAAGTCCATTCCTATAACTTCCTCCCATGTTTTTCTTGGTCTTCCCCTATTAACTCACCCTGCTACCACAACTGTTCTACATCTACCAATCCAAAAACTTTTATCCATTCTTCTAACGTGACCATACCATCAAAGTCTCCTGTTCTGCACACATCTCCCTATACTGTCCAAATTTAATCTTCCTCTGAGGTCCTCAGATCTAAGCTTGTCTTTAAAACTCACATTACACATCTATCGTATCATTCTCATATCATTTCTCTCCATGCAACACGTCTTCAACCTTTACTAGCCAGATTTCACTTCCATACCACAACATATTTGCTGTTAACAATACTACATCATTGCCAACATTTTTATTTATGAATATTAATAAAATTGAAAATATAAGCCATTAACAATGCAAGATTAATTTATTTTTTTTTTTTTTCACATTAATCTTATTAATTTCGGAATAAAATTCCATCATCAGAGGTGACCAGTATTGAGTAATTTTTATTTTTTATCAAAAACAAGAATAACCAAACTTATTTCTTTGTTACTTGATAAACGTCTCTCCGCGCTGGTGGTGTTGGCGGTTATGATTCAAATTCCGATGTCGAACGAAAAAGAGTGTGGCTCGCTCGTGTTGATAAAGTAATATGAGTTGGTCGTTCATTTAAAGCTTATATTTTCAATTTTATTAACAAATCCAGCAATGCTTTAAATGAACGACCAACCCATATTACTTTATATATAAGATAATTTTAACTAGTGTGAACGTGTGTCTTTGTGCATTCGCTGCACAGACTGTGATCGTCCGCTCGTGCCGGTCCAAAGTTGTTGCTCAATTCTGACGCAGGTCGCAGTGTCAGCCGTCTAGTCTCAGTCAGTGAGGCAACACGAGAATTCTTCCTCCAAATAAGAAAACAAGTCGCAGAGGTTTATTTTTAGGTTACAATGGTACTTGTTTTTGAACAATGGTACTTGTTTTTGAACAATGATACTTGTTTTTGAACAATGGTACTTGTTTTTGAACAATGGTACTTGTTTTTGAACAATGGTACTTGTTTTTGAACAATGGTACTTGTTTTTGAACAATGGTACTTGAAAATGAGAGATTCTTGCCCGAATCAAAACACAAGTCCAAGGGTCATCTTGTTTGGAGAGGCACACACACCCAACTGACTGTCAGACCCCAGAAAACAAAATGGACCGTGTCACACGCAGAGAGCCAGCTCTCACTGACCTGCCCTCCCCTGCCCATCTGCTGAACTTTCAACCGGAAATCCTCGATGTTTGGTTTTTTTCTTCAGTCATTCTCAGCGGGTCACCAAAACTGACTACATTAGTCTTCCCTCTCAGCCCATCTCCGTTCTATCACCCAGCAACTGACCACTTGAGGTAATGGCCAGCCTTATCTGTGAACACAAAAGAATCTACTGTACAGAGGTTCCGTATCTGCACAGCCATTAAATTTGAAAATCCTTGGATGAGTCATAACCACAGCAAGGAATCTCTGTTTTAAGCGAGACTTACTTTTTTTCAAAGAGAAATCAAATTCTGGGTGGTCCAATCCCAATTCAGAGATATTCTCAATTTCTTGTGTGACCTCTTTTCTCTTAGCCGAACATCTCTCACCTGTAGCAAGTCTGTTATTCACATGCACGGCAGAAATGTGACCCACTAAATATGCCACCTAGTGCATGTTTACACTAGCAAGACCGCATGAAAATTTCACGGTTGGTGTCTTGGCTGCCAATACACATGCGCAACATCAAATTAGGGTTACGTGTCAGGAAATTGGGGTTACGTGTCAGGAAATATGGGTTAGGGTTACGTGTCAGGAAATAAGGGTTAGGGTTACGTGCTAGGAAATTAGGGTTAGGGTTTCGTGTCAGGAAATTAGGGTTAGGGTTTCGTGTCCGGAAATTAGGGTTAGGGTTTCGTGTCAGGAAATTAGGGTTAGGGTTTTGTGTCAGGAAATTAGGGTTAGGGTTTTGTGTCAGGAAATTAGGGTTAGGGTTTTGTGTCAGGAAATTAGGGTTAGGGTTACGTGTCAGGAAATTAGGGTTAGGGTTACGTGTCAGGAAATTAGGGTTAGGGTTACGTGTCAGGAAATAAGGGTTAGGGTTACGTGCTAGGAAATAAGGGTTAGGGTTACGTGCTAGGAAATTAGGGTTAGGGTTTCGTGTCAGGAAATTAGGGTTAGGGTTTCGTGTCCGGAAATTAGGGTTAGGGTTTCGTGTCAGGAAATTAGGGTTAGGGTTTTGTGTCAGGAAATTAGGGTTAGGGTTTTGTGTCAGGAAATTAGGGTTAGGGTTTTGTGTCAGGAAATTAGGGTTAGGGTTACGTGTCAGGAAATTAGGGTTAGGGTTACGTGTCAGGAAATTAGGGTTAGGGTTACGTGTCAGGAAATAAGGGTTAGGGTTACGTGCTAGGAAATTAGGGTTAGGGTTATGTGTCAGGAAATTAGGGTTAGTGTTTTGTGTCAGGAAATTAGGGTTAGGGTTTCGTGTCAGGAAATTAGGGTTAGGGTTTTGTGTCAGGAAATATGGGTTAGGGTTTCGTGTCAGGAAATTAGGGTTAGTGTTTTGTGTCAGGAAATTAGGGTTAGGGTTTTGTGTCAGGAAATATGGGTTAGGGTTTCGTGTCAGGAAATTAGGGTTAGGGTTACGTGTCAGGAAATTAGGGTTAGGGTTTCGTGTCAGGAAATTAGGGTTAGGGTTTTGTGTCAGGAAATTAGGGTTAGGGTTTTGTGTCAGGAAATTAGGGTTAGGGTTTCGTATCAGGAAATTAGGGTTAGGGTTTCGTGTCAGGAAATTAGGGTTAGGGTTTTGTGTCAGGAAATATGGGTTAGGGTTACGTGTCAGGAAATTAGGGTTAGGGTTACGTGTCAGAAAATTGCATCACAAACAGGAAGTAGTAATTTCCAAAACAGAAATACGATGATGATGATGATATGTCATTGATTTCAAATTTTAAGTTATGTTATTTCTTTTATTTTTAGATGAAGGTGTTGCACAAACGATTGGGCGTTGTTGCACCAAAGCCGTCCTCCAAGACTGGCTTAGTTCTCAACACGGCAAGCACAAGCATTGGTGGCACCAGTCTTGGCGGTACAGGCTTTGGTGGCACCAGCCTTGGCGGTACAAGCTTTGGTGGCACCAGCCTTGGCGGTACTAGTCTCGGTGGCACGACCATCAACAGTGCGAGCAGTGTGGCCCGATTGTTACTGCAGCAGCAAAGTGACCAGCAGGACGATGACCAGAATCTTTGGCGGAAAGAAACAGAGGAAGATGAGGAGGAGGAAGAGGTTAATTCTGGGCCCAAATCCAATGTCAGCCTGCTTGACCAACACAGTGAATTGAAGAAAAAAGCCGAGGGTAAGAATTGGTAAATTATTGTCATAAAAACAGGAGGGAGGAGAAAAACAAAAAAATATCACTCTTTTTTTTCTTTGTTTTCTTTCCCCCTCTCTCTCTCTCTCTGCTTTTCTTTTTCTCTCTCTATTTCAACTTTGTTTTCTTTTGCTCTGCTTTCGTTCTCTCTCTTTTTTCTTTTCTCTCTCTCCCTATATGTTCTTTTCATTTTCTTTCTCTTTATTCTTCTCTCTCTCTCTTTTTCTCACCGTCTTCTTTTTCTCTCTGTCTCCTTTTTCTATCTCTTCTCCTTCTTTTCTTTTTGTTTATAAAAATAATTTTGTTTGTGACAAAAATGTGTTAACATCCTGAGTTATTTCCTCGCTAATCACTTCATTCCATACAGACATCAATTTCCCTTTAAACAACCTCTCACGTACATTTATATACGATTCCCGTCATAATAGGCATGAGTTCCTACTTCTCTCCTGCTATGGACAAAATAGCAGTTTGTTTTCAATTATTTGTTTACAAAAGATTTTGTATTTTAACATTGAATACCCCCCTCCGCCTGAAAAAGGGGTTGATGTGCTGTGAAACTAACAAAGCCAAAATCAGATAAAATTAAACAATTTTTTATGTCATTTTTTTTTTTTTTTCCTAAAATATTTTTCTAATTTCTTTCCATGCTTCTTTATTTTATTTTCAGCTCGAAAAGAAACGGCCCGAGAAAAGATGCTGAAAGAAGAAGAAAAGATTCTAGAAAGTGTTGCTGAGAAAAAAGGTAATTTTTATTTTTGTCGTCTTCTTTTTTAAGCCGCGAGTCATAACCTTTGACCCTCCAATCTTGAAAGATGTGCATAACATTACCCCCCCCCCGGATTATAATATTTGTTTGACTTTTTTTGCTCTCGACTCAAGTTTTTGTTTCCCAATTCACATTTTATCTTGGACATCAATTTTTTTTTTTTTCAAAAAACGATCACAATTCAAATGGATAAATACTTACCCTATTTTCTAACTGCTCGTTTTTTTAATCTTTTTAAAATTCTTTTTTAACGAAATACTGTTGCAATATTTGACGTGTGTTTGGAAAAAAACAGAAAATTCTACTTAAGAAAGCGGAAATTATCACTAGAAATCTAAAGTAGAATTTAAACCCCCGGGCCTAACTAATAAAATAATACTTTTTAGCCAAAATTTGACGTTACTCATCAACATAGTCTCCTTAGGTGATACACTGATTCCAATGCTGCTCTAACAATTCAATGCTTTTTTTGTGAAACGATTTGTCTTTGGCCTCAAAATATACCTCAGTTTCCAATATCATTGGAACCAGATCTCTTTCTCTGAGGCATTCTTTTGAGGTCTGCAAACAGTCAGTAGTCGCTGGGGGTCAGATTTGAAGAATAAGGATGATCCTCGCACCTGACATTATCCTATATCTCTATAAAGCCACCATCCGCCATGCATGGAGTATTGTTGCCACATCTGGGCTGGTGCATCATCTACTAGTCTCTCCCTCCTTGACAAGGTCCGAAAAAGAGTCGCCAACCTAATTGGACCCTCACTGTCCCATCGCCGCAATGTAGCATCCTTGTGCTTGTTTTACAAATACTCCAATGGATTATGCTCCGATGAACTGGGTACTCTGGTGCCCCTTCGACGTAAATTCACTAGACCAACTCAACAATCAGCTAAATCCCATCCATTCACTGTGGAGGTCCCCAGATGCTGGAGAGCTTTCTACTCCAATAGCTTCTTTTCTCGTGTTGCTGGCCTCTGGAACTCCCTCCCTGCTCCCTGTTTCCCCGACGGTACTGACATCAAGAAATTTAAAACTAATGTAAACAGACATCTTGCTGCGCAGATCCCAATTTAGGTTGACCCCCCCCCCCCCCAAACCTTCACTCTTTTTTCTCAGTAACCCCTTACGTCTACAGTGGCGGTCTGTCTTGTTTGTGGTGAACTATGTTAAAATAAATTAAAAGAAAAAAAAAAAATTCTTTAAGTGCAATTCATGTAGTTTTGCCATTTTTGTGATTGACTTGTGACATGGTGCATTGTCTTGGTGAAAGATCATTTTTTCTTCATTTGTGGCCGTTTAATTTGGCAATTTCTTCCTTCAAACGCACCAGTAAATGCTTAAGAACATGCACTATTGATGGCTCTTCATTTCTCAAAATAATTGATGAACAAAATACCTTGGGCATCCTAAAATACGGAGGCCAAAAACCTTGCCTGATGATGTTTGCATCTTTGGCTGCTTTGGGCGGCTTTCACCTGCTGCTGTCTACTCAGCTGACACCTAATTTGGCTCCGAAGTGAAGTAGTGGATCCATGTTTCATCCATTGTCACATATTGACGCAAAACGCCCTTTTGTTGCATCAAAACAGCTATAAACAATGCCCTGAATCGTCGACACGTTGTTGTTTTTGATAGACTGTGAGCAAACGCAGCACACACTTTGAACACTGCCTTCTCATATCTTCAACTCCACTATTATCTCACACAACTTCAATTTACTACTGGCCAAAACGAATTTGTGGACTTTTTTTTTATGTTTTCGAGGACAACTGCCAAATTTGGCCGATCTGGACATTCAGCATCATTTGTGTTTATACAACTGCGTCGTTTAAAGTCAGCACACCACCTCTTAACCGTTGTTTCTGATTGAGCAGAATCCAAATAACACTTATCAAGTCATCGCTTTGCTTCAACAGTATTTTTTCCATCAGAAAGCAATGCTTTATCAACACACAAAATTCAGATATTTCTATTGTTTTGAAAATTTGCAACAATAGGTTCACTTAAATAACTGTAATTTGTAAACTAATAATCCGATTGGACTCAAATTTTGACATGTGATATTTGAAGGTTAGTACTTTATAAAAATCACATAATTTTTGTAATTTTTGTAATTTTTTATTTTTATTAATGGCATCATCTATATATCAGGCCCGGAACTTATTGACTGGTGTGCTATGTATTTCTTTAAATTTAATTTAACAGTAACAAAATTAATCGGGGGGGGGGGGGGGGGGGTCAACATTTAGAGCGTTTTTTTGTGATTAAGAGGGAGAGTGGGGTGAGTAGAAACAGAGAGAAGTTTTAAAAACAATTGTTAAACACACACACACACACTTTTTAACTTTGCTGTTTTGTTATCCGCCCCCCCCCCCCCCCCCGAGCAATACTGCGTAGCGATGCTAGTTAATAATACAGATTAAAACTCAGTTTAATAAAACTCTATAAAAGTAATAGTAATCGACGATAGTCGAAGGCTCCCCTTTTCATTAGCTACTACACCAAGATGTAGGGGAGGGCGTCACTCCTTTCCCAGATGTCATTTTTTTAGGGTATACTTACAATCTATTACTCTGCGGGGGCAGATATTTCCGCCATTAAATTAATGAAATAAAATAAGAATATGAATTTAAATTTAATTTTCTGAAATTCATTTTAGATTCCGTGATGATGATGATGATGATCATCATCATCATCATCAAGTTTGTGTACTTAAAGTGCTGCGGGTGTTCTAGACTCCGGGGTGGGTAACACCAGACAACATCTCACGCCTGCTCTCCGTGCAGTCCAATCCAAACGGTTGATATCAGTCGTGTTGCAAGCAGTCAAGTCACTTCATATGCACTAAAGCCAGGTTTTTCATTGTTTTCCACGCACCCTCGAGTCTTGGGTATCCATGCGTGTTATCGAGTAGATTCAGGAAGTGACACGCTGTACATCGTCAAACCACCTGAAACGACGAACGTGTAAGGTATCCCAAATACCACCAATACCAAAAAGCTGCTGATCGAGCACGGTTGAAATGATTCTTTCCTTCAGTTTGCTGCCGCACATCCACATGATCATGGCACTGTCATTAGGCTGAAGCCGTTACAAATCAGACGCGTTTGGGGCCCTATGTCTCACTGCCGTGCAAAATGGCGGAGTGAACACAGGCCGAAAAAACAGACAACAGTTGGAGCAAGGTTAAGAAATTCTTCTTGCAAAACTAAAAATAATAATTCTCTTTTATTCTATATTAGCCTTCTGTAAAATATAGCTGCATCAATGGTAAGCTAAGACAAGTTGACAAAGAACAAAATGAAAAAATGACACAGCACAGACAGACGAAAGAGAAATGATAATATTGTGTAGTTTATGCGTCCAACACATTTTTTTTTATTATGGTTCTTATGTAACCATTATATGATTCTAACATCAAACTACTTCAACCGAATGAACTTACATCAAACTACTTCAACCGAATGAACTTACCAAGATGGCGGAGTAAACACAGGCCGAAAAGACCTTGCCCCAAGTCCTGAAGGAAATGGAATCTGTTTATGATAAACCTGTTTATTAAAAACTGTTTTTTGTTATGTCAAAACTAAACTTTCTTGTCCTTTTTCTTTTTCAGCTTTGATGGGTGTGGCTGAATTGGCGAGGGGCATTCAGTATGAGGATCCGATAAAAACTGGGTGAGAAAAGGCAGACAAATCTTCTCAGATCTTTTTTTTTTGTCATCTAACTAAACGACTCATGACCTGTTGGGTCAACGTTTGTACATTGTACATTTTTTTCTTCTTCTTCTTTCCTCTTACTCTCTTCTCTTTTCTTTTTCTTCTTTATTTATGTCATCCTCTTACACTCCAGCTACTGCTACTCTCTCTATTATCCACCTCTCACCACTTCTTCTCATTCACCCATCACGACCAGACATACACTGCTGCTGTTGAGTGAATCAGAACTTCTGCACAGACCATTCTGGTCTGCATGAAGTCCTCTTCGCTGGCCGTAGCTATTTGATGTACCTGCAAGATTTTTACCCTTTTTCCAGAGAAGGAGACCCAGTGGTTGCATACAAAGTTGTGGAAGGTTTGGCCCAGGACAAGCAAAGCAATGACGATTTCACATGCGCAAAAGTAACATTGTTATCCTCACTCCATGCATTTGTAGTTTTCACAACTAACACATCCTTGTTTGCCGCACTCAGAACGAGCGATAAGTAGACGACAACCAATCCTCATGTTGACTCCTCTGGAATTTTCGCCAGAGCCCTGTTAGCCGGTAGCTCTAGTTCTGGAAAGACATCGGGTACTTACGGGAAGGACCGCGAGAAGGTTGCCAGCATCCCTAAGTGAAAGTGGTACTGTGGAACCGATTGGATTTGAACTTGGAACGCCCAGGTCTTCAGTCCGTGTCGATATCCACTTAACCACTGTCATCTCCCATGATGATGATGACGCTTATCTTCACATTGTAACTTGCACCATCTTTCCTATTAGCAATCTTTTTTCAATTTTATTCTCCCAATACAATCACAAAGGTGAAGGCAGCATGGGCCAAATTTTGTGAGCTATTGTCTCTGATAACATCGGAACTGTCAGGGATAAGTTCTATAGCAGCTGTATCGTTATATGAGAGTGAATGTTGGGTCTTCAGCCAGTCCTCTCTCATACGACTGCAGCGTGAATAAACTGATGGACTCAAATGAACCAATATTGTCTTGAGGATATTTATCTGTCATAGGTGCACACGCACGTTTACAGGTGGACGTACACTGGGTGTCAGTCCACTGCTATTTCAACCATCTCTGAGTGGAGAAAAGATGGATTAATACTTCTCCGAACAATTTTATCAAAATTAATTTGATGGTCTCGATATAAGTTTTTATTTTTTAATATTTCATCCCAAACAAGGCAGGCCGCCACTGTAGACGTAAGGGGTTACTGAGAATTACAGTCTAGGTTTTGGGTTTCATCCTAAGTTGGGAGCAGTGTAGCGAGATGTCTGTTTACATTAGTTTTAAACCTCTGCATGTCGGGGAAATGGGGAGCAGGGAGGGAGTTCTAGAGGCCAGCAGCACGAGGAAAGAAGCTATTGGGACCTCCACAGTGAATGGATGGGATGTAGCTGATTGTTGAGTTGGTTTAGTGTATTTATGTCTAGGGGGCACCAGAGTAGCCAGTTCATCGGAGCACAATCCATTGAAGTATTTGTAAAACAAGCACAAGGATGCAACATTGTGGCGATAGGACAGGGGCTGGAGCTTGGTTGATAGTGAGGGACCTATTTAAACATTAGTTAAACATTGCCTGTTAAGTATGCAGGTCGTGCCACTAAATATGTGACACGTTGAGGAGTTTGCAGGTGCAATGTTAATTTATTAAGCAAAATTAATTATGGAATTCTTGTAATCCTGTAATGAAATGAAAGGAACTCCTCTTCAACAACACCGCAATAAACAATGACAAATCGCAACTCAGATTTTCTCTCTCAGCTGTCAAAAATTCAACTGCCGCCTTCCATTTTAGTAGTTCAATTTACCTCAAGTGATCTTCACATATGCTAAATAGTTGCAAATACAAAAGTCTACATCTGTGAAGAAAAGCCCCCTCCTACTCTGGCGGATGGACACACGGCAGGCAAAGCATCGCATTCTCTTCTCAGCCGGTAGGTGTTCCTCGTCAGTGTCACAGGAATAATTAATTTAAAGAAATTGGGAATCAGCACATTTTGGGAGGGGGGGGGGATTGCTAAATTTTTAAAAATGAATGATTAATTCAAAAGGTTATCTTTCTTGTATTTGAGTGACAACCAAGAACACTTGCATGACAAATTAATTTTCAAAACTTTTGTTACAATAATTTGTTACACACCTGTGTTCCAATGAATATTTGTTATTGTTCGTGGAGAGTTTTTTTTTTTTTTTAGGGGGGAGCGACAGAACCAACCACTTACCCAAGTTCACAACTAAGTTGTGTCAATACTAAAGTTTTGCGGATCTTTAAACACAGCATGGCGAGAAAGATTGATGAAGCAATTAGTAGGAATGCATGCGGTTTATCGAACATTGGACCACAAATATTACATTGTTGTCTTGCGTGCTTACATAAATTGTCTAAAAAAAAATGACGATCTGATTGCCGCTAAAAGTTTCATGAAATCTAACGGATCGAAACATTTTTAATTTCCTAATGAAAATTTCCTTTTTCTTACAAGAAATGAATAAACTCCATCTCAAAATGTGAAACTTTTTTATATCCTTGTTTTGTGCAACACCTGAATTTTATCTTGTTTTTTTTCTTTTTTTTTTTTTCATTTTTTTTGTCTCCAGGTGGCGCCACCCACGTTATATTTTAAATATGTCTGAACATCGTCATGCAAAAGTCCGTAAAAAGGGCCACATTTTAGTGGAGGGAGAGGAACTTCCAGCACCAATTAAGACATTCCGAGAGATGAAATTTCCAAAAGCCATCATTAATGGCCTGAAGAAAAAAGGAATTACACATCCGACTCCAATCCAAGTCCAAGGACTTCCAACAGTGTAAGCAGAAAGTCGATTTTCTTGACCTTTTTTTTTTGTCTTTTTTATTTAAATCAACCTTTTACAAAAGGTGACCCCCCCCCCTCCACAAAAAAATGCGACCCATGGAATCATTGATAAAATTTGACAATCCTTTCTGCAATCCAACCATTTAAGAACAAAGAAACTTCAGTCTGTGTTTGACTTGTCCACCTTATTTCAGTTATGAATGTCCAACAATCTTTGTTTTATCACTGTTTAATAATATGCAAAGACACTTTGGTGATCGTCTCATCAGTAGAAATGCACTTCACACTCACCGAACCTTAATTCTTCCGATTTTTATCTGTGAGGCTATCTCAATTATAATGTCTATTAAAACAATCCACAGACAATTTCTGAACTGAAGAAGGCCATCACCGCCTAAATTAATCATATTCAGGTGCATTTGCAACACAGAGGTGCACATTTGGAGAATATCATTGAATGGCGATAAAACAAAGACTGTTGGACATTCATGACTGAAACTTGGTGGACAAGTCAGGAATAGTTGGATTGCAGAAAGGATTGTGAATGTTATTAACGATTTTATGTGTGTGTGTGGAGGGGTCACTCTGTGTTACAAGGAGATGAATCAAATAATAAAACGGGACTTACATTGTGTGGTTGTCCAGTAACAACAAAGAATGACATGAGCAAAGAGGCAATCGCTTTTGGAACCAAAGCCGATGAAAATAAAAGTAGGTGGTTGTTGATAAAGACATCATTGTTGAGACATAGATTTAAGATTATTTGTATATAATATGGTTGAATTTCAGAAAGCATTGCAAATTTTATTAGTGATTCCATGGGTTGCATTTCATTTGGGTCACCCTGTAATTCTCTCTTATTAATCCCGTAAAATAATATCCGTAGAACTAAGAAAAGAAAGTAATTTTTCCAGCAATTAAAAAACAGTTAAAAAGAAAACAAAATGGCATCTCTATAGTAAGAAAAACATTTAAGTTATGTAAAAAAATAATTTAAATCTTATGAAGAATGGATTTTAGTCTTGAAATATTTGCATATATAAATGTACAGAAAAGGCACTAATATCATCTTGCCGTCAATTATTTTTCTTTTTAATTTACTGTCTGTTTTGTATTGACTAATAGACACGACCGGTTACGTGGTCTCGTCATATTTGCAAACACTAGATAAAGTAGATCATCATTTATTGAGACTTGCATTTGGGTCTTTCTTTACTTCTCCTGGAGAATGGAAGCAAATGAAGCCCTGACTCGCAACTCAATATGACCTGAAACTGAAATCTTTCCCTTTCATCTATTTTTGCATATGACTGTGCAGTTGATCCAAAACACAAATCGATTTTAAACCAGAACGAAAAAAAAACCAAAAAAACACCTTTGGACTTCGAATGGAGCAAATCTTTTACGAATCTATCTTTTAATGAACACGACTTTCTATACGACAACATTCTCATAATTTTTTTCTTATACTTTAAGATATTTTCAAATTTCCCATGTTTACTTCTAACTCAGTTTAGAAAGTTATGCAACAAGTTTTTTACAAATCTTGAGTTCATCAATTTTACTTTTTCATTTTATTTAAAAACAAAATTTAGATTTTTAAAATATTAATTAAAAAAAAAAAGGCAACATTTAACAGATTTTAACTAACAATTTTTATGAGATAAATATTGTTATTTACATGTTTCAAACAATTTTTATGAGATAAATATTGTTATTTACATCTTTCAAACTGTTTTCCTTTTCTTGGGTGTTGCCATTTTTGGAAGCATTACAAATCTACTCGACTGCTTTATGTCTTTTATGCCATAGTCAGTAACCTTCTGTGAATTTCATACTGAACCCTTTATTGATTCTCCTCGGGTAACATTGCTCACGTTTCATGTTCCATACTTTTTAGATATCGCGTAAACAGTTGTTTCTGGAGTTCCTTCACCTGGGATTGAACCCACAGCCTCTAGGCAGAATTTCCTCTTGAATACACCTTAACGTTGCCTTGATAGAGTTCAAAACCAACTTTGCAATCTAGTGGGAGAGTATCTCTTCTTTATGGACCCTTTCTCACATAAAAGATGCTGCTAGTCTTTCTCTACTCTATCATCATTTCCATGGAAGGTGCTCGACTGAGCTCCAATCTCTTGTTCCTCCTTGTAAAACTTTCACAGCAAGAACTCGTCTTACTACCACCACTTCGAAGAATTTTCCTTTCTTCCTTCGTGTGCCTGACATCAAACTAGAAGTCTATGAGCAGAGTTCCTTTCCAAGAGGTTCCCACCTATGGAACACATTACTATGGGACTTCTTCCCTGCAGACTACAACATGATCGTCCTCAAATCCAATCTTAATAAATACGTGTCATAAACCATCATCTAAAGTAATTCAATTTTATCCATTCACTTCATCATTTTCAATCCTCTCATAATACTCTTCTTCATTCAACCGACAATCCATCCATCCATCTCATAAATCCTTATCCTTGAGTGGCTTTCAGCCTTGATAAGGAGTGACTTATTAGTAAATTAAAAGTAAAATTAAAAGAAATTTAAAAAAAACCCTTTATTTTATCCTCCCTCTCTCCATTTAACATCACTTTTCCCTTGTCCAAGAGTCAAACGTTTTTTGATATTTCACAAGCTCGTTCTCCAGTCTTCACTGTTCAATGGATCAACTGTCTCCAAATTTCACTCTGTACAATCTTGTCTAATCACTTGCTTCCAAATTTTCCTTGGCTGGCCAACCTTCCTGCAATTCAAGACATCCATGCTTCTGCAACAGTTTATCCAGAAGGCTAAACGCTCCTCATGATTGTACCAACATAACCGATTCGTCCTTAGGATAATCTCCATCTTGGGCAAATGTAGTGCTTTCAGCAAATCCTCCAACCTAATATGTTGAGTTTTGGCATATTTCATATTGTAGATCCATCTAATGATGCATCAAGAGGTTGATATGCCATAAAACAAATAAATCAATCAATCTAATAATAGATCTGTCATTGTGCTGCAGTCTTGGGTTATTGAATTCAATTCCTAATGTTAAACAAATAACTAATAAATAATAAATATATAATAAATAACCAGATACCTAAAATGTTCAGTTTGAAATTCCCAGACGGCTACTGACAACAAAACTAACCTGAAGGCCGGAGAGTATGACATCCTAAATGTTGCAAAAATGACAAGAACTAAGACGAGGTGGATAGCATTCCAAAAACTGTAAATCGTGAAAATTTTCTTTTTGAAGCCGATGAAAATTCCTGTGAAAATTTCCGAATAATTTTGAAATCATTTTTGATTGCAGACTTGAAATGTTCTTGTTTTTTTATTTTGTAGATTGTGCGGTCGCGATATGATCGGCATTGCTTTCACTGGATCGGGGAAGACCTTAGTCTTTACGTTACCCATTCTGATGTTTTGTATAGAGCAAGAGAAACGCCTGCCTTTCATAAAAAATGAAGGACCTTATGGTTTAATTATTTGCCCATCTGTAAGTTGGAACGGTCTTTACTTTTTGTATGAAAAAAAACAAAAACTAAACTCTCCTTATTCAAAAGAATCTATTTTTTCTTTGTCCATTTTTATCTGCATTTCAAACAATTCCATTTATTCAAACTAATGTTTGGTTTATATCTATTCAAGTTAAAAGACAAAAGATAAAATAACAACCATATTGTTAGATGGAACAGACTCCATCTTGAGAAAAATAGTGTTTAAGGTGAAGTAACTCTTTGCCCTTTGTATCTCTCTTGATCAAAGCAGAGTTATCTGCCCTTACATTCAGCAGCCAAGAATGGGGAAAACATTTTTAATGGACGTTCGCTCACCAACTATAATTAAATACATCCTCATTTCATAGTAATTTCTTTTCAGTTGTATTTATATGATAAATAATTATTATTATTGATCTACACAGAATCGTTTTCATTCAAATTATTTCTTCGTATTTGTGTCTTATCACTCACAAAAGATCATTTTATTTCACATACAAATAATATTTTACTTTTTCTAAAAAAACACAAACTTTTATTCAAAATAGTCTAGTCTTTGTCCATTTTTAATGTAATTTTCATTTATGTAATACGGCATGATCACATTGACTCACAGGTTCTTGTTAGATCACCAAAGTTAAGCAATGTTGAGCCTAGTCAGTATCAGATGGGTGACCATTTGTAAATACCAATCATTGTATGTGGGATGATGGTGACAACCACACGAGTGAGGTCTTCCTCTGTTTAATGTCTATATTCTCAATATGAGAAACATGAGGTTGTAGTGTATAAGGCATTTTTACCTACATTGTAAATAATTCCATTTATTGGTTTTGTATCTATTTAATGTTGAAAGATAAAAGAGCAACCGTACAATATATAGAAACACGAAATGAAGATGAAAGAAGAACGTTTGTGTTGAGAGCGAATAGAATGAAAATGTTATTCTTGGGTCAGGTCAGGTCAAAGTTCATTCAGTATCATTGTGAATGATCGTAAATGTTTGTGTTTGAAATGGAAATAAGAATTTCTACCTTTGATGGCTTTTTAGAAAGAGGAAGAGTAAAATCTGTTCATGTTTGTCACAGTTGAAATCTGGGCAAAGGAGGGACTTTATTTTCGCATGTTCTCTTTCTCTAGTGTTATCCTGTTTAATCTCCAAATTTATCGTGTAAATGTGTCTTTGCATATGTAATAGTATTAGTAGTACTAGTAGTAGTAGTATCGCATAAATGTGTCTTTGAATATGTAATAGTATTAGTAGTAGTAGTAGTAGTAGTAGTAATCCCTACATTGCATTCATTTGACTTTCATTTAGAAAATTTTAAGAAGAATAGAAAATTGTAATTATTGTTTTGGATCTATTCACTTGTGTCTTTTCATGTATTACATGCCTTTTGAACCAGCCTTTAATGCTTGTCCCCGACAAAGTGTAAATAAACTACATGTTCTTGTTAACCAACTGTTTCTCTATTACTCTCTTTCTGGCATGCGGCCAATGGCTACCAGATGCGCAGAAGATATGTGCAGCTAAAAGTTGAATATCAAATAGTCAATCTTTATATATCTATCTAAAACTCACTGTAGCATATTTTTTTTGCTATCAAAAATTCATAATTATCTCTGAGAGAATCTAAAATTGAGGGGAGGGGGGCCGGGCAGTTGAAATATATATTTTTGATTCAGTGTGAATTTCCACATATCTGTGTTGGTCCCTGTCCACTCCTCCATAGTATTCCATGGAAGGTGCTTGATTGAGCTTCAATCTTGAGTTCCGACTTGTATAAACCATTCATGGCAAGCACTTTCCTTTCTTCTTCCGTGTGCCTAACATCAAGGGAATTTCCATGAACGGAGTTTCTTTTCCGAAACTTCTCATCTGTGGAACAAATTACTATTGGATTGCTTTGTTGCAAGCTGCAACATGGGCATCCGATGTTAATAAATACTTTTCATAAACTGTCCCCATAAGTAATCAAATTTTATTCATTATTTTCAATCCTCTCATAATATTCTTCATCATTCACCTGACAACTATCCATCTCATTAACGCTTATCCTCGGGTGGCTTTTAGCCTTGATAAGAGGTGACTCATTATTAAATTAAAAGAAACAAGTTTCAGTCATTATAGCCTTCTTCAGGTTTAGCAGCTGAAATGTTGTTCTCATCTTAGCCAACATGAGAATGCTCACATCATTGAAAATAATGTAGTTTACAATTCCTTATCTCAAAAATTATTTAGCCTTGATAAGAGGTGACTCATTATTAAATTAAAAGAAACAAGTTTCAGTCATTATAGCCTTCTTCAGGTTTAGCAGCTGAAATGTTGTTCTCATCTTAGCCAACATGAGAATGCTCACATCATTGAAAATAATGTAATTTACAATTCCTTATCTCAAAAATTATTTAGCCTTGATAAGAGGTGACTCATTATTAAATTAAAAGAAACAAGTTTCAGTCATTATAGCCTTCTTCAGGTTTAGCAGCTGAAATGTTGTTCTCATCTTAGCCAACACGAGAATGCTCACATCATTGAAAATAATGTAGTTTACAATTCCTTATCTCAAAAATTATTTAGCCTTGATAAGAGGTGACTCATTATTAAATTAAAAGAAACAAGTTTCAGTCATTATAGCCTTCTTCAGGTTTAGCAGCTGAAATGTTGTTCTCATCTTAGCCAACATGAGAATGCTCACATCATTGAAAATAATGTAATTTACAATTCCTTATCTCAAAAATTATTTAGCCTTGATAAGAGGTGACTCATTATTAAATTAAAAGAAACAAGTTTCAGTCATTATAGCCTTCTTCAGGTTTAGCAGCTGAAATGTTGTTCTCATCTTAGCCAACACGAGAATGCTCACATCATTGAAAATAATGTAATTTACAATTCCTTATCTCAAAAATTATTTAGCCTTGATAAGAGGTGACTCATTATTAAATTAAAAGAAACAAGTTTCAGTCATTATAGCCTTCTTCAGGTTTAGCAGCTGAAATGTTGTTCTCATCTTAGCCAACACGAGAATGCTCACATCATTGAAAATAATGTAATTTACAATTCCTTATCTCAAAAATTATTTAGCCTTGATAAGAGGTGACTCATTATTAAATTAAAAGAAACAAGTTTCAGTCATTATAGCCTTCTTCAGGTTTAGCAGCTGAAATGTTGTTCTCATCTTAGCCAACACGAGAATGCTCACATCATTGAAAATAATGTAATTTACAATTCCTTATCTCAAAAATTATTTAGCCTTGATAAGAGGTGACTCATTATTAAATTAAAAGAAACAAGTTTCAGTCATTATAGCCTTCTTCAGGTTTAGCAGCTGAAATGTTGTTCTCATCTTAGCCAACACGAGAATGCTCACATCATTGAAAATAATGTAGTTTACAATTCCTTATCTCAAAAATTATTTAGCCTTGATAAGAGGTGACTCATTATTAAATTAAAAGAAACAAGTTTCAGTCATTATAGCCTTCTTCAGGTTTAGCAGCTGAAATGTTGTTCTCATCTTAGCCAACACGAGAATGCTCACATCATTGAAAATAATGTAATTTACAATTCCTTATCTCAAAAATTATTTAGCCTTGATAAGAGGTGACTCATTATTAAATTAAAAGAAACAAGTTTCAGTCATTATAGCCTTCTTCAGGTTTAGCAGCTGAAATGTTGTTCCCATCTTAGCCAACACGAGAATGCTCACATCATTGAAAATAATGTAATTTACAATTCCTTATCTCAAAAATTATTTAGCCTTGATAAGAGGTGACTCATTATTAAATAAAAAAAGAAACAAGTTTCAGTCATTATAGCCTTCTTCAGGTTTAGCAGCTGAAATGTTTTTCTGATCTTAGCCAACACGAGAATGCTCACATCATTGAAAATAATGTAATTTACAATTCCTTATCTCAAAAATTATTTAGCCTTGATAAGAGGTGACTCATTATTAAATTAAAAGAAACAAGTTTCAGTCATTATAGCCTTCTTCAGGTTTAGCAGCTGAAATGTTTTTCTGATCTTAGCCAACACGAGAATGCTCACATCATTGAAAATAATGTAATTTACAATTCCTTATCTCAAAAATTATTTAGCCTTGATAAGAGGTGACTCATTATTAAATTAAAAGAAACAAGTTTCAGTCATTATAGCCTTCTTCAGGTTTAGCAGCTGAAATGTTGTTCTCATCTTAGCCAACATGAGAATGCTCACATCATTGAAAATAATGTAGTTTACAATTCCTTATCTCAAAAATTATTTAGCCTTGATAAGAGGTGACTCATTATTAAATTAAAAGAAACAAGTTTCAGTCATTATAGCCTTCTTCAGGTTTAGCAGCTGAAATGTTGTTCTCATCTTAGCCAACATGAGAATGCTCACATCATTGAAAATAATGTAATTTACAATTCCTTATCTCAAAAATTATTTAGCCTTGATAAGAGGTGACTCATTATTAAATTAAAAGAAACAAGTTTCAGTCATTATAGCCTTCTTCAGGTTTAGCAGCTGAAATGTTGTTCTCATCTTAGCCAACACGAGAATGCTCACATCATTGAAAATAATGTAATTTACAATTCCTTATCTCAAAAATTATTTAGCTTGATAAGAGGTGACTCATTATTAAATTAAAAGAAACAAGTTTCAGTCATTATAGCCTTCTTCAGGTTTAGCAGCTGAAATGTTGTTCTCATCTTAGCCAACACGAGAATGCTCGCATCATTGAAAATAATGTAATTTACAATTCCTTATCTCAAAAATTATTTAGCCTTGATAAGAGGTGACTCATTATTAAATTAAAAGAAACAAGTTTCAGTCATTATAGCCTTCTTCAGGTTTAGCAGCTGAAATGTTGTTCTCATCTTAGCCAACACGAGAATGCTCACATCATTGAAAATAATGTAATTTACAATTCCTTATCTCAAAAATTATTTAGCCTTGATAAGAGGTGACTCATTATTAAATTAAAAGAAACAAGTTTCAGTCATTATAGCCTTCTTCAGGTTTAGCAGCTGAAATGTTTTTCTGATCTTAGCCAACATGAGAATGCTCACATCATTGAAAATAATGTAGTTTACAATTCCTTATCTCAAAAATTATTTAGCCTTGATAAGAGGTGACTCATTATTAAATTAAAAGAAACAAGTTTCAGTCATTATAGCCTTCTTCAGGTTTAGCAGCTGAAATGTTGTTCTCATCTTAGCCAACACGAGAATGCTCACATCATTGAAAATAATGTAATTTACAATTCCTTATCTCAAAAATTATTTAGCCTTGATAAGAGGTGACTCATTATTAAATTAAAAGATACAAGTTTCAGTCATTATAGCCTTCTTCAGGTTTAGCAGCTGAAATGTTGTTCTCATCTTAGCCAACATGAGAATGCTCACATCATTGAAAATAATGTAGTTTACAATTCCTTATCTCAAAAATTATTTAGCCTTGATAAGAGGTGACTCATTATTAAATTAAAAGAAACAAGTTTCAGTCATTATAGCCTTCTTCAGGTTTAGCAGCTGAAATGTTGTTCTCATCTTAGCCAACACGAGAATGCTCACATCATTGAAAATAATGTAATTTACAATTCCTTATCTCAAAAATTATTTAGCCTTGATAAGAGGTGACTCATTATTAAATTAAAAGAAACAAGTTTCAGTCATTATAGCCTTCTTCAGGTTTAGCAGCTGAAATGTTGTTCTCATCTTAGCCAACACGAGAATGCTCACATCATTGAAAATAATGTAATTTACAATTCCTTATCTCAAAAATTATTTAGCCTTGATAAGAGGTGACTCATTATTAAATTAAAAGAAACAAGTTTCAGTCATTATAGCCTTCTTCAGGTTTAGCAGCTGAAATGTTGTTCTCATCTTTGCCAACATGAGAATGCTCACATCATTGAAAATAATGTAATTTACAATTCCTTATCTCAAAAATTATTTAGCCTTGATAAGAGGTGACTCATTATTAAATTAAAAGAAACAAGTTTCAGTCATTATAGCCTTCTTCAGGTTTAGCAGCTGAAATGTTGTTCTCATCTTAGCCAACACGAGAATGCTCACATCATTGAAAATAATGTAATTTACAATTCCTTATCTCAAAAATTATTTAGCCTTGATAAGAGGTGACTCATTATTAAATTAAAAGAAACAAGTTTCAGTCATTATAGCCTTCTTCAGGTTTAGCAGCTGAAATGTTGTTTTCATCTTAGCCAACATGAGAATGCTCACATCATTGAAAATAATGTAGTTTACAATTCCTTATCTCAAAAATTATTTAGCCTTGATAAGAGGTGACTCATTATTAAATTAAAAGAAACAAGTTTCAGTCATTATAGCCTTCTTCAGGTTTAGCAGCTGAAATGTTGTTCTCATCTTAGCCAACACGAGAATGCTCACATCATTGAAAATAATGTAGTTTACAATTCCTTATCTCAAAAATTATTTAGCCTTGATAAGAGGTGACTCATTATTAAATTAAAAGAAACAAGTTTCAGTCATTATAGCCTTCTTCAGGTTTAGCAGCTGAAATGTTGTTCTCATCTTAGCCAACACGAGAATGCTCACATCATTGAAAATAATGTAATTTACAATTCCTTATCTCAAAAATTATTTAGCCTTGATAAGAGGTGACTCATTATTAAATTAAAAGAAACAAGTTTCAGTCATTATAGCCTTCTTCAGGTTTAGCAGCTGAAATGTTGTTCTCATCTTAGCCAACACGAGAATGCTCACATCATTGAAAATAATGTAATTTACAATTCCTTATCTCAAAAATTATTTAGCCTTGATAAGAGGTGACTCATTATTAAATTAAAAGAAACAAGTTTCAGTCATTATAGCCTTCTTCAGGTTTAGCAGCTGAAATGTTGTTCTCATCTTAGCCAACACGAGAATGCTCACATCATTGAAAATAATGTAATTTACAATTCCTTATCTCAAAAATTATTTAGCCTTGATAAGAGGTGACTCATTATTAAATTAAAAGAAACAAGTTTCAGTCATTATAGCCTTCTTCAGGTTTAGCAGCTGAAATGTTGTTCTCATCTTAGCCAACACGAGAATGCTCACATCATTGAAAATAATGTAATTTACAATTCCTTATCTCAAAAATTATTTAGCCTTGATAAGAGGTGACTCATTATTAAATTAAAAGAAACAAGTTTCAGTCATTATAGCCTTCTTCAGGTTTAGCAGCTGAAATGTTGTTCTCATCTTAGCCAACACGAGAATGCTCACATCATTGAAAATAATGTAGTTTACAATTCCTTATCTCAAAAATTATTTAGCCTTGATAAGAGGTGACTCATTATTAAATTAAAAGAAACAAGTTTCAGTCATTATAGCCTTCTTCAGGTTTAGCAGCTGAAATGTTGTTCTCATCTTAGCCAACACGAGAATGCTCACATCATTGAAAATAATGTAATTTACAATTCCTTATCTCAAAAATTATTTAGCCTTGATAAGAGGTGACTCATTATTAAATTAAAAGAAACAAGTTTCAGTCATTATAGCCTTCTTCAGGTTTAGCAGCTGAAATGTTGTTCTCATCTTAGCCAACACGAGAATGCTCACATCATTGAAAATAATGTAATTTACAATTCCTTATCTCAAAAATTATTTAGCCTTGATAAGAGGTGACTCATTATTAAATTAAAAGAAACAAGTTTCAGTCATTATAGCCTTCTTCAGGTTTAGCAGCTGAAATGTTGTTCTCATCTTAGCCAACACGAGAATGCTCACATCATTGAAAATAATGTAATTTACAATTCCTTATCTCAAAAATTATTTAGCCTTGATAAGAGGTGACTCATTATTAAATTAAAAGAAACAAGTTTCAGTCATTATAGCCTTCTTCAGGTTTAGCAGCTGAAATGTTTTTCTGATCTTAGCCAACACGAGAATGCTCACATCATTGAAAATAATGTAATTTACAATTCCTTATCTCAAAAATTATTTAGCCTTGATAAGAGGTGACTCATTATTAAATTAAAAGAAACAAGTTTCAGTCATTATAGCCTTCTTCAGGTTTAGCAGCTGAAATGTTGTTCTCATCTTAGCCAACATGAGAATGCTCACATCATTGAAAATAATGTAGTTTACAATTCCTTATCTCAAAAATTATTTAGCCTTGATAAGAGGTGACTCATTATTAAATTAAAAGAAACAAGTTTCAGTCATTATAGCCTTCTTCAGGTTTAGCAGCTGAAATGTTGTTCTCATCTTAGCCAACATGAGAATGCTCACATCATTGAAAATAATGTAATTTACAATTCCTTATCTCAAAAATTATTTAGCCTTGATAAGAGGTGACTCATTATTAAATTAAAAGAAACAAGTTTCAGTCATTATAGCCTTCTTCAGGTTTAGCAGCTGAAATGTTGTTCTCATCTTAGCCAACACGAGAATGCTCACATCATTGAAAATAATGTAATTTACAATTCCTTATCTCAAAAATTATTTAGCTTGATAAGAGGTGACTCATTATTAAATTAAAAGAAACAAGTTTCAGTCATTATAGCCTTCTTCAGGTTTAGCAGCTGAAATGTTGTTCTCATCTTAGCCAACACGAGAATGCTCGCATCATTGAAAATAATGTAATTTACAATTCCTTATCTCAAAAATTATTTAGCCTTGATAAGAGGTGACTCATTATTAAATTAAAAGAAACAAGTTTCAGTCATTATAGCCTTCTTCAGGTTTAGCAGCTGAAATGTTGTTCTCATCTTTGCCAACATGAGAATGCTCACATCATTGAAAATAATGTAATTTACAATTCCTTATCTCAAAAATTATTTAGCCTTGATAAGAGGTGACTCATTATTAAATTAAAAGAAACAAGTTTCAGTCATTATAGCCTTCTTCAGGTTTAGCAGCTGAAATGTTGTTCTCATCTTAGCCAACACGAGAATGCTCACATCATTGAAAATAATGTAATTTACAATTCCTTATCTCAAAAATTATTTAGCCTTGATAAGAGGTGACTCATTATTAAATTAAAAGAAACAAGTTTCAGTCATTATAGCCTTCTTCAGGTTTAGCAGCTGAAATGTTGTTTTCATCTTAGCCAACATGAGAATGCTCACATCATTGAAAATAATGTAGTTTACAATTCCTTATCTCAAAAATTATTTAGCCTTGATAAGAGGTGACTCATTATTAAATTAAAAGAAACAAGTTTCAGTCATTATAGCCTTCTTCAGGTTTAGCAGCTGAAATGTTGTTCTCATCTTAGCCAACACGAGAATGCTCACATCATTGAAAATAATGTAGTTTACAATTCCTTATCTCAAAAATTATTTAGCCTTGATAAGAGGTGACTCATTATTAAATTAAAAGAAACAAGTTTCAGTCATTATAGCCTTCTTCAGGTTTAGCAGCTGAAATGTTGTTCTCATCTTAGCCAACACGAGAATGCTCACATCATTGAAAATAATGTAATTTACAATTCCTTATCTCAAAAATTATTTAGCCTTGATAAGAGGTGACTCATTATTAAATTAAAAGAAACAAGTTTCAGTCATTATAGCCTTTCTTTCAGGTTTAGCAGCTGAAATGTTGTTCTCATCTTAGCCAACACGAGAATGCTCACATCATTGAAAATAATGTAATTTACAATTCCTTATCTCAAAAATTATTTAGCCTTGATAAGAGGTGACTCATTATTAAATTAAAAGAAACAAGTTTCAGTCATTATAGCCTTCTTCAGGTTTAGCAGCTGAAATGTTGTTTTCATCTTAGCCAACATGAGAATGCTCACATCATTGAAAATAATGTAGTTTACAATTCCTTATCTCAAAAATTATTTAGCCTTGATAAGAGGTGACTCATTATTAAATTAAAAGAAACAAGTTTCAGTCATTATAGCCTTCTTCAGGTTTAGCAGCTGAAATGTTGTTCTCATCTTAGCCAACACGAGAATGCTCACATCATTGAAAATAATGTAGTTTACAATTCCTTATCTCAAAAATTATTTAGCCTTGATAAGAGGTGACTCATTATTAAATTAAAAGAAACAAGTTTCAGTCATTATAGCCTTCTTCAGGTTTAGCAGCTGAAATGTTGTTCTCATCTTAGCCAACACGAGAATGCTCACATCATTGAAAATAATGTAATTTACAATTCCTTATCTCAAAAATTATTTAGCCTTGATAAGAGGTGACTCATTATTAAATTAAAAGAAACAAGTTTCAGTCATTATAGCCTTTCTTTCAGGTTTAGCAGCTGAAATGTTGTTCTCATCTTAGCCAACACGAGAATGCTCACATCATTGAAAATAATGTAATTTACAATTCCTTATCTCAAAAATTATTTAGCCTTGATAAGAGGTGACTCATTATTAAATTAAAAGAAACAAGTTTCAGTCATTATAGCCTTCTTCAGGTTTAGCAGCTGAAATGTTGTTCTCATCTTAGCCAACACGAGAATGCTCACATCATTGAAAATAATGTAATTTACAATTCCTTATCTCAAAAATTATTTAGCCTTGATAAGAGGTGACTCATTATTAAATTAAAAGAAACAAGTTTCAGTCATTATAGCCTTCTTCAGGTTTAGCAGCTGAAATGTTGTTCTCATCTTAGCCAACACGAGAATGCTCACATCATTGAAAATAATGTAATTTACAATTCCTTATCTCAAAAATTATTTAGCCTTGATAAGAGGTGACTCATTATTAAATTAAAAGAAACAAGTTTCAGTCATTATAGCCTTCTTCAGGTTTAGCAGCTGAAATGTTGTTCTCATCTTAGCCAACATGAGAATGCTCACATCATTGAAAATAATGTAGTTTACAATTCCTTATCTCAAAAATTATTTAGCCTTGATAAGAGGTGACTCATTATTAAATTAAAAGAAACAAGTTTCAGTCATTATAGCCTTCTTCAGGTTTAGCAGCTGAAATGTTGTTCTCATCTTAGCCAACACGAGAATGCTCACATCATTGAAAATAATGTAGTTTACAATTCCTTATCTCAAAAATTATTTAGCCTTGATAAGAGGTGACTCATTATTAAATTAAAAGAAACAAGTTTCAGTCATTATAGCCTTCTTCAGGTTTAGCAGCTGAAATGTTGTTCTCATCTTAGCCAACATGAGAATGCTCACATCATTGAAAATAATGTAATTTACAATTCCTTATCTCAAAAATTATTTAGCCTTGATAAGAGGTGACTCATTATTAAATTAAAAGAAACAAGTTTCAGTCATTATAGCCTTCTTCAGGTTTAGCAGCTGAAATGTTGTTCTCATCTTAGCCAACACGAGAATGCTCACATCATTGAAAATAATGTAGTTTACAATTCCTTATCTCAAAAATTATTTAGCCTTGATAAGAGGTGACTCATTATTAAATTAAAAGAAACAAGTTTCAGTCATTATAGCCTTCTTCAGGTTTAGCAGCTGAAATGTTGTTCTCATCTTAGCCAACATGAGAATGCTCACATCATTGAAAATAATGTAATTTACAATTCCTTATCTCAAAAATTATTTAGCCTTGATAAGAGGTGACTCATTATTAAATTAAAAGAAACAAGTTTCAGTCATTATAGCCTTCTTCAGGTTTAGCAGCTGAAATGTTGTTCTCATCTTAGCCAACACGAGAATGCTCACATCATTGAAAATAATGTAATTTACAATTCCTTATCTCAAAAATTATTTAGCCTTGATAAGAGGTGACTCATTATTAAATTAAAAGAAACAAGTTTCAGTCATTATAGCCTTCTTCAGGTTTAGCAGCTGAAATGTTGTTCTCATCTTAGCCAACACGAGAATGCTCACATCATTGAAAATAATGTAATTTACAATTCCTTATCTCAAAAATTATTTAGCCTTGATAAGAGGTGACTCATTATTAAATTAAAAGAAACAAGTTTCAGTCATTATAGCCTTCTTCAGGTTTAGCAGCTGAAATGTTGTTCTCATCTTAGCCAACACGAGAATGCTCACATCATTGAAAATAATGTAATTTACAATTCCTTATCTCAAAAATTATTTAGCCTTGATAAGAGGTGACTCATTATTAAATTAAAAGAAACAAGTTTCAGTCATTATAGCCTTCTTCGGGTTTAGCAGCTGAAATGTTGTTCTCATCTTAGCCAACACGAGAATGCTCACATCATTGAAAATAATGTAGTTTACAATTCCTTATCTCAAAAATTATTTAGTCTTGATAAGAGGTGACTCATTATTAAATTAAAAGAAACAAGTTTCAGTCATTATAGCCTTCTTCAGGTTTAGCAGCTGAAATGTTGTTCTCATCTTAGCCAACACGAGAATGCTCACATCATTGAAAATAATGTAATTTACAATTCCTTATCTCAAAAATTATTTAGCCTTGATAAGAGGTGACTCATTATTAAATTAAAAGAAACAAGTTTCAGTCATTATAGCCTTCTTCAGGTTTAGCAGCTGAAATGTTGTTCTCATCTTAGCCAACACGAGAATGCTCACATCATTGAAAATAATGTAATTTACAATTCCTTATCTCAAAAATTATTTAGCCTTGATAAGAGGTGACTCATTATTAAATAAAAAAGAAACAAGTTTCAGTCATTATAGCCTTCTTCAGGTTTAGCAGCTGAAATGTTTTTCTGATCTTAGCCAACACGAGAATGCTCACATCATTGAAAATAATGTAATTTACAATTCCTTATCTCAAAAATTATTTAGCCTTGATAAGAGGTGACTCATTATTAAATTAAAAGAAACAAGTTTCAGTCATTATAGCCTTCTTCAGGTTTAGCAGCTGAAATGTTTTTCTGATCTTAGCCAACACGAGAATGCTCACATCATTGAAAATAATGTAATTTACAATTCCTTATCTCAAAAATTATTTAGCCTTGATAAGAGGTGACTCATTATTAAATTAAAAGAAACAAGTTTCAGTCATTATAGCCTTCTTCAGGTTTAGCAGCTGAAATGTTGTTCTCATCTTAGCCAACATGAGAATGCTCACATCATTGAAAATAATGTAGTTTACAATTCCTTATCTCAAAAATTATTTAGCCTTGATAAGAGGTGACTCATTATTAAATTAAAAGAAACAAGTTTCAGTCATTATAGCCTTCTTCAGGTTTAGCAGCTGAAATGTTGTTCTCATCTTAGCCAACATGAGAATGCTCACATCATTGAAAATAATGTAATTTACAATTCCTTATCTCAAAAATTATTTAGCCTTGATAAGAGGTGACTCATTATTAAATTAAAAGAAACAAGTTTCAGTCATTATAGCCTTCTTCAGGTTTAGCAGCTGAAATGTTGTTCTCATCTTAGCCAACACGAGAATGCTCACATCATTGAAAATAATGTAATTTACAATTCCTTATCTCAAAAATTATTTAGCTTGATAAGAGGTGACTCATTATTAAATTAAAAGAAACAAGTTTCAGTCATTATAGCCTTCTTCAGGTTTAGCAGCTGAAATGTTGTTCTCATCTTAGCCAACACGAGAATGCTCGCATCATTGAAAATAATGTAATTTACAATTCCTTATCTCAAAAATTATTTAGCCTTGATAAGAGGTGACTCATTATTAAATTAAAAGAAACAAGTTTCAGTCATTATAGCCTTCTTCAGGTTTAGCAGCTGAAATGTTGTTCTCATCTTAGCCAACACGAGAATGCTCACATCATTGAAAATAATGTAATTTACAATTCCTTATCTCAAAAATTATTTAGCCTTGATAAGAGGTGACTCATTATTAAATTAAAAGAAACAAGTTTCAGTCATTATAGCCTTCTTCAGGTTTAGCAGCTGAAATGTTGTTCTCATCTTAGCCAACATGAGAATGCTCACATCATTGAAAATAATGTAGTTTACAATTCCTTATCTCAAAAATTATTTAGCCTTGATAAGAGGTGACTCATTATTAAATTAAAAGAAACAAGTTTCAGTCATTATAGCCTTCTTCAGGTTTAGCAGCTGAAATGTTGTTCTCATCTTAGCCAACACGAGAATGCTCACATCATTGAAAATAATGTAATTTACAATTCCTTATCTCAAAAATTATTTAGCCTTGATAAGAGGTGACTCATTATTAAATTAAAAGATACAAGTTTCAGTCATTATAGCCTTCTTCAGGTTTAGCAGCTGAAATGTTGTTCTCATCTTAGCCAACATGAGAATGCTCACATCATTGAAAATAATGTAGTTTACAATTCCTTATCTCAAAAATTATTTAGCCTTGATAAGAGGTGACTCATTATTAAATTAAAAGAAACAAGTTTCAGTCATTATAGCCTTCTTCAGGTTTAGCAGCTGAAATGTTGTTCTCATCTTAGCCAACACGAGAATGCTCACATCATTGAAAATAATGTAATTTACAATTCCTTATCTCAAAAAATTATTTAGCCTTGATAAGAGGTGACTCATTATTAAATTAAAGAAACAAGTTTCAGTCATTATAGCCTTCTTCAGGTTTAGCAGCTGAAATGTTGTTCTCATCTTTGCCAACATGAGAATGCTCACATCATTGAAAATAATGTAATTTACAATTCCTTATCTCAAAAATTATTTAGCCTTGATAAGAGGTGACTCATTATTAAATTAAAAGAAACAAGTTTCAGTCATTATAGCCTTCTCAGGTTTAGCAGCTGAAATGTTGTTCTCATCTTAGCCAACACGAGAATGCTCACATCATTGAAAATAATGTAATTTAACAATTCCTTATCTCAAAAATTATTTAGCCTTGATAAGAGGTGACTCATTATTAAATTAAAAGAAACAAGTTTCAGTCATTATAGCCTTCTTCAGGTTTAGCAGCTGAAATGTTGTTCTCATCTTAGCCAACACGAGAATGCTCACATCATTGAAAATAATGTAGTTTACAATTCCTTATCTCAAAAATTATTTAGCCTTGATAAGAGGTGACTCATTATTAAATTAAAAGAAACAAGTTTCAGTCATTATAGCCTTCTTCAGGTTTAGCAGCTGAAATGTTGTTCTCATCTTAGCCAACACGAGAATGCTCACATCATTGAAAATAATGTAGTTTACAATTCCTTATCTCAAAAATTATTTAGCCTTGATAAGAGGTGACTCATTATTAAATTAAAAGAAACAAGTTTCAGTCATTATAGCCTTCTTCAGGTTTAGCAGCTGAAATGTTGTTCTCATCTTAGCCAACACGAGAATGCTCACATCATTGAAAATAATGTAATTTACAATTCCTTATCTCAAAAATTATTTAGCCTTGATAAGAGGTGACTCATTATTAAATTAAAAGAAACAAGTTTCAGTCATTATAGCCTTCTTCAGGTTTAGCAGCTGAAATGTTGTTCTCATCTTAGCCAACACGAGAATGCTCACATCATTGAAAATAATGTAATTTACAATTCCTTATCTCAAAAATTATTTAGCCTTGATAAGAGGTGACTCATTATTAAATTAAAAGAAACAAGTTTCAGTCATTATAGCCTTCTTCAGGTTTAGCAGCTGAAATGTTGTTCTCATCTTAGCCAACACGAGAATGCTCACATCATTGAAAATAATGTAATTTACAATTCCTTATCTCAAAAATTATTTAGCCTTGATAAGAGGTGACTCATTATTAAATTAAAAGAAACAAGTTTCAGTCATTATAGCCTTCTTCAGGTTTAGCAGCTGAAATGTTGTTCTCATCTTAGCCAACACGAGAATGCTCACATCATTGAAAATAATGTAATTTACAATTCCTTATCTCAAAAATTATTTAGCCTTGATAAGAGGTGACTCATTATTAAATTAAAAGAAACAAGTTTCAGTCATTATAGCCTTCTTCAGGTTTAGCAGCTGAAATGTTGTTCTCATCTTAGCCAACACGAGAATGCTCACATCATTGAAAATAATGTAATTTACAATTCCTTATCTCAAAAATTATTTAGCCTTGATAAGAGGTGACTCATTATTAAATTAAAAGAAACAAGTTTCAGTCATTATAGCCTTCTTCAGGTTTAGCAGCTGAAATGTTGTTCTCATCTTAGCCAACACGAGAATGCTCACATCATTGAAAATAATGTAATTTACAATTCCTTATCTCAAAAATTATTTAGCCTTGATAAGAGGTGACTCATTATTAAATTAAAAGAAACAAGTTTCAGTCATTATAGCCTTCTTCAGGTTTAGCAGCTGAAATGTTGTTCTCATCTTAGCCAACACGAGAATGCTCACATCATTGAAAATAATGTAATTTACAATTCCTTATCTCAAAAATTATTTAGCCTTGATAAGAGGTGACTCATTATTAAATTAAAAGAAACAAGTTTCAGTCATTATAGCCTTCTTCAGGTTTAGCAGCTGAAATGTTGTTCTCATCTTAGCCAACACGAGAATGCTCACATCATTGAAAATAATGTAATTTACAATTCCTTATCTCAAAAATTATTTAGCCTTGATAAGAGGTGACTCATTATTAAATTAAAAGAAACAAGTTTCAGTCATTATAGCCTTCTTCAGGTTTAGCAGCTGAAATGTTTTTCTGATCTTAGCCAACACGAGAATGCTCACATCATTGAAAATAATGTAATTTACAATTCCTTATCTCAAAAATTATTTAGCCTTGATAAGAGGTGACTCATTATTAAATTAAAAGAAACAAGTTTCAGTCATTATAGCCTTCTTCAGGTTTAGCAGCTGAAATGTTTTTCTGATCTTAGCCAACACGAGAATGCTCACATCATTGAAAATAATGTAATTTACAATTCCTTATCTCAAAAATTATTTAGCCTTGATAAGAGGTGACTCATTATTAAATTAAA